>CAJVRI010001093.1:1200000-1535514 GCA_911649635.1 Poeciliopsis gracilis
TTAGGTAATTCCACATCCCAGATTTTTGGGATGTGGAATTACCTGTTTGACCAAATAAAATTAATTACTTTTCAGATCAAATTTGGCTCCTGGACCAAATGATTGTGATCCTTCCTCTCTGCAGACTAAACAAATGTTGATCAAGTTATTCTAGGATTAGTTCAAATATTTAATGTATTGCTGGACTGAATGCTAGAACTGAATCAAATGGTGCTTTAACAAAATGTTAGCTTAAGGGTGGAGCCTTTTATGCAACAAGCTCACCATAGATTATTTTTCTCACCCTGACAGATTTTTTTTGTTCAGTCAGTTGAATAATGTGAGATGTTTCATTAAAGAAAGAAAAAGTTCAGATTTTTTTTTATGTGACAAAACCATTTTTACAGTTTTGAACATTTTTGTATCTGCTGAACACTTTTACCTGACTTATATTGCTGGTTAAATTGCATGGTTTGCTACCAGATCGTTCTCAGGTGTAAATCCGTTCTCAGATCAAAATTCCAGCTGCTAAGAGGAATCTAATGCAGCATGAGGAAAAACATTCAGGAGCTCTACAGTTTCCATTTCCCATCTGATCTCTGTAGGTACATTGAGATTTTGCGAGAACAAAGACCAAAGATGATCTGGGATGAATATTCTGCTGAGCATCACTTCAGTTACAAAAGGTACTGAATAAATAAATAAATAAATAAAAACACTTGAAAAAGTTTGACACCGAGAAGGATTCCTAAATAAATGTTCTTCCCTTCTCCCCAGAAGCAGTGCTGCAAAGCATGTGGTGTACTATCCTTCACTAAAGGTAAACTTTTTTTTTTGTGGTGTAAATTATGTTTATATCGGTAGATAAATATTTGTAATTTTTTACAATTTTATTTTACTTTTTTTGCAGTCAATCCACATGAGGATTTCTTTGGCTACCGAGCTGGGAACAGGATTATCCTTATGGGAAATGGGACAAGGACTGGATTATTTCTATGATCTCCTATAAACGGTGGACTTTTTCATAAAGGAAACAGTGTTTTTGGTGTCTGTACATTATTTTCTTTTTGCCTCTTTGAACTGGAGAAAGAAATAATGCGACAAAAAATAATCAGCTGCTTTGAGGTTCATGAAAACATGGACAGTTTGTTTTGAAAAAGCAGGTAAAGAAAACATTGGTACTTCAGATTTGTTTCATTTGTGTTAATTTATGATTTTGTAATTTGTACATTTCAGAAATTATGATGTTCAGGGATGTACCAACTACAGTTTTTCAGGAATGTTTTCACATCAATTGACTTCTCACATTTTGTTACTTATTGTAAAATACATCTGAATATTGTTTTCTTTTAAAAATAAGCAAAATAATATGCTGTGGAATAGTAAAAAACATGTTTTCAAACAATAAATGTCTCGAAAGTACTTCTGCTTTTCAAGAATGAAATATGTGAGGAACCATGACCTGAATAATGAGGGTGAGGGAGTGTGCAGACCAGATCTCAAATATTGCTAACACAGTCCACCAAACAGGCCTTTATGATAAACAACCAGTCTGAAGCCCCTCAGTATTTTTTTTTCTGATTTTACAGATCAGAAAACACAAATTTCCTGATCTGTAACTATCATCCTTTGATCCAGGAGTCTGCTGTTCACAGTTTAACTTTCCTGAAGAAAATATATGGAATGATGCAGTAATCTCTTCTGTATGCACAGTGGTGGCAGCATTATGACATTCAACTTAATGTCTCTGGAGAGACCAAAACTGTCAGACTGGACAGATCTCCTTTCTGCAGGTTTTTACTGTAGAAAGTAAAAACTGTAGGTTTTTACTTAGAGAACTCCCAAGATTAATCCCAAATGTTCTTAAACACAATATGTTCTCAAGGCATGCTGGATTAATTAATGTATTTTGTCAAAAATAAAAGGCTATTTTGTCCTGTCGTTGGTTACTGCGATAAGACAAAACACTGGACCCTAATTTGGAAAAAGTTAGTTTCTTGTTGCATCTGTGACTTTTTACTGAGAAGTTTAACAAGTAGTTGTGTAGTTGAAACCATCATTTTCAAAGATTTGTTGAAGAAAAATGCTTGTTACTAACAAATCCAGACACAGTGACCTTTTATTTGGCATTACAAAGGAGGATGAGATTATTCACTGCCAGTGACGTCGACTGCTGATTCTGTCCAGTTATGACGTGTCTGTCCACAACTACATGCACGGCGTCTTCTTGACTCGCTGGGAAACGGAGATGAGCGTTAAAGCAGTTTGAGGAACAGTAGTTGTATTTGTTTAGTGTCTGTGCAGCGCAGCTGCTCACCTGTATAAGATCCTCCGCTGTCTTTGACAAAATCCTCCACAATAAGGGGAAGGTTGGCAAAGTCTGGCTGACGCACCAGTTCAAACACAGACGGCTTTGAGGAAAACATTGATTATTAGGTAGCTCGTACACATGTGATCGGCCTGAGTAAACATCCCCCCTGTAAGAGAAGACTGACCCCTGTTAAGCTGTAACCACTGAAGATCCACTTCTGGCCCTCAGTGGCGCAGCACAGTGCTGACACGCCCTGTCCAACAGCACACACGGGCTCTGCACAAGGCGGAGAAAACAAACATACAGCGAGCACTGAGGCTGTTAACAAAGACATCAACAGAAGTCAGGAACTCACTCTGCTGGGAGATGAACTGTGTGAGAATTCGGTGCATGGAGCCGCTGTGTGCCAGGTCATTCGGCGCTCCGGGGCAGTCAGGGATGAGCAGCGCCTGGTATCTAGCACCTTGGAAAAGATCGGCGGATCAAAACTGAGCAGAGTCCAACCAATGTCAGCAACAGACATGAAAACAGCAGCTGGGTTGTGGAATTAATTCTTCTCACCATCTATAGATTCGAGTTTGGCTGGTGTTGCGTAGGACTTCACATTGAAGTCCTGCACCCATCTCGCTGTGCTTTCATCAACTCCCACAAAGTCTATTGGCTTTCCCTGTATTTACAAAAAACACACAATCATTGTAAAATAGAACAGATGACAAAGTATTGACATCAAACTGGCAGCTATAAGACAACAAAAACTCTCAGTGGAAAAGACTTTGGTTTTGGTAAACACCTTACTCGAGATCTGCAAATTGAATCTTTGCCATTTCTGATCAGCAAGTCAAGTACTAAAAAAAAATGTCTGCAGCAGAAAAACATTTTATTTGTTATATAAACACAGCAACAAAGAGCTTGTTCTTTGACACAATGTTTTAGTTTACTAAAAATACTAAGAAGATGGCAGACATCATTGATGTATTGCATAAAGCTATTATCTTGCAATCTCACAATTTGCTGCCTACTGATTCCTCATTCTCACCAAATGGTTGCAGTTCTTTCTAAGCTCACAAAAGAAAATCATTTGATGTGGATTTTTTTTAATAGAGATAGTAGATTTGGATGAAACACAACATGACAGAAAAAATATATTTTCCCCAGTTATACATAAAGGCATACCGAACCTAACCATCTTATTTTTGAGAATTGGCTGATCAACTGGGGCATCATTGCTTGAATTAGACCAAAATAAACAAATTATATGTTATAGTGTTAGAAAGAAAATTGCAAATGTGAATAGACCAGAAAGGTTTGATGTGATCAGAGCTTCTCAAGAAACAAGAAAAGGTGAGAAACCTATTTCGTTCACCGGATGAATAGTGCTACTTTGAACTGAAGGGATGAGATCATTTTACCGTATTAGCGGGTAGCAGGATGTCACCATGATAACACACATAGGATATCTCAAAATAGAACATTGCGTGAAAGAGAAATGCTTCTTGTCAGTATATATACTGAAAAGTTTAACAAGAAAACCAGGGTAAAGAAAACCCAAAATTCAGTGTCTCAGAAAAGTACAAATATCACATTAGACCGAGGCAAAGGGAGGTTTTAAGCACAAATGTCAGGCTTCTGATAAGTATGTCAATTTCTAGGCAAAACATGTCCATTGCTGCCTCTCTAATCTTCCTTCAAAACCTGAAACTTTGATTTCTAAATGAAATGCAGAATTTACTTTCATCTGAATACAGCACTCTGGACCATAATGCCACAGTCCTGTTTCTTTTCTCTGATGTCGCCTATGTCTAATATCCATCTGTGTGTCTGGAATAGATTTTGCTTCACAAATCTCTCAAGGTTGCGGTGCATCTTTTCCTACCTCACTTCTTCCTTCCAGCCAATTTTCTTCTAACATGCTTGGAGACAGAAGAAAATCATGAACAGCTCGCTTCTTCAGCAGTCTCCATTTGTTTCTATTAATTACCTTTTTCAGAGTATTCCAGTTTTCTGAAGTTTGTATTTTCATCATCTGATATCACTATGAGATGATTATATAGCTTCACCTTCTGAGATAACTGGTAAGACGTATTGCACTTTTACATATTTTCTGTACTGTTTGACGTTTGCCCTCGTTTTCTAGGCATTCGCTCATTCATTCACATTCAAGCTCTTACCCCTGGTGTGGCGGTCTGCAGATTGAAAGATGTGCTGCAAAGACTGAAGCAGTGCAAAAAGGATTTGGCGGAGACCCCTGAACGAGTGAAACACACCAATTTAACACTTAAGAAGGGCAATAATGCTCCACAACAGCACATTCGGCTCCAGTTTAAATGAATCCTGGATGACATTGTTGAATTGCTACTAACAGGCTGCAGAAATGACGGCTCTGCTGCGGTCAGCGCAGTGAAAGCCGCAGTGGACTCACCTTGAGGAGAAGCGCTGGCCACTATTAAGCAGGTTGGTTTCGCAGACATTTTATTATTATTTTTGCCAAAGAAGATAACAGACGTGCAAAAAAACAAACAAAAAAGATCTACAGAGGAAGTCAGGTCAGCTGACAGCAACTTCCGCAAAAATAATTTCAGAATAAAAGCCTTAAAAATGATGGGAATAATTCAACTTTATTTGCATTGCAACTAAAACAAGCTTAGAGAATGCATTAGAATTACGACAATAATTTAACTGTGGCCTCCTCTCTTAATATAATAACACTATACATTTATTAGATAGTAGCATTATGAGATACTAAAGCATAATGACGAGGTAGTATGACATCATTATCAGTCAACTAAGCCAAAATTACAAGATACAACTTATATGAGCTGGTAAAGCCATAATTATGAAATACTACTTTTGTATTGAAAGTAAGTACAATGGAGGAGAAGGACTTCCACTTCTCTTACTAAATTCCTTATGCCACATAAAAGACACCTCTTGATTATTAACAGTATTTATCTTTTGTGTGTTTTATTTTGCGTAGAAGTATATTTACATCTCATACATTATCATAAAATGTACGATAACTAGAATTTCCTCTTGTGGAATAGAGATCGGTGCTGTCCAGCAGCATTAGTACAGTTGTGGTGTTTGTTGTTTGAAACAGTTTTCATCATTTCAGCTTCCAACTCTACAGCAGCATTGTGGGAAATGTTTGGTTTTATATCATTCAACTAAAAGTTACACAGTCAAGAATGTTTAACGTTAGTACAGATCTTCCTTCAGGTTTCGACAAAGGCAGCAGGTGAACATCATCCCTATAAGCTGACAGGAAACAGAAGTATAAAACTTGTTAGTTCCTCTTTCACATTTTGTAGGTTGTGAATAGTCATTTGTATTTTCCTAGTTTTACCTGTAGAAATGCAATTCCAACACCCACTGCCCCAAGAATATACAACTGGCTTCTGATGTAATCCTCTAGTTTCTCAATGCATCCTCCCTGGGTGGGAATAAAACAGAATGAAATGAAGATCTAAAATGTTTGGAAACAATTACTTAAGGAAGGAATTTAGCTCCTCAAAACTTTTTCTATTGTTACAACCTCAAACTTCAATGCAATTCAATGTGAATTCATGTTATGGAGATGTTCAAAATTCTCTAGAAATAATATGACAACCTTTGCTTTCATTTGTGCTATTCACCTTCTTTACTCTGATACTCCTGAATGAAACTGCAGAAGTCACATAGTTACTTAACAGAGTCCACCTGTGTGTAATTTAATCCCGGAATGAATGCAATTGTTCTTGGAAGGCCTCAGAAGTAAGTTAGAGCTCAAACAACATCTTGAAGAGTTTGGTAAAAAAAACACTTTAAATCAGTTAGGTTAAAAATCAATAGACATTAAATATCGCATAACATCCCAATGAAATACTTTGAAGTTTGTAATTATAAATAAACTTTGGTAATTGTGAAGCGCTGTGACTGTTTTAGTGAGGTGCTATACCTCCTCCCTGTAGATGTTGGATGGATGATCTCTGCGACCACAGAGGGCACTGGGAGTTTTACAGCAGCTGTCAGGAACAAGCTCATGAGTTTCTTCTCTCCGGATCCACTCACTGTCTCTCCAGTCGGAGAAGTTGTGACTTCCACAACATTTAAACTGAGTGGGAGGATCAAAGAAAGATTTTATTTTACTAAAACTACATTCAATCTTTTAAGGATGAGGATAGTTATTTCTGCTCCGCTCATATTTATTTTATTTGAGCCAGTGTTTGCAGCTGTAGTAGAAACAAACATTCTCACCTCTTGTTGTAGCTTGTCAACAGACAATGTGACGCTCTCCTGGCCTGGTTGCAGGTATTTCTGCTGCATGTTTAACTTTAGGTTCTGTCTGAGCTCATCATCCAGCTGTGAGAGTCAAGAAATACTTGAGCGAAGGAAGAAAAAAATCAAACGCTTCGCTTTTTCCCCCTGCCTTTGTATCATTCGATTTGACACCTAGACACTCAGATATTGCTTTAACGTTAATTGTAGTTATTTGTTAACATTTTATTTCACTGTGAAAAAAGAAACACTTCAAATTCCTCGTTAATCTCAAAAACAATGACATTCAAAACCATTAGGAGAGCATTTCAACTTTTTACTAGAATTATGTATGAACATCTGGGAGAAACAGATGCAAAACAGAAAACAGATCTCAAGAGATTACCTGGTAGCAGAAAGGGAAACACTGGAGTGATAAAGTGGGGAAAAGAAAAAGGTGTGAGAAGAATAGAAAGTGAAGAAAAACCAAAAGAACATGCAGAGAAAAGCATGCAAAGAGAATCTCTACAGAGTTAGGTTTTAACAAGCTATTTTTGCATGATAACATAATTCTACATACATTTTTTTTAATCATAAATTGCAATTAAACACAATTTCACTATTCCACTTCACAAAATAACTATCAACATATTTTTAACTGCATCCTGACAAGGTGATTGACAATCTGCTTAAAGATCAATTAACAAGTTTTGGAACCTGTCTGACAAAATGAAGTAGGAAAATATGTAAAATATATAAAATAACTTAGGAACAGATGTTTTCTAAGGCGTTGGGATTGCAGGGAGAAAAACTATCCTAAATAGAGAAAACGTGGAACAGTACTGAACCTTCCCAGAGGTACTCATGTTATCTTTGTTTCTGTTTTTGATCTGAAAGATTTAGGACTGACAAAAAAAAGAATAAATCTTTATAGGGGCAAATAGTTTTTCCACAGAACTGTCAGTTCAACATTATATTAAACTGAATTAAAACCAGTTACTAGCTATGCTAGAAGCTAAGCTAAATTTACCTGTTGTTGGTAAACATATGCCAGGACTCCAGCTGTGATTTCCAGCAGAAAGATACAGAGCAGCAACACCAAATACTACAGAACAGACATGAAAACAGATCACATGAAAAACAATTCAAACTCAGACATCTTTATTTTTATATTTGTTCAACAGATTTAGGGGCTAAATGGAATTTCAAGGAAAAGCTTGGATATGATTGAATTTGAAAATAAAGTGGAAAGAATCAAAAGTAATAGTTCCGTTAACTGATTCAACAAGATGAAGAGAAGGTGTCTCTTTAAAAAGGCAGAGGTCCAAGGGGGAATAAAAATAGACATAACATGACAGTTTGTTCAGGTTTGCCTTTGAATTGTATCCCTTTCACTGCGACTGTCGGCCTCTCTCTCTCTATCATTCTGTGGCGCGAGAGGCCGCTTGTGATGCTCCTCATTCCTCTGGCATGAGTTGAGCTCTAAATCTAAACTCTTAAAGACACACTCTACATGACTTTATCTGTCATATCTGACAGACATGCCTCACATATCAGGCTACCCTGAATGGATGCAGACCAGACAGAAGGTCACCAAGGATTATTTTTCCAACACACACTTCTCAGAGTCATGTTCTGTTGTAATGAAGAGCTTGTGCACGACCATCTGACTTCACATGCTTAACAAAAAGCTAACTGACTTAAGGTGTTGTATTTTTCCAGTGTTTTTGTGGGATCTACAATCTTACCACAATCAATAAGGTCCTCTTTTCATTCAGAGTGGCGCAGCATCCGAGTATTCCAGTGAAAGTCACAATGACTCCAGCGACTATCAGGATGAAAGCAGAGGCTGAGTAGAAGCTGGAGTTCAACAAACTGATGTAGTCGCTCTTATCCACCAGAGTCCACACTCCCACCGCCAACACGGCCCCTCCAGCCAGCTGAGACACAACAAGCCACATAAGAGATGCACATCATGCATCTCTTAAGTAGATGTGACTTCACTTATGCAAACCACACAACATCTCATTTAGTCGCTGTAAACCCCTAAAGATTTTAGCTGAATTAGTTTTTTTATAAGATGCATTTAAATTAATATGTTTAATCTAATTAAATTAGAATATGTGTTCAATGAGACTCATTTGTCAGATTAAAAGCCCCTTTGAAAATAACCGTTAAGCAGGCATTACACATTTTTTTTCTTATACTATGTGGTCATGTGGCAACAGCAACTTGCCTTCTGAACAATAACTGATTCTCACACGTGTCCCAGAACTTACAGACTGATCAAACAATAGATGATCCAGAATATGCATTCATTTATTTCTAATCAAACTCCATAATTCTGATCAGTACTTGATCACTTTCACAATTTTGCTGTTTAGCTCCCTGACCAATGATTGTCAGTTGTGATTTGATGTTTTAATGTTATTCAGCATTATTGCTGCCATATATTTTCATCTTAAACCAAGATGCAAGCTAAAGCTAAGCTAAGGTTATGTTTAGAAGTATGTTTTAGTATATATTTAGCCTGGCATCCTGGTCATTTTGCTTTGTTGTGCACTGTGTATATTGCTGAAATGACAATGAATTTAACTCGAGAACTTTAGTATATTTGTAAAACATAAATAAATACAGGTAGAGGGGACTTCTCATTCGTAAACCTACTTATTCATAAACTTACCCAGAAACAAATGTTGAAGAGAAAAAGTAGATACTTCAGGCAAATTGTTCCACATGTGTTTTTCTTTTCACGATGAGCTTCCATCCTGTAAAACAACATATGCTAAATGTCTGCAAGCATAATAAACAACGTAATATTTTCCAAATACTAAAGATTCATACAGCTCAGAGAGCTCAGAGACTGAATTTAGGTCACACCTCAAATTTTACTGGAGATAAGATTATCTCCAGTAACTCTGTCTCTGATTAAAACAGCGTTTTGCTGTGACCTAAATGCATTCAGTAATTTCCTCTTTCAGTGGGCTTAACTTCCACCTTCAATATGAAGAAGTGATGTACTGAGACGAGTTAAATCTCAGCTGTAGGTTTAATGAACTTATCTGAAGATATGCAGGCAGTTTCCCTCCTTTGACTAGACCGTAGACTGACAAAAAAAGCTGGCACCAAATTTATTCAAGGGGGCATGGAAAGAGCTCAGAGATGAAATCAAATATGTTGTGGGGAAAACATACTTAACGACTTGTGTCACATGTCAGCCAGCATACAGTCGTATGCTCCCCATCTCAGTAACGCAAGCTGACCCCTTTACTCTACACCTGGTATGTTTAACATTTGACTTTAGGATAAAAAAGTTTATGTCTTTGAAACTGAACTATAAGTGTAGAGCTTAAAAAATACAAAACCTTGGATTTTGCATATAGATTTATCCTAAAGATAAGTAGATCAAAACAAAAGAAAGGGCAACGTAGATATCAGAATATATAGATATTTCAGTCAGCAGTAAACTTATCTCATCTTAGCTTAAATATTAGACTACCTCGATGCTTGTCCTGAGTTATTTTTAACCCACTCTGTAATGGAAAAAGCTGCTCTCTCGTTTTTGTTTTTTTTTTATTGAAAGGACAACAGTCCTACCTGAATTCAGACGATGTGTCCCAGAGGGATGATGACTCTCAGGGTAACTGAGCAGATCCCACTCACCCGCTGTGACTGTGACACTGTTGTTGAAGCAGAACTGCAACAGTGTAAGTTTTCAATTGACGCTCACAGCCTCCTACATGAGGGTCTGTCCTCCTCTTTTGGCCTCACACACACCTCACCGCCTCCACATACAACACAGAAGGCTTGTCTGCCCCCATCTGGCTACATATTCACACAGGCTTTACAATGCAGTAAAACTCTCACAAAAAAGGACACAAAAAAAATTATAAAAATATATATTTCATAAAGATTTGATAATACAAAGTATGACAATATTTAGAAGTTGGTCAAAAAATAGAAAAGAGCCTCTTGTTTAACGAAGTGACTTTGGGCAGTCCTTGTTGGCGTGAGACACTGAACTGAAATTTTTTTTTAATTTAAATTTTTGTAACAAAGCTTTCCAAAAGCATCAAATCTTCTTTTTACTGAGAGCGCAGCAACTTCTCTGAGCAGTGTCCTCAGTCAGTAAAAAAACGTCTTCACACTGCCGATCATCCTTGGTCACCAGCATCCTACAATAAGAAGAAAATTTATTTTTAAACAATTAACAGAAATAAAATAAACCACATCATTTATGCAGAAAGTTTTTGTTTTGCACCTCTAACTGTCATCTTGTGCAGGAGAAACTACAGCCTATTCAAAAGTAACATTTTACACCAACAGTGTACATATAAGAAACAATAATTTTAATGGAATGGGATTATTTTGAAATAATTAAATTAATTGTTTTTTTATATGCTGACAACATAAATTTGGTCTGAAACAGTTTGTAAGGTTTATTACTGATCTAACAGCTTTGTTACATTTACTTTACACAAGATAGAGGAACTTGTCCTGGTTTTGTTCAGATATTAATTTATTCATACATATTTAAAGACAAACCCTGAAGCTGTGTTGCATTTTCTTAGGAAATAAAAAGGCACGTAAACTTGCAACTTCTAAAATGATCATGTGGTTTGGGGAACAACTCTAATGAAGCTGTCAAAAAAACTTTAGTGCAACCAAGATTTGCTTGTAGTTTCATATTTGGGGGAATTATTTTTGTTTTGTTTCTTAAAGAGGAACTATTATTTTTCCTTACAAAGGAGAGTATATGACTGGGCTATCCAGAACTTGTGTTTTATATTTTTACACAAAATCAATCTTAGATAATGAGATTTTAGTCTGCTCAATTCTGCTTCCAGAATGAGCTGTTTTAGGGCCTCTTGTTTCTTTAAATCCAAATAAACCAGTTGACCAATCGTGTTGTAGCTCAGCTTGGGTTGCTAGGTGACATGTAGAACTGCTGAGGTTGCTAGGCGACGGGCCTTCCAAAGAACTTTGAAACAGCTCATGTAATCTGTAAAAAACAGCTGGGTGGTTCTGCTAAGACAGGGGTCGGCAACCCAAAATGTTGAAAGAGCCATATTGGACCAAAAAAACAAAAAACAAATATGTCTGGAGCCGCAAAAAATTAAAAGCCTTATATAAGCTTTATAATGAAGGAAACACATGCTGTATGTATCTATATTAGCAATATTAGCCTACTATCAAAATGACTAAGTTGGCTACAAATACATAATGAGCCTTCACAATTAAATGTTTTTTTCCCGCAGTGCATCCTAGAGAATGACGCACCACGTGACTACTCTGTTGTACGATGCCGCCTCAA
This sequence comes from Poeciliopsis gracilis, assembly GCA_911649635.1. Lineage (NCBI taxonomy): Eukaryota > Metazoa > Chordata > Actinopteri > Cyprinodontiformes > Poeciliidae > Poeciliopsis > Poeciliopsis gracilis. The sequence continues at coordinate 1,211,838 of CAJVRI010001093.1, forward strand.
GTTTAACTTCATTACAATATTAATGAATTATGTTTCATTACTTTGATGAAATTAAAGAAATGTAATAAAGAAATCAGATTTTTGATGTCGTTTTAATGGTGAGGATTCGAAAAAAACAACAACAAAATGGAACGTGCATAACGTGCCCCTTATGTGGGCAACAAACAGAGTGCAACAAAACGCAGCCTGAATTTATACAAATAAAACCGCAGCCTTTTGCAAATGTAGCATGCCTTCCCTGGAAATGTCTTTCCACATTACTCTTTTTGTTATTTGACAACTTCTCGCTACATAGCAAACATTCAGGCAATCCTTCCACATTAGCAATGAATGCAAATGATTCGGTCCAAGAAACGTTGAAACCTCTGTTCTCCTCTGTTATTTTTCTCTTTTTCCCTTTGGGATCCATGGCCCATCACACAGCCGCCGATTTGTTTACACCAGCCACCTGCCTGGCATCCCGCCCTGCTGTTAGAAACGTGTGTCGCAGGCTATGACGCAAATCTTCGTTGACAGAAATTTTTTAAATTTAATATTTAATCTACACATTTTTACAGCATTGGAAAACGTTAAGAATGTTTGTGTCATGTTTGTCCTCCTACAGAAACCATATTAAAACAAAAAATATATTTCCCTACACCATCTTTTTCCATTTTCAAACATTTTTGAAAAAGCTCCAGGGAGCCACCAGGGCGGCGCTAAAGAGCCGCATGCGGCTCCGGAGCCGCGGGTTGCCGACCCCCGTGCTAAGAGTTCGGCTTGTTTTAAGAAGCTGTAGAAATCCAAAATAAAGAAAAGCAAAATGTGGAAAATGTTAATCGTCCCCTGTAACAAACAATTTACACCACTAGAACCTTTTCACATTTTATTGCAATATAATCACAATGAAATGACAAATTTCAGTATGTTAGTTTGTTTTTTTTTGTTGTTGTTTTTTAGATTATTGAAAAAATAATGGATAACTTTGAAGTTAATGTCATTAAAACCAATAAGTTGAAGTTTCCTGTAAGTGGAAGAAAAGTATTTTGCAGTTTCATACTCAGCCAGGTGAACCATCAGCTCTTCCATGTTATACCCAGTCATGGCACTACATTCATGAAACAAAGCCTGGTACTCCTGTTCAAACCAAAAAATAAAACCCTTGTATTTATTTGATATTTTAATATAGTTTGTTTATTCTAGCTAGCTACTTCATGTGAATCAGTGCAGAGAGCTCTTTGAATATTCAAATGCAGCTCACCTCTGCCAGCCTCTCCCCCTCCGGTCTCGTGATTTCTCTGTTGTTATTGTCTGCTAAGTCCAGCTTGTTTCCAAGCAGCATCAGCACAGTCCCTTCACACATCTTCTCCTGGAGGGAAAATCCACCACACTGGCTTAATTATGTTTGCTCAAGCATAAAAGAAACAAGAGGTTCCCCACACAAGTTTTTCAGGTAAACAAAATGATCATTATTATGCCACTGAGATTTTAAATGATCATTTTCCTCAATGACCTTTGTGCGTATTCAAATGACTGATTTGCATTTGCCAGAACATGTACGCCCTCTTACCCTGACGGAATCCATCCATCCTCTCACCGCACTGAAGGAGGCGCTTTCAGTTACGTCATACATGGCAAGGATGCCATCTGCTTTTCGATAATATTGTTCGGTGATGCTACGATACCTGGAAGCATGCAAACATTTAAATTATAGCCAGGTAGGTCACTTGAGCTACTGATATCTGATTGGTCAAAGATTCTGCAAATTAAAAGCATGCCTCTGACCTCTCCTGGCCCGCAGTGTCCCACAGCTGCAACGTGATAGTGGTGGAGTTCAGAATTAAAGTCTTCATCTGGAAATCTACACCTAGAAATAACAAAACGTCATCACAACACCCTCCAACAGTCCAGTTAAATCCAAAGCATGTGATGTTTTACAGCAGTTATTTTTCTTTTTCTTTTACAAATAATCTGAAAAATGTTGCATATTTATTTAACCCCAATTGATCGATCCTCCATGAGCACAAAATCCTCATCATGCTGCAGAAGGGACAGGAAAGCTGAGTTTATTAAAAGATGGGAGGATCCAGATGCAGCACTATCCTGGACGATATAATATTAGAAGATGCAAAAGACTGTGGTGTATTTTTGCTTCCAGCAGGACTACGGCTTTGAACAAATAAGCAACCTTACAGTTCAGTGGAATGGTTTAGATCAAAGTACAACTTTGTGTTAGGATGTCCCAGTCAAAGTCCAGACTTTAATCCTCATGAAGTCTGAGGCTCTAATTTAAAATAGATGTTCTCAGATGTTCTCTACCCAATCTGACTAAGCATGAGGTGTTACCAGAAGAACATAAAGCAGAGATTTGAGTCTGTGAAGCAGAGCTGGCAGAGAGCTGAACCAAAGTTCTCTGTTGTAATTATGTTGAAAGATGATTCTAAAAAGTACTGCCTTATAAAAAAAATAAGATTTTTATTTAGAAAACTATGAAAACTTTTCCTTTCAAACAATTATGCATAACTTTGTGCCAATCTGCCTTCACTCAGACAAGCTGTAAGTTTAAAAACAAAGTTAAATATGTTCATTTTCCTCCACATCCTCACTTATTAAATTCCAATAACATACTTTAAGAACTTGCACTGTAATGTGACAAAATGTTAAAAAGAATTCAGAGTGAGTGAGTATCCTAATCCCTCCTCTGTGATGTCAATCAGCAGACATGTGACAAAGTGTAAATACTACGTGTGTATTTTTGTCAGGTAGACATGACAGAGTACTGTTCCATGTGACTGTTTACACAGCAGGGTATTTGTCCTTTCGAGGACACCGTTTAAAATTGTATTTAAGGATGAGGCAGTAATCAAACAGTGTTGCTTAAACCAAGTTTTTAATATTATTCAAGTAAAATCAACACTTCTGTATTTAGTCACCAAACTCTAGATTTATGCAAAATAATAAGGTGCCAAGGAATTAAGTTTTTATCTGGTTATGTGGTTGAACATAAACAAAGCTTTTACCCAAAGCTCTTAAACCTCAACTGGTCCATGCAGAAAAATCTCCAGTGCAAGACTGGAGCTTAAGACTCAAAGTCTGCAATGAAGCATGAAACTTAAGGTTGACTCAGTCTGAGTTGGCAGTGGGTTATTAAGTTCAGCTGTCATTTGGGAAATGGTTAGACACACAGTAGAGCCACAGACAAACTAACCGAAGTAATATTTCCTTTTTATATTTGTTTGTATGTCAATTTCAAACCTATGTACTAAAGTAATGCTCAGTAAAACCTGGTATTCTTATAATAATTATATTGCTGTAAAATAGTCAGCCTTAGTAAAAACTACACTGCCCTGTGATACCCATGCCTCTCACACATTTATGGGAAATGCTAGTGTGCAATAGAGAATTGCTTACCTACAGTAGAACTCATTTTACTGCAGTAGTTTCCAGAGCAGTAATGCCGGATGAAGGAGGTCTTACCCACCCCCGAGTTACCCAGAAACACCACCTTAAACACTCGTTGTAGACCGACAAGTCTGCTCTAAAAGCAAAGTAAAAGGTACCAAACTTGACACTTTTCTTGATTTAGTCTTATATTTTTAAGAGGGAATATTGAAGATTCTCTTCACCTGAGTTTGAATCTGTTCAACATTTTCATCTAGGACTTTACATGACGGTAGACAGGTCTCGGATGAATCTGTGACCTCTTTTGTATCAGTCAATTCCAACTCTTCAGAAGAGCTCAGCCGTCTTCAGAATCAACACAGAAGAAAAATAACTGAATCTTATCTGCCTCATTACTGTACAAAAAAAAAAAAAAAAAGAAATGGAGACTGTCAATTATACAAACCTTCCTACTGGCTTGTCTTGCTGCAAGTAGCTGCCTAATATTGACCCTCTCTTCTGCAGAGACTTGGTGACGTTTGGATTCTAGAAGATTACGTGGACAACATGAGTATTTTCTCTGGATGCTTTTCACATTTAAAAAGACAGAAGTGGAGTCAAAAATACTTTATTCTCGAGCAAAATAATTTAACACAATGTTTTTTTCCAATAATACAGTTTTTCTTTCATAAATTATAATTTAAGAAAAAATACAAGACATAGCATGTGCTCAAGACATTTCTGTGAATGAAAATTAAACATGTATTGCATTCACTTGAAGGCAAATTTACTGACAAGGTGTAACAAACATTACGCCAGTTTAGTTTACTTGTTGTGTTCAGTAAGGGTAACAAAAACATTTTCTTTTCCCGCTGACAAGGGACAGTAAATTGTGACTAAGCACAATCCTTCGCTTCACTGACTACTTCCACAGAAAACTTAGATTATTAAGTCATTAGCAGGAGCTGCCTGTTTGAGTAGTCATTGTCCAGGGGATGGAGGAAAGCACAATGCTTTTTCCAAGACTTGGCTCAGGTTGGATAAACCTGCCGGGTCCAAGGAGGACAAGGGTCTTCACTGAAGAGATAAGGAAATGGCTGGGAAGAAAGGACAGTGTGTCGGTGACTAACCAGCTTAAGTGATTGCTGGGCGTCTTTCTCATCCCGCAGCCTCCTGTTCATATCCCTAAATGAAAAAAACAAAACAAAACAAAAACAAACAAACCAGAAATGTGTAAATACATGGCTAATATGGAGTGAAAACATCAAAATGATTACTGAGGGAAATATCTTCCATATAGTGAAGTCATAATCTATTCCATCAGTTTAATGTCTCCTCTACCAAAGCACCAAGCAAAAGAATAGTTCTTTCAGATTCATGTTTCTATTAGTCTCAAAACCTGATTTTTGTTCTTTACTCTTGGATTGGCTGTAAAATATTAAGTTTTTTTTTATAAGTGCTCATTTAAATGCAGCCAGACACCAAACATGCAGTTAATTGTTATTTAGCTGGTAGAATCTCACATTCCTGTCATTTAATACAACTAACTTTAGAGAACAGAAACATTTATATCAAACAGAGAATATAATTTGACTTTTATATAGTCACAAGTCAAAATGAAACATGATAAAATGACACTGATGTGTGTCAATCTTTATAAAACCAGATAAAAAAAAAAAAGAACATTGAGGTCTAGAATCTTTTTTCCAAACAGGACCTTGCAAGATAGCAACACCGATTAGAAGTATCAACATTTACATTCAACCAGATTTGTTTAGTTTTAAATGCATCACAGCATAAAACAATAAAAGGAGCTAATGAAAACCTGTCTATCAAAAGCAACGGCGGTTAAAACTTTCTTCACGATACAGCTTCTATTTTTTAATTGTGTTGGGATAAGAGATTGATTAAACTTACCTTAATATCTCAAGTTGTCTCATCAGACTTTCCTTTTCCTTCTTGATGTTTCTTGATACCCTCATTACATTCCTACAGAGATACATAAAAAACAGTGCTAATGAATAACCAACCTGCCAGATATTAACTGATAAAGTTAATTCATTCACTTTCATCAGACTTGACGTGTTTTGGTGCTGACCTCTGTCGGGCCACCTGCTCCTGAGCGGCGTTGGCCTGCACCAGGCTGAGCTGACGCAGAGCGGACTGCAGCCTCTCTCTGCTGCTCTCCACCTGCTCCTGCAACTGGTGGTTGAGGCTTCGCAGCTGCCGGTTCTGCTCCTTGATGTTGGTTTGCTCACAATTCAGTGTTCGGATTCTGGTCTCGAGCTGAAAGTGAAGGCAGAGCCCCATGAACACAAACACTTTACAGAGAGATGCGTTTACCACTGCTGGGATGCCCCCACCTCTTTCTGCCTGTTCATTGTGTTCTCCAACTCCTGCTCCCGTATCTTCAGCTCCTCCTCCAGCTGTTGGCCTCTCTGCTTCTCTTTTAAGCTGTCCTTCATTTTAAAGTGGAGCAAAAATAAATTAAAACTATTTTGTATTTTGCTGAATGATACATTGGTTGAATTACTCAATTTAATTTATTTCTACATCTAGAAGTAGATGTAGAAAGATTAAAATAAATCTAGGTTTTAGCATAAGCAACACAAAACTGGAGAAAAACTTATGGTAAGTATATTTATAAAGCAAAGATTAAAAAGAGTTTTCGAATATTCCTTCATTTTTATTCCCTGGGATATAAATATGAAGAGAAAAAGCTCAGGTTTTTATTGTAGAAGATGGTACTGAAGCCAAAAAGGCTTTTGATTTTGCAGCACAGAATCAGTTTTAGAACAAGAATTTATCTCATTTTATTCTTTCAGGAACATTTAAAAACCAGGCAGTGTGTCATTGACTTTAAGGTGATTTAGGTCCAAGGTTTTTAATTCTTAATAATTATATTGTTATTGAGTAAAAGTGCGTTGATCTGTAACTGACTGCTCGTAACTATACTCCGTCACTTGCCAGGACATTCTTGTAAAAAGAGATTTTTTTTCATCCTGGTTAAATAATGGTTGATGGAGAAGATCTGCTAACGTGTGAGAAGTGCAACAAATAAGATCCATTGGAGGTGCGGGGGGGACTACTAAATCTCCATAACAACAAGACTTTTGAACACATCTTGGCCAAGAACACCAGAACTTGAGAGCATTGTATACCTGTACCTGAGCGGCCCATTTCTCTTTTTCCTCCCTGAGCTGGCTTTCCATTTCTTCATATATGGATCGGACCATCTTGTCATGTTCGCTCTCCCTTCTGAAGCAAAACAGGTTTAAAAGATTAACTCTTTTCAAATGGTTTTCATATAAATTGCAGAGCATTTAAGCAGCAGGGGGAAGAAGCGACCTGAGAAGAGCTTGTTCCAGAGTGTTTCTCTCTTTGATGGCGTCCTGCAGATTGGACACAGCGTGGACTAACAGGGACTCCAGGGCACTGAGCAGCTCTGGGCTGTCTCTCTGGAGATCACACCACAGGGTGAAAAGCTCCTGCTGGCTGTTAAAAAATACAGAACCAGACGCTTAAATTCTGGTGCTCAAAGCATAGAGGCCCTGCCATCCAGCGAAGCATCACACCCTCCCTTCTCAGAGACAATGTGCAACCTTTTTTCACTGGGGGACATTTCCACTAACATTCTGCAACTAACACATCTTACTCTTTGAACATCTTGTCAGCACCAAGCTCCATTAGTATGTTGACAAATCTGGCTGCGGTGGGGTCCTGGGACCAGTCTACATCGTCCCTCAATGCCTCTGATCCATCTGGGTTCAGCTCAGCTGTTTCATCCACACCCATTAGTTCACCTGAGCCAAAGAACCAATAATATGTTCAACTTTTTGTTGTGTTAAAGTCACTAACTTCAAGGTAAATCATAGGAGAGCAACACAAAGTATGCCATAATTTTCAAGAGGAAGGAAAATAATGTTTGACAAGGAAAACTGTTAAATATATGGAATACATTTGTAGCATTTCACTGATACTGTTAAAATCCAGGGCAAAATTTAGGAGTCATAAAATTAGTAAGAGTTCACCTGTGTGTCAACAACAACAACAAAAAGTCCAGATTTTCTGTCAAGTCCTAAGAGGTTTGTTAGTGAACAAAAAGGTTCATGAAGACCAGGAAATAAAGCAGATAGGTCAGAGAAAGAATTGTGAAGAAGTTGAATCAAAATCGAAAAAGTAGGGCAGCACTATAAACCCACCAAGAAATGGACTTTAACCTAAACTGGCAGGCTAGCCAAAGATAATATTAGAGAACCAGTCAGAAGGCCCTTGGTGATTCTGGAGGATTCTGGAGATATCAACAAACCTGGTCTTTTTAGAAAAGTGGAAAGAATACATTACTTAGTTCTAGCATCCCCTTTCAAGCATATGAAACAAGGAGGTCTGTCTTGATGAGACCAAAACTTAACTTTCTGGCCTTTTTGCAAAATTAAATATTTAGTAGAAAACTAACACTGCATATCACCCAGAGTGAACCATCTCCATTGTGAAACATGGAGGGCGCAGCATCATGGTGTGGGGATGCTGGGAAGTATGGCTGTTTGATATTGTAAAACATCCATAAATAAGACAGAGGTACTTCAGATCTAAATTTAATTTGAGTCTGTAGCATTACCTGAAAATTTATGTCTCAGAGCTTGAGCCATTTTGCAAAAAGGGAAACATTTTAAGTCAATAAAGTCTTCAAAGCTTTAAACCAAAAAGAACTGCTGAGAAAGGTGGTTCTACAAATACTGTCCCAGAAGGGCTGAATATAAATGCAGACACTTTCCAGATTTTTATTTGTTGAAGAAAATAGAAATAAAGTTACATATCATTTTCCTTCCACTTCATAAATATGTACTACTTTGTATTAGTCTTTGACATCAAGTACCAAATGTGATTTATTATGACAAAAATGTAAAAAAAAAAAAAAAAGAAAATACAAGGGGTATGGAAATTTTTCAAGGCAATGTGTCTCAAACAGCTTTGCTTCGTTCCACAGCCCACTCACCAAGTCCTGTTTTGAACTCAACAGGAGTGAGAAATCCATTGTTCTCTCGGTCCAAACTTTCAAACACAGTCTCCAGTTGTTCTGGGGAAAGCGGCAACTCGCCTTCTAACCTCTGACCACAGAACCAAAAACATAAAAATCAACACTTTAAAAATGAATGTCCTTAAAGTTGCTTCTCTACCAAACCAGCCATCATACCTGCATGTCTCGTTTTGTGATGAACCCTTTCCCCTCTTTGTCACACAGGACAAAGAGCTCTTTGGCTTTGCCCAGGGTCTCTGCCTGTGGGCTCAGCGGCGTTGGCTCTCTGGCATGTGGTGAAGCCAGCGGGCTACGTCTTTGACTCTGCCTGGGGCTGCCAGACGGTAGGCTCCTCAGTCTGGGGCTTCGTAGGACCGCCTCACCCCTGCCTTGGCCCACCAGCACTTCACCATCATTCAGCCACATAGACATTCCTATAGGGAGACAAATAAGAGGAATAAATGATTCAGTGATTATGTTTTGTCTATCTCTAGTCTGCAAAACAGGACTTTAACTTCCTGATGAATTGTAACCAATGTCTTGCTTGTATGATTGTAGAAAATGCTGTATTAAATTAGCAAGAAAGTGTCCATGAGACTACTCCCTTGTTAAACACAGTGCAGAGTAAACTGTGACTGAGCACATGACACAAAGGCTGTCAGACTGATCTACACCACGTTTTAAAACAGTTTCAGAAAACTTGTATCACACCACGATAGCTCAAGAAATTACTCCTTCATATTTATTGCAAAATTATCAATCCAAGGTGTGTCAAGATCAAATACAGTTTTGCAGAGCACAACAAGTTGTTCTCCGTAAAAGGAGAGCAGGATGTGTATGTGATTAAAAACAGGATGGTGTCATATGAGAAGAATTATGTGTTCTTGAAAGGGAGAGCAGCTGGAACGAGGGAGAGAGATGCAAATTAACATTTGCAGTTGTTTGCATTGTCAAAGCTACCACAATTACAAGCAGATTTAACTCCAATAAGCTACAGGGAAACAGCATTAGTAGCGACATCAACATTTGGAATTTTCTATTGAATGCAACGAGCTATGCATTTTTTTACAGTAAGAGTGAATTCACATAAGTCACATTTTTCATTATAAACCAACAAAACCAATTTTGGACTTTCACATGCTGAGCTAAAGTCAGGTTTAGGTTTTGACCTTTCTACTGTATCGTTCTGCTCTGCTATCTGTTAAGACATCAAACAAAACGCTGATGATAGTTGTAAATTATCTAACTGGTGGCCTGGGAAGTTTTCAATACTAAAGGATATATAGTACACCAGATAAGAGCCTTGTGCAAACAGCGTGTTTTAGAGATTTAGTGTGTCAGTCAAACTCTAAACAAGCCAGAAGCCACACCAAAGTTCATAAACTGCAACAAACTATCCATTTTACATTAATTTTAAAGAGGTGGCAGAAGTTGTTCCGCTTAACTATGTGGTTCAACGTCAAACATATGTTTCCAAAAAATACCAGAGCACTTGAGATAAAACAGGTTTAGCAAACAAAACGGTTAAAAGTGCATATCTGCGTTTGAAATTGCACATATAATTTTGTTAAACGCCTTTAGGGCACGTTTAATGCCCTAAAGTGAATGCGAAACTTGAAATTTAGGGCAGCGTTTCAAGCAAAGGAAACAAAACTCCCCACAGTAGACCATTAAAATTTAATTAAAGCAGAAGCCCCCCGCAGAGACAACAATTTACAGTGAACGAGTGAAGTAAAAAGAAGATCAGAGTTAATTTAAGAGACACATGTCGCATAAGCTAACCGAAGTTGGAACAAGTTTGATTATTTACCTGCAGCAGCCGCGTTACTACAGAGTCCACTACCTTTGATCACTTAAGTCAGTCACTCAAGTTCCTGTCTTAGAGACTAGAGGGCGACTGCACGTTTCATGCATTTACCGTAATGTTGAAACTAGGAAACTAGAATTTTTGGATCTTGCCACATTACATTAAGCATATCACTGGCTCACTGTTTATAAAATAATATATATATTTTTAAAAATATATCTGTCTATATGGCACTGAATAGTCTTGGCATTTAATACATTCCAGAGCTGCTGGTAATAAATGAAGCATGTTGACTCTTCAAGTCATCAGAGACCACACTCTGCAATAAATTTCATAAAAGTGAGGAATGTGCAGAAATAATTGGCTTCTTGAAAAAAATAAAAAAAATAAATAAAAATAAATAAATAAATAAATAAATAAATAAATAATAATAATAATAATAATAATAATAATAATAATAATAATAATAATAATAATAATAATGCTATGCTCAAATTAAACTATGGCTCTTTTGATGTAATTCTTTTTTATGTATTCACATGAATTAACTTCTGTTTTTTTTTCCCTTCAAAGCAGTTTCACTGACTGTTATGTTGTGCTACACAAATGAACTTGCCCTTGCTTTGCTGCCATTACGGTAAAACTGAAGCGTTACCATGGAATTACGGAAATACATGCGGTACTGCTGAAAAGGGCTGGGGGATGTGTTGAGCTATCATCGTTTTTGGGGGGAAAAAGTAGTAAGAGGTGAAATGAAGAGCTACATTTGCTTCAGGTGAGTAAGCAATGACCATTTTATTTAACTCTGCTTGTATAACAGTCGATGTAGTTGTAAAGGTGTGTAGATTTTGTAGAAATCCCACACTTATCCGTCTCCGAGATTATCCGCTACCAGAAACAGCGCCAGACAGTCGTCATTAGGGGAATAAAAGCAGATGGAAGAACAACAGCAACAAAACAAGAGATTGTCGTCGTGCCCGCGTAAATTTAGTTCAGAGCCATAATCCCAGCAGCGACCTTTACACATGCCTGCCTGTGTAACAACATGATGACCTTACATGGATGGGTTTACTTCTAATTTAGCTGTCTGAGGCAGAGGAGCGCTTACATCAACTCCTCGTATCGGTGGAGATTTACACGAAACCCAGGATGTTATGTTCTGCTGGAAGCTTTGCATCAGTCTGCAACGTTCCTATTATTTTACTGCCTCTGTTTTTTTCTTTGTAGGTGATGCATTCAAGGGGATTTTCTACATGAAGGATGCCATCATACAGGACAAAGCATGCTCAAGTACCAGAATTTCGCTGACAGTTTGGACAGACTTGTGTCCTCAGATTTCTTTTATCTCTGCCCAAAAATATTTCAGAACATCTGTTTTAAAAAAACAACCAAGTAAGTTATGTGAATGGACTATTTTTCCGCTTTGTATAACCACATGGACCGTGTTTTTGTACTGAAGAATGTACGGGGTTCATACTGAGCGAATAGATCTACTAGTAAGAAGCGTGAAGGTAACCAGCCAAAGGAAAAGAGGACAGTGAAGATCGGGTGAAAGATGCTTCAGACTGGAAACTACTCACTGGTGCTTCTAATCCAACTGGTTCTGCTGGCCTATGACCTCTTCGTTAATTCCTTTAGTGAACTTCTGAGAGGAGCTCCTGTCATCCAACTTGTACTTTTCATGTAAGTTACAGAATATGATAATCTTGTAGATATCATCTAGATTACAGTGAAACAGTGGTAGATTTGAGAGATGCAAAGATTAGGCTTTTTTGACCAATAAGATTTCTGAGATCTTTTTATTTCTGAGCTTCCAAATATGATTTTGAATGATTTGCATTTTTGTTAAGAAATTATAACATATAAAGGAAAAAAAAAAAGACTTGTATCTGGGTCTTTGAGGTTGTAATCAAACAGAAAATGAAGGACGGATTTAATAATCCCAATTTGTACATCAAAGCACAGCCTATTTCCCTATGCCTGCCACAATAACAAATTTTAATGGACACAGACGTTATTGTGATAAATGATAATATTGTTCTTTTTAGACTATTTTCACATAATGTAATGGTAGTGCCATAATAATGCGAGCCCACCGTCTTAAAGATCAGTAATCTTTAAATTCTAACAAATATTTAATTCTGGAACTGGCAGACATGCTAAGTATCCAAAATAAATAAACAAAACCACTGAAACGACAAACAAAATGAGTTATGAAGTCTCTGTTAACAAAAAAAAGGGCTGGCTGAGACCAATGCACCCGACTGGAGACTTTTGTTATTCACCTTTTGGTAGAAAGAGAGAAAAAAAGATAAATCATGCAAGTGGAAATGATCAAGCTTGTTTTATTTTATCATGCAATTAATTGATTTATTGCTTAGTGTGACAAGCCTATTTGTCCCTAAGTTTTACCTGATTTTTTTTTTTTTTTTTCAAAAGCAAAATTTCCTGAATAGGTTTCCTGGATTTATCAATAGTCGATCAAGTCTTAAATCTGACCAATTGATTGCTGCATCTGTTGTAATAAATATATTAGAAATTGTTGGTTTTCATCTAATTGTATTAACTGAGATACAGTTAATACAATTATACAGTTAATAGAATTAACTGTATAATTAACTGTACAGTTAATTCTGTATTTCAGTTAATACAATTAGCTTCAATTTCAAACAAATGAAAGTGATGAGTATCACTTTCATTAGGAAGTAATACAGATTTAGCTCTATACACAAGAAAAATAGTGTCTGATGTGAGAAAGAAATCACAGTTCAGTTTTTTCTTGATTTCTGAACTTTTTAGACATTCCAGAAATTATACCTCTGTCATATATTTTAGTTTTTCTCTTGACATTAATTTATTACTGGCTTCTAAATTCCAGATGTTTCAGATGAAGGTTAATTTTTGTCTTACCTGAAGATGTTTCAGGAGTTTCTTCAGAAACTGAAGCAGCCTTTTAGATGATAAATCCACTTTCTTAGATTTAGTTTATTGTCGTTGCACAAAGACACAACAGTGAATTTGGCAACGAAATGTCGTTCGGCTGCCAGAGTACACAGAAAAATGACTGAAAAACCATAAGCAAACTATAAATATATACAGATATATAAAAGTTATGTCGCAGATGATTGATAATCTGCTCCAGATTTGCTGCTGGGTAAATTCTTAATATGATTACTGAAAAGATCAATAGTTCTCCTGGTGCCAACTAAAGTGGTGTTTCTCAATTTAAGATAAAAGTCTGATTTGATAATATTTAATTCCACCATTGTCTAGGTCTACCAGGGTTTTAAAAATAGTATGTACCAAAATTAGTGTAAGAACATCGAGTGATGCTGACCTGCTCCTCCTCCACCTGGTGACCAAAGGAGAACCATCTGTCATTCTTATTAAGACTGAAGGCTCTACCCAAACATAAAGCTTATTGTTGTGTTACTATATAAAGAGCAGGACTGCAAAGCAGTTGATTATTTTGTTCAAGATGCTTGTCTGAATCAGTGACTGGAAAAAACCCACCTCATGTTCTTGTCGTCAGACCAAAATCAACACCCCAAATAAACCAACAAAAACTGTGTTTGCAGCATCCAGGACATCGCCATCTTGTTCAACGTCATCATCATCCTCCTGATGATGTTCAACACCTACGTCTTCCAGGTCGGCCTTGTGTCTGTGCTGCTGGGCAGATTCAGGGCTCTGCTCGTTTTCTCCGCTCTCTACTTGACCCTCAGCATCTGCTTCCACTGCTGGGTGTTGGTATGCTCCGGCCTTCTCAGACAGTTGTGTGCAAACAGAAACTCAGAAATTAAGACATGTCTGACTTTACTTCTACATTCTTTCAACGTACAGTGCTGTGAAAAAATGTTTGACCACTTACAGATTCCTTTTTTTTTTGCTTCTTTTCTCAGACAATTTAAAAATGTCAATACAAAGTACAGGTTTAAAATGATTTAATTAATTGAGGAATCAACTCAACCATTAATTAACCACATTTTCCAGGAAAGCCATATCTGCCTCATTACTGGCCCAACCAATCAAGAAATTACTTGAACAAAAACCTGTCTGACAGCATAAAGTAGGATTTGGCTCAGGAGGCAGGGGTTCATGTTGTAATTGGTGGGTTGCCAGTTTGAACCCCTGTCCCATCTGTCTCAGTCATTTTCCTGTTGTATATTTGGTCAGAGGTGGTGCCGATTATCAGACTGCCCCAGTGGCTACAATGTAGCTTATCAACATTAGTGCCACTAAACAAGCCAGAGACTGATTGTAAAGTGCTTTTGAGTCCTCTGACTTTATGCAATTATATACAAGTGCAACCTCTTTACCATTACCATGAGAAAAAAATTGTGTAAAGTAATAACAAGGCTTCCAATAAGTGCCAGGTCTCATCACTCGAAGAAAAGTCTAAAGCTGTACCCCTGATGTTTGCCAGACAAAATCTGTGTTTATTAATAAAAAACAAAAATGTAATGTTTCTATTTTGTAAAATATTCTCTACAGCTATTTAAAAGACTCATGGATGGGTCAGCCAATTATAAGACTTAGGACACAATTCCTTTTTCATATAATGATTAAGTTTGTTTGGATTGCTTTTCCCCCTAATTCAATGAAATAATCTTTGAAAAATAATCTTGAGAAATCTGTAATGGGGCAAATACATTTTCACAGCCCTGTGTAATTGCTTTGCATTGTGAGCATTTTATCTTTTTGCTCCCAGAACCTAAGATGGCTTGACTCGAACCGTTTTGTGTGGACAGATGGTCTTCTGGCTCTCTTTGTTTTCCAGAGAACAGGTAATTAATTCAAAGATAAAACAGATACAAACACAGTTACTCTTGGTTTTCCTTACTGCTTGTGTCTGTTAACAGCGGCTGTGTTGTACTACTACTTATACAAGCGCACAGCTGAGCACATGGGGGACCCGAGGCTGTATGAAGACTCTATGTGGCTGCGTGATCAATTTGCCAGAGCTCGTCAGTGACAACGGGACACTGTTGAGAGAAACAATAAAGGCTCCTTGTGGAAACTGCCATCTGACAAAACTGGGCATGCTCACCAGTGACTGAATCCTTAGATTTTATGCTTGTAATGTGTTTGACTTCAAGTCAATTGCCATTGAGCAGAGATTGAACTCACACTCTGTTAGTGAATAACTCAAAGTTTCACAGTTTGTTTTAACTGGCTCCTCAAAGTGAGGCAGACAGGCAGTTAAATGGTTTACACTGGCAGGCAAGTCAAGGTTGGCGCATGTAGTATAGTATTAATCAGGATTGAGCCTGTTAATCTTTGTGGCCTTTTGAAAACAATCTACTACACACTTACTGCAAACAAAAGAATGAAAAAAGTTTGGCCTGCCTTCATTTCATTTTATGTTTTGTACCCATCGACTCTAAGATGTAAACCCTGTCCATTTGGTAGAATTTTATTATTTCCCTCAAAGAAATAAGATGTTTTTTTTTCGCCTTACTAAAATGTTAGCCTGTGTTGTTTACATTGTAAAAGTGAGTTGAACAAGCCAATTTCTGTTTGAACTGTTGGGTTTTTAGTTGGAATCTTCGTATTGTGTTCAATGTTTTTTTTTATTAAATAATCCTCGTCTAATTACAGCGTAATCCTTCATTAGTAGGCTAGTCAGTATTATCCAGGAGACAAGGTGAAGCAGGGTGCCCTATTTTTAACCCAAAGATTAATCAGGGATTGAGGCTTTAAGGTGCCACTAGTAAAACACACCACAAATAGCCTTCAGTGTGTCAAAATAACTTACTATTCTCAACCTGGTTAAAGCTGTGAGGCTGTTCGAGACAGGTAGTAACGTTTGTCCAAAATCATTAACATTGTTAATAGTGTGATAATGTAGTTATCCCACTATGTCCAGTTCATACCACAAACTTCATTTTTTTATGCAATTGCCCAAAAGAAAATGGAGTTTAATTGTAAAAAGGGTAAAAACTTATATAATGCTTTTATA
This sequence comes from Poeciliopsis gracilis, assembly GCA_911649635.1. Lineage (NCBI taxonomy): Eukaryota > Metazoa > Chordata > Actinopteri > Cyprinodontiformes > Poeciliidae > Poeciliopsis > Poeciliopsis gracilis. Next base: position 1,227,984 of record CAJVRI010001093.1, read on the forward strand.
TTTATTTCTACAAAAAATCTGAAGATTTCTGTGCATTTGCATCGAGTAGAAACAATTTAATATTTCATAGAACCTTCCACTGCAATAAGGATTATTGACGTTAGAGGAATATTAATGTTTATCTAAAAAAAAAAAAAGACACCTTTGCCGATTCTTTGCAAAGTAGCTGAAACTTAAGTAAGATTAAAGCCTCCATGATGGCAAAATTATTAACACTGTTGCCTTGCAGCAAGAATGTCTTGAGTTGGAATTCCTGCCAGGGCTTTTCTGCATGGTTTGCATCTTGTAGAAATACTCTGGCATTAGGAGTGAATGACTGAAGGCCATCTTAACAGAGTTTTATACCTGAACTCTGAATTACTTTATGACTAATTAACTTTTAGCTTGACAGACATGCCAGTCTATTTCAATTAAATTACAGATTTAACAGACCATGCATTATTGTTGTGCAACATGACCCTACTTTAATCCTAACCTGTCTATATTGTATTATTAAAATATTAATAAAAGAATCACACACGAGACTTAAAGAACGACACTTCAATTTGTACAAATCTCCTTTACTTGTGAAATGAAATCCAGAGTCCATGTGATTCAAATAATATCGTCAGTGCCATCAAATTAAAAGCCAGAATCTTGTAAGTGTTGTGATGGATGTTCTGTGTCCCGTTGGAATGTGTGATGTTCTTTTGACTTAGCCACCTAAAACAGCAGGAAAACAGATACAATTCAGTGAAAAGTGCTTAATAAACATAAACCTCTATTAACAATGTAAAAGACAAGATGTTACATGTACCTTCATACGTAGATGCCAACCCACAGCAGTAAGAAAAGCACACCAAAGCCCATAAAAAGTGAAGCCACCAGTGAGATGAGCAGCTCCTTGTAGACGTCCCTTGTGTATTTTGTTGATGTTACTTCATAACTGATGAAAAGTTCAGGTAAACTCAGACAGAACCACAAAGACGAGAAATAGAAATCCTCTCAGTCTAATATACATGAAATGATCTGGTGAAAGCATTAAAATATCAAACCCACCAATTGGACTTTTTATTCTAATTTTAATATTTGTATTTCCTCAGTTTGTTTTAAATGTCCATAATTATTTGTTTACTGCCACAATATGTCATAATTTCACTTCATCACTGTAATTCATCACAACATTGAGATTTTTAATGACACTGAATCTGTTGTACGGACAGAGAAATGCTTGATCTTCTAATTGGTTTTGTTTGGGGGTTTTTTTTGGCACAAGCTAACAGTTTGTAGGAATATGCCATTATGTACAGCACAGTCTATTTTTTGTGTGTATCCTGATTTTGTTTTTTCAATGTCTACTCCACATCCTCCAGCTGTGAGTTTGATTTCAAACATTTATATACCAAAAGTCCAGTGAATTGATGTCATCACATATTTTTCTTCAGTTCCTGCAAATTGTGTTGTCTATAACTCTGAAACACTAAAACTACTGTTTCACAATCAATAAATGAGATATTCAAAAATTACATTACTAATGTAATTTTTTGACACAAGAGTTACAAGTTATAGAAAATTTAAGCTGCCATATCTGGCGCAATATAATCTTGACCAGAAGCACCCATAGGAGACAATGCGCATTTAATACTATGTATGTCATTTCTGCTGTGTCCAACGGACAGTATAAGGTACTGTAGCAGAACCAGCGGAAGGATACACGAAGAACCAGGCTGTGAAGAACATTCCGATGGCCAGCAGGACCACAGTGAGGTGGGGGAACACCGCTGGGTTCACCGGGCTGGTGTACCTGGTCATGGCCTCTAGCTCCTGCAGCCACAGCAAACAGTAAGCCCACACACAAGCAGCTTAAAAATACTGACATTTATCAAAGTAACGCAGCATAAAAACAATTTCCAGCTTTGGTAAGTGACACAAATGATGAAGACATTTAATGACTTGCTCAGCAACGTTTGCATGCTTGCTAGCTGCTCCATTCAGAAAATGTATTGATTTATCGGGGAACTAGAATATAACGTGTAAAGGTGAAGCTAGCAAAATATATTAAGGTTGCATGAATAAAAGCATAATATGATATACATTAAGTAACACATATTGTAATTCGTTACCATTTTGTGACGAAGCGAGATTCCCGCAGCTACTGTTCGAGATGAAAAGGCCACGTACTGTTTACTTCTTCCTGGTTTTTTCTGGACGTAGGGATGACGTCATTACGTAAAATTACTTTTTCCCTCATATTAGCCTTTCAGGAAAATTTGCCTTTCGAATCTCAGTGCTATATACATTTTGTTCGTTGCTGCACTGTAAATTTTTACGTAGTGATCTACAAAGAAATAGTCATCAATGAGTCTTTTATTATGTGTGTTCTGCCTGACAGACAAAATTCAGGGCATACCACACGATTTTCTTTGTAGACATTCTGAATAATTGACTGCCATCTAGTGGACAGGATGAAAAATGATCCAAGAAAAAGGAGACATATTCAGACAATGCAATAATCAATTTATTTGCTGCATGCAATCATAGTATTACAGCGTATTTTTGACCCAAAAAAAGCTTTAATAATAAAATGTTTAAAAGTAGTGATATTATTTCAAGCAATAAACTTCATCCTTATGCTATTCTTCTTTTTCAAATAAAACTAAAATTGCAAATGTGTGCCCATCTTACGCTAAGTTAATATATTATTGATAAAAAAAAACAAAACAAAACAAAAAAAAACCCAGAAAAAATAAAGCACATCAGATAAAAAGGAGGTACAAAATGATGCAACAGAATAATATGGAATGTAGTTCTACCTTGGGAATCTGACATCAGCCCCATGCATTGGATGAAGCAAAAGCAGTTCATATATATATTTATATACAGTGAAAAAAGTGCTACAGTGGTTTATGCTAACTGGTGCTTTTTAAATAGCTAAAACAGTACCCTCTACCCACATGAGTACAGTGAAAGAATCACACTGTCTACATTATAAATGCTATAATCTCTGTTTGATGGCTGTTCCTTCCATTTCTTGCTAGTTATCTTTGAGTTACTTTTTTTGTTGTTTTTCCTGATTATAGATGTTTTAAACACACAACATATGACCATTTTTAATCAACACATTATGTCAGAAAAATGTCAAAAAATTATTAGAAAGAAAAAAGAAAATTAAAATAAAAAAAAACATATAATACAGATGTAATAAAAACACTATCACTGCATAGTCTTAGTTTGTTTAAGGCATGGGGAAAATGTTTAATAGTGATCCAATAAAATACACAGAAGAGTAAAACCAGTGCAAAATTTTCAAATTTATCATTGCCCTTTCAAATACTCAGTTCCATAATCCAAAAGGTAAAATACACCAGAAGACATCTACCCTCAAAGCCATAATGTAGTACTTAGAGAAATGATTGGACATGCACCTGAAATTGCACCTGAAACTTGCAATTATACCAATTATACCTCACCAGCATTGTCCAGTTAAAAAAGTACAGTGTAAGCTATTCCAGTGTTGTTGGAAATATTGTCAGTAAAATACTTTTTTTCCTCTGCCGCATCCTAAAAGCAACAATGTATCATCATGTTTGTTTCCAGTGATTTGTTCTAGTTTCCAGTTTTATTCTACACATCTTCCAGTGATTTTGCAGAAGTCTTGGCTCAGGGGTCTCATCTCATATTTCCACTACATCTTTCTATAAGGAGCAACTTCAGTGTAGCCAAATGCATAAACATTTATAATGAGTCATTCAGTGTTATAACTCTGTACAGTGTTTAATTAATTTTTTCCACAAAGATGAAGTGGACAGTGTAGATGCCAGTAGCAGTTTCAACCTGAAGCTCCACTGTGGAGACTAAGGATTTACCAGTGTTCTCTAACTGAGGTATATTCAGTACCGAAGGCATATATATATATATTTGGCTTATGCTATAGCTGGAAGACATTTTGATCAAATGTAAAGATAACCATGTATTTTTGTATATTGCTTGGATCATGAGTGTTACAGTATTTAGTGTGTCATATTGCAGCCTCCATAATTACTGGCAGCCCTGCTAAAAATAATGTGTAAAAATATAGGAATCTTTCTTGCAGTTCTGTAATCTCACTCAATTCTTAAAAAACATTTTAAAACATTTACTCAGTTCCAGAAATAATGTGTTAAGAAATGATACCTTTTAATGAAATCACCAATGGAGACTGCAGCAAGCCTGCTATAATTAATGAACTAAAATTGAATTCTACTTGGCAAGCTAATCAGAAGGCTTAGGAACTATAACTTTAAGAAATTACTTTTTGTTTTCAGCATGACATCACAAGGAGCCCCATTGCTCCTAGTCACTCCATAAAATACAAAAAAACAAGAGAACATCTCTCCCCTGTATTGATCATCTACTTATAGAGAAATAATAATAAACAAATTAAAACAATTTAAGCTGCAATCAAAAAGGCTAAATGAGAGTACATTATCTTGCTACCCCCCCACAGAAGCAAAAAGGATAGAGGACGTAAAATATATCCAAAATAAAATCTCCGTAACAACAAAAAATCAGTAAGACATGATAAATATTTGTAAAGCCACATAATGCCCACTGTTTAGTGTGACAACAGATCTACACTGTTGTTTGCCTGGTCATCTTCCAAAGGCCATGTTCGAGTGCATATCAACATAAACTGTCCGAATTTCCAGAATGTTTTGAGTAAAATCCGGTGGCTCCTGTGAAAACTGATAATGGATCATCATTGGTACTTTCAGTAGTTTAATGATCCAAAACAGCACCTGAATGCAATTAAAAACATGTGGGATGACTGTAAGAGAACAGATCAAAATGTAATGTAGGAGTTTAGACTAAGTAAAAATATGATGCAAAGAGTAACGCTTAAAGTGGTTCACACATTGCCATGAATGCATCTTTTGGCAGGAGAGTTTCTTTCAGTCTGAATCATGACACACTTTTCACTCCAGAGCAATCACAGCTGAAGTTATTTTCTGGATTTTTACACATTTTGAACGAAGGGTGCCAACAACAATGGAGGGTGATGTATTCCAGTGATCACAGGAATCAGGAATCACTTACTAAACATTAATTTGGTACAGATTGCAGTTGGGACAGTGGTAAATTTTGTTCGTCATGAAAATCTTTAAAATAATATATAGTAAGAAGGAAAGATCATTCTATTATACACAATCTGCATCCAGAACCATAAACAGGAAATACATGATGAAGTGTGAAGAAACAGGCACACATCAACTTCCTCTTCACATGCAGCTGCTTTGAATGAGAAAATGGTAGTCGGAGTGCAATGGGATTTTCTTTTCTGTGGCACAACTCACTTCTCCCTGTCAACAAAAAATGAGTAAATATATTAAGATCAACACAATCACAGAACATCTAAATTATTACACAAGATTTAGAAAATTGAGGGAGTCAGATGACAATTTTAGTATCTGAGTAAGTCCCTTATTTTTCTAGGCCAGGTATACTCACAGAGTGAGAGACACGGAAGTGATAGGTGACGTCTTGGAAAGACGAAACGGGTACTGACCAGAGGTGATGAGTCCCCTTAGAAACAAGCAGAGATTTTATCCGTGACGCAAATGAGCAATGTATGTTATGAAAATATAAATAGTTTATATAAGTGATACTTATCAGTTTTGGTCAGATGTACCTTTGTAGACGTACTCTGTCCGCTATAGAGCTCTGACTCTGTGTGGTTGGGACATAAACGTCCTTTTGTGGCTCCACATTGTTTCACCCACACACTATTTCTTGACCTAAAAAAAAATTTTATTTCACTATATTCATTACAAATTACAATGTCCTGTAATATATTATAGTAACTACAGGCTTTTAAATACGAACATTACTACAGCATACATCCCACTATATCTTCTATAGTCAAAAAGAGAAAGACAACATAAAAAGGTTAATGATGGTAAACAAAATCAAAATCACATTGATAAAATCAACAAAAAAAGAATAAAAAAAAAAAAAAACATTTTGTTAAACTAAAATGTGAAAGAGCAGTGGGGTAAAATGGTCAGTACTAAATTTAACATTATCAGAAAAATTGTTCAGCTCAATATGAACTCAGTAATGTATCTGTTTTTTATTAACTTGTTGCAGCAGGTACCTTTGAAATCAGGGTTTTAATGAGCTGAAAACATCATAATAAAATAACATTTTGTAAGTTATCATAATAGCATAACAAAGTTTACACTTTTTATCACTTGAGAAATGCCTGTCCTTGAAGCCTTTACATATATATGAGTGTGTTGATGTCTTTGTTAGTCATTAGTAACTTAAAAAACAGAAATCAGAAATCTTACTGTTACAATTGAATTTGGAAGATATAACAAATAATAAAAATAAGCGCAAAATCAAGAGATCATATTTTAATCTCCTGGAAAATAAGACAAGGAAAAAATATCTGGAAACACAAAATCCATGACATTTTAGGACCTAATAGAAACCCTGCAAATATGATTAAACACAATCACATAATTTGTGTTATACTTACATCATGTGTAGTGTAATTTGTGGTATGGAATGATTTTTTTGTCCCCTAAGTGATAGAGTGTAGCTGCGGAGGGACACAAAACATGAATTAATAAGAAATATTATTATTAAGTCATAGCAAACATATCTATATATGTCCACTAATAACCAAGAATTATTATTCTTCTGATTTCAGACCTGCAGCTTTCCGCTGACTCACAACTTTGTGAGGTGATTTCTTGGTTTGTCTCCACAATGTGAACACTTTTTAGAGATGGAGCTGTTGCTGATCCTGTGATGGAAAAACAAAATGTATCATGTTCTCTAAGCCAGACTTATACCATCATACATTAAATACACAATCTTGATTTTGTGATCATTAAACCCAATGCTTCATATTATTTGCACATTTCCTGCTGATGTGTAGAGAAGTGTCATGGCTGGGTTGCGGTCATGCAGGTACCTTTAGCATGCAGGCTGCGTTGTCTCCGTGGTGCTGGCTGTTGACCTGGAGGCAACCGGTTGGTGGTTCCCACTCCCTCTGCATCTGGGGATACAGGTCTCTTGGACTTGGCAAAGTACATGGGTGCTGATGTGTGGCTGAGACGGTTCCTGTTGTGGCCGTCTTTGTCCATTTGCCTGGACTTGGCCTTTTTAACGATGGTGCCAGGAGTGGGAACTGGAATGCTCAAACCTTGAGAGGACAGATAATTAATCTGTAAAGTAAGCACATCTGCTGTGTAATATGAGTACATATACAAATTTTTCTCACCAGATGTGGATTGGTTACTACTCAATGTCAGAGTAGTTGCTGATTGGTTGTTCACAGCTGTGGTAGAACAGCAAGCTATTGATGTTTAACATAAAGGGGGAAAAAAAACAACATGATAGAGCTTAAGTCATTAAGCTGAATAATTTTACAATCAAATTGAAGTCAATAGTACCTGGTGCAGGTGTGGTAGAGACTGAAGTTAAAGGATTCTTGTGAGATGATTCCAGTGTAGCTTTTGACCTGCACCAATCATAAACATACTTTAATGCATTATATCATGAACATATGTGGTACATAATCCCATTTCACACAAAACAGAAACAGCTGAGCAATTTAAGTTAGGAATGACAGAGCTCAAGGAAGTCTAAGTAGTAGAAAAGCTGGTGGTGTACCATGTGCAGACAGGGGGACAGACAGTTATAGTAGCAGTGAAGATAGGCATCCATGAGATGTAGAGAACACAAGAAGAAACATAGCTACAGGAAACAGAGACATAGTTAACAGAAACATTTTAAAACTAGAAATGGAGAGATGTTGTGGTAAGCTTGTCTCTGAATCTGAAAAGTGCATACCCATCTTTCTCTGTGATGGCTCCTCTATGGTGAAGAGTAAGAACATAAAGGACTGACATCGAAATGACGCTGCAAACAAACAAGCAAACAGGCGATTCATAATCAGACCAGATGTATGCATAAAGACTTTCATGTATCCCCAATGCTGCCTCTGGAATCCTGCGTACAAACCTGAAGGCCATGACAATAAGAAGAGCCAGGATGATTCCCTGCATGAACCTCTGACTGATGCAGCCCTGATCAAGAGGTGAGCTCTGGAACAGGCAGATTAAACACAATGACATCTGTACAAACTGCAGTTCACTGATACATAGGTAGTTTTACAAATTACTGTGTAACTTAAAAACTATAATTCAGGCACACACCTTGCTCCCGGGTTTGACTGTTTTTTTCTTGAGCGGACCACTTCCTGTTCTGCTAAAATAGCTTCCTGACTGGCTATAAAGACACACAAAAAACTGTTTTCATCGAGCACATGGCCCATTTCAGATGGACCTACGCCTAAAAATCAAAAGGGATTTGTGTTTCTTTCTCACCTCACCGTGCTGCCGCTCACTGTGCTCTTCATGCTGTCAAGGCGCCGCAGCTTGGCCAGTTTGCGACTCCAGCGCTCAAGTTCATCTATGCGAGTCTCCAGGTTGTCCGTCAGCTTGCAGAGCTCCTTCACAGCTCCGACATTCTCCATAAAGATACGCTCCTTCAAAAACAACAGGACACAATCAGTGCCTACAATATATAGAAGCTCTGTTTGTTTGAAAATGTATTTATGTACGATCCTTACCTTGTTGACGACTAAAAGGTTGGGAATAGTCTCTCCATTGGCACAAACAACATCACCTCCTTCCTTAACAGCTTCAGGAAGGATCTGCTGAACTTCCTGAGCAATGACACCTGTATGGAGAGAAGTAGAAGTATAAAGAGCATCAAGAAGATGCGACATGTAGATGATGAAAAATGCACAGATACATACTGTATTACACATCGTACCAGGAAGATAAAGCTGCAGAAGTAGAAATAACTTGTGAAGTCATTACCTGTCTCTGCTGTGTTCTCTATGCCCACAGTCGCGGCAAACTCAGGTTTGTACTGGTAATGAACCAGCCTCATCTGAGAAATCCGTTTCAAATTGTCTGTGGTGTTAACCTAATGAAAGATAACAGCACTGTATGAATACAAAAAGTATGATGCAGAAAGTAGCTTTATGTGAGAAGTGTTGAAACACTGTTTGAAATGCAGAAAAAAACACAATGCAGTTACAGTATATATAATACACCAGGTGGGATGTTTTAAATGGTGAACTTTTCATTTTTTATTTGATATCAGAATAGGTAATGAAGCAAAGATAGCAGCTGAAAAATACTAGGAAAATGATGTGATGCTAAAGAAAACAGAAGAAAGTTTCACAACTTGATAGGTGAAAGGTTGGCAAAATGTGTAATAGTCCGCCCCAACTCCCCAAGAGTCAAACATCACTGCTTAATCTATAAAGGGAAAAAAGGAAACAAAGGAGTGTCAAAACTTTTCTGAATTATAATTCTAGGATCAAATATATAATAGGCAGATAGGCTGATGAAATTCAACATTCCAGAGTTTTGTTATTGGTTATCTGCCTTTTTTCTGCTATTTTAGACAGGTAGTAATAGTTATATGACTGTTTTTTTTCTTTGGCTTCAATCAAATTTGCAGGAATTTTTAGATTTCTCCTACTTTTGCTAGAATCTTATTTTCATGAACCCAATATGTTTTATGCAGTGAGGTGAAGTATGACATCTGACATTTTTTTGGAGCACCCACAGAGTCACACACTCATCCTGACCTCCTGGACATTTTCTTTTGCTCTGATGTCTGATGGATGGACAAGGGATCCCATGACTTTGACGTTGCCATGCACAACGAGAGCCTCATCTGGACGGTCTGTACTAATGCCGACTCTGCCGTGGTGGTACACGGAGTCTGGCAGCTGCCCACGCTGCCACAGAACCTCATTATCACTTTCAAACTGGCCTGGGTTGGATGCCTGTCGCAAAGAAATCAAAGGAAGAGGTACACTGGGAATCAGATTCACATATTAAAAAATAGCAACGTGGTACAGAGTGGAAGTAAAACACATATTCGGAATATTGTGCTGACAGTCATGGTAAAAAAAGTATGTCCATCTTACATTTTGTAAAAACAATCTGGCCTTTACTGTGTGCTGAAGACAATTAAATCTAGCCTCAAACATGTAAACCCAAATGCAATATATATTTTATCTTATATATTGAGAGAAATATGAAAAGAAGAAACATTGGAAAACCTACAGCTCACAAATCATAACTTCATACAAAACCCCAGTAATTAAATGAGATTTATTTATTATTTTTTTTACCATGGTTGTGTTTGCTTTATATACACTTTTGATTATCACAGCTATACATTTTTACATAATAAAAATCTCATTTTTATATCACAATGACAAAAGCAAAATGTCCAAAACATGTAAACGCTCTAGTTACAAAAAAGACACATTATGTTTCTCTATCTCCAGCAGTTATGATAAATAATTGTAAAATAAATACAACAAACATTGCTGTCCAGCAAAAAGCTTTTGCTTGAAAATTTTAGATTTCATGTTTTAAAGGGCAAATGTTAAACTACTTCAGACTCAGGAAATCTATGAATTTCAATTGACCTTTTCTATTGTTTTTAACAGCAATCCACTTTTTAAACCTTGTTTTTGGAGCCATTTCTCTAAGAGTAGCTAATTCTTGTGATTCACAGATTTCACCGTTTTTCAGAGAAATATAAGTGTCTGTGTAAGTAAAACAAGAATGCTGATCAGAACTGCAGCAGAAATTATATTTCTAGTTTTTTTAATTATAATTTAGGCCATGAGTGGTCATTCACCACTTCGGCAAACTTGCCTGGGATTTCCACAGATCACTTTTAAATTCTGGGTGTGGTGCTGGTTTGTTAGATCTCCAAACATTTATTTAGTAATTTTCGTCTTCTCACTTGATAAGTCACAATCAGTCTTTGCCTTTCTGAGCTCATATTCAAGCTAGAGACATTGTTGTTGCTTTTTAAACAATTTCTTCCTAGATTTTGGACATATAAATTAATATAGCACTCAGAGCTACAAGTCTGAACATAACTGTTGTAAGACAAGGTGATAAATGAATTAAAGGACAAAGGACCATGAGGAATTAAAAAGTGCTTAAGAATATGCAACTGCTTTAATGTTTTAGATTTAAATTTTTGTAACCACCAGTTTTTGACATACTTACATTTGAAACTGTACTCTATCTCTTTGTTCATGCTATTATTTGTTGGATCACTGCTGACATAACCAAACTTCAAAGTTTGCAGCCTGTAATTTGGACACATCCTGCGTCTACAACACCACATTTTGCTCATAAAATAGAAAATTCTCTGAATTCACTTTTTACAGGACAGCAGCATCATGTATTCTTTCGTCATCTGAGCTCTGGGGAACAATTTTTTTGTTTTTCAAAATGAAAAGGTAAGAACATTCACACAGGTTAAAGGAATGGAGAGGATGAAGTTAGAAAGGGCCAAGGAGCTGATCAATAGAAAAGTTTCACATTCACACGGGATATGATTGCTGTAAGAAGGAAACAGACATGGCCAGACGTTACCCTGACGATGATCCTCTCAGACACATTTGCAGCCACAGTGTAGCTCTGACTGTGGGACTGTGCATGCAGGGCCACTACCAGCATGAAATATCTGCAAAGATTAATGCAGTCAAAAACAAGAGACTCCTAAGGGTCATAAATGTGTCCAAATATTTCACGTTTATGCAGCACACTTTTTCTACCTCTGATCAGGATTCGGTTTGCCCTTCTTCCTCATGTTATTTGCTGTGGTCTCGCTGAAGTGGAGTCGTCCTACTGTAACTTTGGTGACCTGCTCAGCGGGCAACGTGACCCTGGCACACAAAGACAAATATAATGACTACATGATTGAGCTCATGATTGTTTCAGAGCTTTAAGGAGCATGGACTTACAGCACTGGTTTGAAAGGCCTCTTGCTGCGGTCAGACTGTGACTGTTCCACACTGATCGATTGATTCATGGCTTCCACCTGCCAGCAAAGAACAAAAATTGAGTACTTCATAAATACACACCCTTATACCCAGTGTCAGATTAAAGGTGTGAGTATTTTTCCATATCATTATTCCTTAAAAACATTCATAAATCTACAATTTATAGAATATGGAAAGTAATACATGTCTGGTTGTCCATCATCAAAGGACCTAATCAAGCCAAGTTGGTACCATACATACATCTGAAATCATGCTTTGACTGTCCAGCATGTTTCCTTCACCTTCACTCCATGGAGTTTGAGATAAAAGCAGTCTATGGGCTGCAGGCCTTCATTCGTCTTGATATATTTAGGGTCTCCAAGCATCCCAATATACACTGTGACCTGGAAGTGGTTCTTCTTCTGGCATACAAAGGCATCATCAGCCAAGGAGAAGTTGAAGCCTTTGTCGGCATCGACGCGGTAGGTTGGCATCGGTCTACATAGGGAAAATAAAAATCTGCTGAATTTACAGGTGATGTTCACAGAACTTGTTACTTTTTGTAATTAAGTTGCACTTCAGTAGGTTACAGGTGACTTTCTTTTAATTATTTTATGTAAACCTATATGTTACTTTCAGTAAAATAAAAAGTTACTTTCCAAGAATTTATTAATTATGTTTCCAGAAAATAATAATTTTTTTCTTTCTTAAGTAAATAATTCTTTAATATTGATTTTTGTAAAAGTAATAATTCCCCTGACAGATTTTTTTTTCACTTGATTAACAATTATTTACATATTATAAGTGAAACATCTGCCAGTGGAACTAGCATTTTTATTAGTATTAAGGAATAATCAACTTGAAACGAGCTCCTATATCTTAAGAGTTTGTTTTGTCTTATGTCAAGTTTACTGAAATACTTGCACTAGAAACTAAACCAAAAATACTTTTTTTATTTTTCCCTCGTAGGGAAATATAGGTTTCATTATATAAGTTCAGAATAACTGAGCTGTACAGCCAGAAAAATCACAAACTATCAATAAAATGTTATATGTTTAAGCATTGACATGGCTATTCATCTGTATACGTCTGCTAATTGGAGGTCACCTCAGATTAAACATTCCCTTAAAATTTTGTAGCTTTGAAAAAAGTCACTCCCGTATATTTTCATAATTTAAGCATTGTGTGCTTAGAGCTTCAATAGTCAACCAGGTGGTTTTGATAACATATCTCAAAGGTCTTGGGAGTTCATTCCACCTCCCTCCCTATCTTGTTTGGCACTGCAAAAGCACAACGAGGTGCAACACATTTTTTTTTCCCACTTTATCCTCGTCGACGGTGTCTGTCTAAATTGAAACCCTGCTCTTGTTCACTCCCACATATACCTCACTGCGCAGGAATGTTGTGGAAAGCCATTACTTTTCCACTCCTGTCGTGCATTTTGTTGAATTATACCAGTAACCAATTAAATCATAGTTCATTTTTGACTCTATAAAATCCATTAATCTCTTTTTGCTTCTGCAAAATATGGAAAAGATGAATTCCACGCACAGGTCCTTTCCGTTGGCGTCATAAAGGGGGGTCCATTTGTTCTGCTGGTGAGGTTGCCACTTGATGCACTGATAGTTTGGGTCCAGGTAGGTGTTGTCTGCATCCTGCATTAAACCTGTGACAAACACGTTTAAAACAGCTGACTTTAACGGGTTGAAGCTTCATGCAATAAACTTTCTGTTCTGTAAATCTGTGTTAAGAGTTAGTCAGAGCTGGTGAGCGTGAGGTAGAGGAGGTGAGGGAGGGAGGGAAGAAAGATGCCTGCCTACCTGGTTCTTGTTTGATGATACCTGTGAGGATTTGGGAATTCAAGGTGCTGTTGGGAGATTCAGAGTGCTTCCTCTTCTTGGTTTGATGAACAGGGATGCTGCTGCAAAAACAAAATCAGAACTGATTGTGTCTGATGTTTCAACACACACTGGCGAAGACCTTATCCACTGACTCACTCTTGCCCCTGAGGATGCTGCAGCAGCTGATGGAGCATTTGTGTCTGCTGCATCTCCCCTCCCCCACTAGTTGCTGGGCCGATATGATACTGCGATATCATGGGCTCTGGCTTTAGGTACATGTCTCGATGCATGCCAGGATAGTGGCCGTGTGGTGGGAGAGGCGGCGTTGGAGTCATCTGGCACATATTCTCGGGAGTCATGGTTCTGATCATGTGAGGATCTAAACCAAAGATTTGAGAATGCAAGCACACTATTTAAGAGGCTAAATTTAATCTAAATGTTGAAACAAGGTGAGATTAATAAAACAATGAAACAACATATTTGGCTACAAAGTCGGTGTCTAGTTTAATTAAAATAAAATAAACCAACATTAGGTTTGGCGTTCGAAGTCTATTTCCTAAAGCAAAAAGCGAGCGACTCACCATTCACCTGTTGAGGGGAATAAGGCTCAGAGCTGGAGTCTGGTGGGGACTCAGGAAGAGTCCTAGCAGCAAAGATTCAAAAAAGGAAAGAAAAATAAAGGGAATTAATTTAAAACTTCTAACACAGGCATGTTATTCTCTAGAAATGTTAAATCTATTTAAATATCGAGCATTCACCACTTCATCTTAGTTGTGCTTTTTTCTTGTTCTGCACTTTCTCATAACCAGAAAGGTCAGACTTTATGTTTTTGAGGATATAAGTGGACTCTTTATCTCTGTTATCAGTCCTCCCTCTCATCTTGACTAACACTTTAAATTACTAAAGTATCATTGATAATGCACTTGTTTAAGAGTTGGTTTTTGTCTGTAATGGTGAAGTAAGAGTATTGTATTATGTATTATTAATCGAAATTCCAATTAGTAGCAACCTGGTTCAGCTGTGGCATAATATGAGAACATTTAACTTTGTTATATTAATTCTGTAAATGAAAACATGCCCTCTATCCCACCAACAAAATAAGTGCAACTTAAGTATTTTAAAAATTTTAATTGATACTTTATTTTTTTTTAAGTTGATCAGAGTTTTAAAAAATGTTTAATAAATGATCCATGGTATTACATTTCTTTGATATATATATATAAGTTGTAAATGTGGCCAAATGCCATTTTTATAAAAATGTGAAAGACAAGAGAACATGATATTTAAGAAAGATAAATACATGTTGAAATCATGAGATGGCTGAAACTGAAGAATGCCTAAAATGACTATTATTTATCAGAACATAAAGCAAAATGAGAAATGCAGCAAAGAGTGGCGTCATCAGCGCAATCAGAAGAAACACTTGCTAGTACATCACTGTTCACTGAGACAAACAACGTCTGTGTTTCTGTGTTTGACGAAGGCTGTTTGCTTGAAAGATCAGGTGGAATTAAACAATGAAACACAGAAGTAAATCATCAACAAATTTAACAAAATACAAGCATGTAGCTCCTTAGTATCTAATAACATGGTCTTTTATTCTCATGAAAATTTATACTTTCAGTTGAGCTTGTTTTGTATTGATAAAGTCAGCAAAAACAAGGGGTTTGTGTGATTGGTTGTCGGCCTTCTTTGATAATTCCACCTTTTTCTGTGGTAAGACATCAGCAGGTTTTAAAAGGGAACGGCTTCATTTGATTAAATCTGATATGATGAAATATATACAGAAAAATAGAATTAGGCTAATAATTCATTCTTTAAAGAGTATTCAGGCTCTTCTAAACTAAGTAAAGTAATTCAAATAACTAATTACTTTTGGAGATAAGCAATCAGTAAAGTAATTGGATTGCTTTTTTGGGGAAGGAAGTAAGTATAATTTCCAAATAACTTAACCAACCTTCTGATAATAAATTCCCAGTCTTTTTCCTGAACTACTGTGCTCACCCTGGAGCGTAATGGCCCCGATGCTCTGGCTTGACGTGAGCCTGTTGCTGCTGATGCTGCTGCTGCTGTCCCAGGCAGGGGTAACCGTGCCGGAGCCCTAGAGATGGACCCTGGGGGTAGGCGTTCTGACAACTTGGTGGCCCGGCTGGAGGGGCACCTTGGCGCAGAGGAATAGGGGGACTCACACCACACACCAATCCTCCAGAGGAGGACACTCCTGCCTGAGGAGATGAATAATTTGGTCCCGGGGTGCTGTGAACCTCTGAGAAACAGCTGGGAGAGAGAAAAAAGAAGAAAGAAGGGATTAGCCTTATCAGAAAAAACAAATTCCTTTGTAACAACATGGTTTGCTTTGGTTGGGGCATGTTGTTTTGACGTTGCTGGGTTAGTCTGGAGTCCCTACTGACATGTCAGTGCTATCGTCCTCCTTGCTGATGTACTCTTCCAGGATACTGGTGTCGATGTTGGCTGGCTCCAGAGAACTGGTAATATCATGACCTGTGGAGAAGGGAGGGTTGGGAACGTGAAGAGAGAAGATGGAGAGCATCTGGGGATTAGCAACAGGAATCTATCAGCCGCTCCACACAATGCCACAACTGCTCAGTCCAAGTGTTGCAACAATTCCCTGACAGATTTATCCCACAAATGTCTTTGTAAGAGCTCTGTTGATTTCAAGGTGTAAAATGTGATAGTGAGACCTGATGACATTATCTTGAAAACTTAATTATGATGTTGTGAAATGGAGGGTTGTGATTGGCAAACAGGAAGTGTAAAGATTAAGATTTCAGATGTGACAAAGAGTCAAAGGATGTGGACATAGAGATGATTCAGAGCCTCCAACTTTGCTACACAAACTATTTTGTACTGAAGCCACATTTGCTCTACTTGAAAAAATGTTGAGTTAAATTAACCCTATACTTCCAAAAGTCTCATTTTTGACACCATAACAGATGTTTATATCTTCAATAAAGTATACTTTCCTGCTGTACCTAGAGATATATACATTTCTTTGGGGGAGGCTTTTATTCATGTCCCCCTAATGAGTAAAGAAAAGTCAAGCAATCATAGTTTAAGAGAAGAATATGTTAAAATGGTTTTAAACATAGTTTAGAGCAATATAAACTATGCACCATACTCTTAGCACTCACTTTCAGATCCCAAAGGGTATGACGTATCAGCTATTTTTGCGAAATAAAGTTTTCATGGTTAAATATGTTCATTTTCAAGTGGACATATTGAGACACATGCTGAGAGAAATCATATGTTTTTCATTTCTCAGTGGAATATTTTAACTACAACCTGTAACTCTGGGTTGGAGTTACCCAGAATTACTGGTGACCCTATATTTTGGAAATATAGGGTCAATGGGTAACCACATGAAACTGAATTTAGTTTTATAAGCTTCATGACTAAAATACCAAACTATCAAAAGGATATCAAAAATCCAAGGGTTGTTACAATATATTTCCATATAGTTCTATTATTTATTATATTCACATTTAAAGTATTCACTAGTCAATTGACTTATTTTTCCTACAAATATGTAGAAAATGTTACAAATAATTCTACACAGAAGTATTTCCAAAATCCAAACCAATCTTTCCCCCAGGGTCATTTTCAGCCTTTGATAGGCAAAGCCTTGCAAATCCCAAACACATGACCTCACTTAGTCTTGAAAACACAGACGTAGAATGAACACCTGCTTTTGAATATATTTCTTATAGAGATAATCACCATCAGTCCAAATATTATAATTGAAAAGTAAATATTTTTTTAAAAAACCTCTAAGATTGTGCAAACAGAACAAATGAGGAAAAAACTAACTTGCTATAAGTGTGTGGTTGGTGGGACACCCCACTCTTTTAAAGCCCAAACACCACCCCCATAAACACACACACACACACACGCACACACACACACACACACACACACACACACGCACCCACACACACACACGCACCACTTCACTCCTCCTCCAATAGATTAGGAAGGTCCTCAGCTCGAAACTTGGGAATGTGAGGAATTTTTGTGTTAGCATTAGAAAATATTTCACCTTTTCCCTTTTCTCCATCCATTTCTAACTGCCATCAAAACACAACACAAATGTTGCTCCATGCTGCTAGAGTCACAACTCCTATAATATTTTATTACCGAGTTCTACTGTTTGCAACAAAGGTGACTAATGTGTGATATCATCCTGAAAAAAAAAGCCCCGTCTGAGAACATTTCCAGTGAACAGTCATATCGCATATCTTCAACCAGAAAAACCCACAAACTTGAGCACTTGTCTCAGACTAATTAATTTAGATTTAAGATTTAAAGTTATAAATTCTTGTGTTGCCATTTTGATGACAAAAAAACAAACTTGCTTCTCAGAAAATAAACAGCTGGTAAATGTCTCTTGATGCATGGTAGTAAAAAAAAGAAGGAAGAAAGGCAGGATGGTTCTTTTTAAATAGGATCCAGATGTGCACCCCACCCAAAGAGGCAGTAAATTTAAGCTGGCAGGACTGATAACAGAAATAGGGAGATATGGGGAAAGAGGAGGGAAGATTGATGGGGCCTAAGAAAGGCTTCGGGCATGAAAAGAGAGGAAAAAGGTATGATGTTCAAGGTTGAGAAGACTTTACAAACAAAGAAAAGTGAAAAAAAAAAAAAACATTTAAAACTGTGATCCAGGAAACATGTGTTCAAAACAAGATGGCATTGAAAACCAATAATAGGGTTTATAATTTTTTTTATTGGAATGACTAGTTAGTATCCATGCAATCCATCACTGTGATTAAGTGTCAAAGGTGTAAATATAGACATGTTCCAAAGTGTATTTAAAATTACTGGTGCTTATCTTGCCATGTTGATGTGCCTAAAGGACAAAGTGCGAAGCCAAAATGTGCATTTTGCAAAAACATTAAGCTCTGTCACTGGTCAATTAACAGCATCAAGGAATGCAAAGGCACTTTTCCCCCACCTGTTGCTGAGCACTGTTGATCAGCTAGCTGAACAAAGGCTAGTACAATTTTCCATAATTTATGACTCATAGAAATGCAGCTGTTTGGAATATTTACAGTTACTGCAAAAGATAAAGAGGGGAAAAGACCAAATTCACTCGTTAATAATGTCCCCTTCTCTTATTGGTGGAACTCAATAAAGATCAGAATGGAAAATTTGCACAGCATTTTTAAGGACCTGAAAATTGTTATTAAATTCAATGAGTTATTATTCTATATTCTGCTAAAATTTAGGAATTAAACAATGATAACAAATTTTATAGGAAACATTTTTGTTGCAGTTATAATCAATATATTATTTCATTTAGGTGGGAACACTGTTGGTTTTACATTCAAAGAAAAAAACTTAGATACTGCAGATATTAATTTTCATTTTCATTTTAGTTTTATTAAATCATACTATTTTAGTCAAGATTTTTATATAACTGGGTCAGCATGTGTTAAAAAGTCATTAATTTAACCTTTATGAAACCAGGATAAAGCTCCTTGAGATGAAAGATCTCTTTTACAACAATGTCCTGACAACAATATAGTTAAACATTTAGGATGAAGAAAGTAAAAATAAAGACATGACCAAGTCAATTTCTTTTGTTGTGGCAGCAGCATCTTATTTCTTCCCTACACTTAATAATTACTTAAAATAAAAAATACAACTCAACATTCCATACAGAATCTATCACCAACCTTAATTAGCAAAAGTACAAAAATCAAATAAAAAGATCGAACTGCCATTCTTTTGAAGCTGCTTCATGCATTTGGCATGCTGAGTTGAGTAAATATTCCTCAGTGTTGACAGAACCTCTGCACATAACATACAATTATGGAATGTTATTATCACTTAACTGGTGCAATATTTGAGTCATACAGCAACAGAAAGTGACAGCAAAGCATTAAAAACAACAGACATAAGTGACTCCTATTATTGTCAACCCCATTTAAATAAAACATTCTGTGGCTGAAGTCCAGTGATCTGTTCCTTCTCAGTACAACTCAGCATGACATGTCCTGTTTGTGTCAAAGGTGCCATTTGATACAAAAATGCTCCAAAACATCCAGGGTTTTGATAAAAGAGCTGAGAAATAAATTATTTACCCAGAGAATTTAAACCTACTCGCTGTTTTTTTTTTGTTTTGTTTTTTTAATTGGTAAAATAACACAAATCTTGAAGAAATCAACTCAGTATGGAAATAAACTGAGTCCTACCCATCCAGTTGTAAATGTTATTGTTGGTAGATCACTGCTCTTTTGTAAGAATGGAGTACTCCAAAAAAGAAGTTTCACAGTTAAAACTGTGAAAATGTACAATTTCACAGTAAACATATGAATTCTATTTAATTGGTGTTGTGTTATTTTGTTGTCTAATTTAGTTGTGATTTAGGTTTTTTAATACAACAACGAACAGAAAGGGTTTATGTCACACCAAAGCAAAAAAATAAAATAAAAGATTCTTCTGTTTATATGCTTATTTATTTTTTTTTTATCAATAATAGTAATTAAAAGAGCCAATGTCAATGTCTTTTGGTTTAGAGAGAAGATTGACAGAAACGTAGATCAAGCATGTGTAACATGCTAATTACTGAATCATCTTAACTGGCTGTGGACTGAATGTGTAGATTTCCCTGTCCTCTATGTTTTTCTCTGTCCAGCTGTGTCCAGCGGGGAACAGTGAAATGCTTGTCAGCCTGACTTCGATACAGACGTGCCTTTGGAAAGATTAAGGGTTGTGTGAGCATACGCGTGCCCATGTGAACACGCATTTGTTTGTTTTTACGTGAGTGTGTGTGTTATGCCACCATTTCAATAGCTTGGTTGTCACACAGAGGACAGAGTGTGAGAGTTCCGATTAAAGATGATTTGATGAATATGATTCAGGAAAATGCGGTTTTATTTTGAGTAAGAACAGTCCAGAACATATTCGTCCAGTTTCAGACATGAGTAGAGGATGTAGCAATACAAAGTGTGTTTCCTAAGGTAATTTTTGCGTTTCATATAATGCATAGAGTTCTTATTTGTATTTATCGTGCCATAAATTGCATTTACATGAGTGCATTCATGAGTGGCATAAACTTTTAAGGAGACATCCAAGCTGTTTTTTACATGTTGACCTTGAGTCAAGCATCATTAAATGATCTGCCAGTCAGTGGTAAACAAATGTTGTAAGACCATTTTAGCATCTTTTGTAGGAAAGTGTTTCCCTTAATGGTAGGGAAATTGTGACCTTTGTGTATATAAGAACTAGAGCGAAAATATCTGTCTAAACAAACGCCGGTTACTGACAGTATGTTTTTCTCTTCCCACTCTATAAAACTAACTACATAAACACCGTAACTGCTTAAACAAACTATTTTTCTTGTTCATGTTGGTTTCTGTAAACTCAAGCCTTGTCTTACTGTGCATAGCCTGAAGGAGGCAGGGAGAGCAATGGCGTGATTTACAGTTACAACAGAGTAAAGAAACCTTGGAGGGTATAAGAGCTACCCATAATTTGAAAACTTTATCTAAATGGACATATTTTCAATGGGCTTATTTTACTTTCTGACAACTAAGTCACAGAATGGCAGCAAATCAGACAGGATTGCAGACAAATTAAATGCAGTCAACAAAGAGAATAGAAGAAAAATTAAATAAGTGTAAATCTATAAAGGACAGGTTACCAAAGCTACATGATAACATGTTAAGTTGCTAATTAACCCATAACTTTTCTGTATTTTTCATAACTTTATTGCTTGTAAAAGTGAAAAATAATCAAGAACCATATTTTGTTTGGTGTGCAAATTTAGATTTGAAAGTTCAGTTAATAAACTATGAGCATGAACTGATTAAGTTTTAACATGAGTAATCTTAAAGCAGCAGGGATTACCTTTTTTTTTTTTTTTTTACATATTTGTTAAAACTGTCATTGCCAAAAAAGATCTACATCAACATAGACAAATAAGACAGTAAGCAACCTTCACAGCTGATTTGGAAAATGCAGCTCAATTTAAACACATCTATACTGTGTCTACAGCATTCTGTCAAGTACACACATACTAAGCAAAAATTACAGAAAATGTTCCAAACCATCGGCGAGGCTAATGTCTTGCATATTTTCTCATGACAGAGTTGCTGAGGCATATCACTTTGACACATTAACAAAAACACAAAACCTCTCATCAAGTCTAAGAAACCACATCTACAGAAGCAGAGCAGACAGAGCAGCACAGGGTACCTGGACGAAGCCAAAGCATGATGACGTTCTTCAGCTGACAACACCTGAAACAGAAGATGAGAGAAACAATTCCTGTCTATCTTTCACATGTTTCTCCCATCGGGCGCAAAGACTTTAGAACAAAGTCTTGAGAGTCACAGAACAGTGTAAAAAATGCGTGTGTGTTTTTGTGTGCTAACGATGCTATGTGTATGTGTGAAATAGAGTGTTTTAATGAGGATTAGTTCCCAGTCATGGGAAAGGGCTGTACCAGGCTACCACACACAGCCCTTGTCGCATACAAGCACTGGCCGCACCGGTGGCCCTGGCTCAGGGAGATTACAACAGAAATCAGGCCGGGAGCTGGATGTAGAGAGAAACTGTAAAATGTGAGGCTGAGTGCCAATGGCTGAAATACTCAATACTGAGAAAAAAAGGAGGAGGAACTAAAAAAGGACATAATCAGAGACAAAGTAAAGGAACACTTAGGAAATTAGGAAGAAAAGATGTTCTGGTACAGATCAGAGTTGTTTCTGGTTTCACAACAACGATACAGAGCACTGCAAGACTACAGTGGTTACTGTTCATAAGATGCAACAAAATGAAAAATAGTCATTAAAATTTTCTGGCAGGACTTTACATCATTGAAAATGAATGTGGAAACAAAAGTAAATCAATCAGTGAAGTCAAGTTTATCAATGTACGCAGGGGAGCTGGGTCTGCAAGCTCAGAAACAATGCTTCCCTCTAACAGTAACTTTCTGCTGAACCCATGAATCAGAGAACTCAGCTAAACTTATTGCAGGACCTCCATGATGAGTCGCAGCAATTACACCCATTATTCAGAGCTACTGTTGGAGTAAAGACGCAGGAATTTTCATAAAATTACTCAGATGGCGACAAGTGAGTAATGGAAGAACAGATCTGTCCCATCAGCTTGCATAGTACAGGAAATACAGATTAGCCAAATGTTTCAGTGTGTTTATGGTAATCAGTCATAATGACGTTGCACATGAAACAATTTAAAGGCATCCAGTGAATATTAAAGATTAAATCTGAGACCATGGTTCTCAACCAAAGAAAGAACAATTGTTCCCTCAAAGTTTAGGATCAGTCCCTGCCTCAAGCCTCAGGGAGTGAAGATTGAGCAGGAGATGAATTTAAGGATTGAGACCTTGTGGACCAAAAAGGTAATATTCATTAACCTGTGTGAGAAATAGACCATAACCAAAAGAAAGAGTGAGTGAAATGAGTTTCTTCAGGATGGCTGAACTTAGAGGTTCAGTGAGGGGAAAGCTCCTCTGCATTGAAAGAAGTCAATTAAGAAGTTTTGCTGATATGATAAGGAGACCTGATGAATGCCTCCCTTTAAAAGTAGTTTGGGCCCATCCCATTGAGGGACAGACAGGGACAGAACTCGCTGAGGACATAGTTCTTGCTCATCAAAAACATCTGCATCCATCACAATTAGTGTTTTTGAAAGATAATTTTGTGTATTTTAAGTGAAAATTCTTCTCTTATTAGTGTTAAGAACGTCATAAAAACTACATTACATCTTCTCTTTTCATCAAATCTTTGGTGACGTTATGATTACTTGCAGACAGCTGTGACTCCAGTCTCTGTGGGCGCACACACCATCTTTGTGTGAGGGACTGGTTGCTATCGAAGTGAGTCAGAGAGGAGAAGGTCAAGTTTCGAGGGGGATCTGCGGTTGGCTCCTCTCTCCACCCTGAGTCTGCACTATCTCACCTCCTCACCCTGTCTGCTCACTGTCACTCTAATGGAGTCAGAGAGAGCCAGAGCGAGAGGCCTAAGACCACGAAGAGTAACTCCAGTCTCACCTCATAGTGTTTTAACAGCCACCAGGACTATGCCAGGAATGTACATTAATGTGCACACATATATATTTCACTAAACCCCTTAAAACACACTTTACCAGTACCCAAATCAATCATATTGCTGCATGTCTGAGTGTTTTTCTCTACGCCGCTGTCTTTACTGATCAGCTATAAAGAAAACAAAACATTTTTTGACTCCCATACAAAGTTGGTTCAAGGAAATCCTGAGCTCAAGATTAAAACAAAGAAAACACCTAACGTGTACCTCTCATGAACAAGTTGACATTTTAAACCAAGCAAGAGTGGCTGAAATAAAGCCAAAGAAATAACATCTCTCTTACTCCCAAAGCAAGAATGTAAACACACTAAATTCCTGTCAGAACAGTGAGGAACCATTTGACAGTCATGGATGGCTGTGTATATTTCAGTCGGTGTTTTGCGCACACAATAATAAAAGAGTCAAAATTTCCTCACAGATCTCTTCTTGGGATGTGATTGTGTTTATGCACACATGACATCTGAAAAACTTTAAAAAAAACAAGACAAAAACTGAAACAGTAAAGTGGGTGTTCTGAATTTTAAGAAGAACAGTTAATTGCATGGACTGACACCACGTTTAAATGACTTTAGGAGGTTTACAGCATGAGTAAGTAGTTTTCTGGAAGCTTAACAACTGAATGCAGAATGAAAAAGAGTAGAAATGGACCAGAAGACCTCAGCCATCTAGAAGGTTGATATGACAACAAACCGTTAATGTATTTTGGTTCTAATCATTTGGTGACTTATAAACTAACGAAAGTATTTTGAGGTTCATTCTCTGTGCTTCAGGAATCCTATTTAGGAAGTTCAGAACTGGGATGATGCGATTTCTCGGTTGAGTGAGAACGCCAGCAGCAGCTTTATGGATCCGCTGCAGCTGTCTGATTGACTCTTTAGGCAAACCTGTGAAGATACTAGCAGTCATAAATTTGACTAAAACTAAATGCGAGGATAAGTTACTGAAGATCTTGCTGGGTCATTAGTCTTTTTATCTTGGAAAAGTCAGCTTTCATATAGTAGAAAGATGACTTTACAATTGCCTTTATGTGACTCTGAAAGTTCAGGTATGAGTCCATCAATATAGAAGATTTCAGGCCTCACTAATCTCTAATTATAATAGCTAAAAGCTGTGTGCTGATTGAATTCAAAATTCAAACATTCTAATTAAAAAAGACTTTATTGATCCCAAAGGGAAATTAAATGTTGTAACATTAATTTAGATTCTTCAGAGTTACTGTAGGTGGTGATGGCTGTTGGCAGGAAAGATCTCTTGTATTACAACGAATCTGAAGAAGCCTCTGACTGAGAATACTCTGTTTTCCCAAGACAGACTCATGAAGAGAGTGGTCTGGGCCGTCCATAATTAAGGTCCTAAAATAATTACTTCAGTTTTGTTTCTATTCAGCTGGAGAACATTACATCACATCCACACATTGACTTGCATCTGCTCTGTGCTTGATTGTCTTCATAGTCACCTAGTGTCTCTGTGTCATCTGTGTAGTTAAGATAATTATTCTCATTGGTTGTTGTAATCTGAGTTTGCGGGGGGCTTCAATATTAAATGAGAAGGACCCCCAGTATGGGGTCGTGAAAAATCTTAAACTAGGCCTCAAACTGTAGCAGACCCCAATAGCATCTGACTTCTTAAATTGAATGTGTCTTAAACTAAAAACATACGTTTTTTGTTTTTACATTGGTTTCAAAGTCTAGTGAAGCTTGAGTCCCATTAAGTCCTTTATCCACTGGGGTCTTCTTGTTTTACCCAGTTATTAGTTAGTTTTATCATAGTTGTTTTATATTTTTGCTAATGCTGACAATCAATTTAAAAAAATAATCTAATTATTCACACCCTAAATATTCCTATTTAAAACATCCTGTATTAATAAAATTGGCATGAAACTAACGTTTTTCTGGAGTAATATTTCATCTGCAATGTAGCTGCAAACTAAATGTAAACTGGTTCCTCTTTCCAAGCTTATGATAAGTCATTTACTCCAAACCTGGACTGACAGACCCAAGAGGTAATTCAGAGAAATAACCTCTTCTGTACTATTTAACCACTGTGATTTATTTAATAAATAATGTGAATTAAAATTGGGGCCCCAAATTAAACTCTGCTCAGGGTCCCATACAATCTCAAGCCGGCTCTGCTCCAACAGAGCACTTACAAAACACACCATTTATCTTGACTTAAATTCCTACACCCTTTTAGCCCCACCTTCCTCCACCTAATCCCCCTCCTTCAGGATTCCTACTTTTCTCCTCAATCTGTTACCCATCAGCAGCACTTTTTCTCCCCTCACCAGTTAACATTTCTGAATTCCCCTTGTTTTCAGCTTGTTTTCAGAATGAGAAATCTTCAAAGCAACAAATCAGAGCACAGTGACTGTTGAAAATAAATTACAGATGATATCTGATGAGAACAACACGTCTTGTCCCTGACATTTGTTCATGTAGAGTTTTTTTTTTATTTTATTTCTGCTGTTGTTGCTGCCCATGCACTCACACTAAGAAGAGCTGACTGCCCAAACCAGAACCAAAATATATTTACTCCTTAAAGGGTATGATAAAGGAATGGTGAGACTAAAGAATTATGCACAGTACTCTTTGAGCAGATGACGTAATTATGAAACTAGGTATATTAAAAATGTGCAATTTAGAAAGTGATGTATGTTCTCAAAAATTAAATGTACATCACCTAAAATGTCTAAACAAAAGTATTATGTTGTGTTAAATAAATCTCAAACACTTTAGACATTATTGAATCATCTATCAATCTATCAATCTATCTGGAAAAAAAAATCTTATTAACTGATTGTGACAATATTATTTATTGTCAACTGTTAAAGTGCATAATTCTATTTACAAAGATGAATTTGCCTGAAAACAAAAATGTCACAACCTTATGGCTAAAGGTTTACAAATAAATTGAGGTTTGGGTCAGGACTTTCTTTACATTAAAAAAAGCCCAGGTGTAGCTTTAAATTTCGCAACGCCCCTGTCGCAAAAGATAGAAAAAAGTCTTTTTTTTTTTTCCATGAAGTCAAGTCATTTATAAGTCCGAACTCTTACAAATAAAAAGAGAAGTTTTGTTTCGATAGTGACGCATGCGTAAAAAGTCAATGAGATGATCAGAAAACATCTTACCTTCGAAAAATCTTTGTAAAGCCTCTGTTTCATCTACTACGTCCATCCTAGCGGGTCCCACATAAAACCTCCATCAAATTCTCCCCTTTTCCGAACGACACCGATTCGGATTTGGGGGTGTGGGGGGAACTTTCACATATACATTACGAAATCCCGATTTTATTTAACTTCACTTCTGCGCGCAAATGCCGGTTTAAATGCGCTGAAGTTTTTTCGGCTTTAGCAAAACAGCTTGGCACAAACCTAAAGGGCCAATTTTAAAGTTTCAAAATTCCCTTGTTGCACGAATTAAAGGCCTCTACGTGACGGGATAAAACTTTAAAAATAAAACAAAACAAAGAGCGCTCCACATGAGGATAACGTTCAAAAAGTCGCCTCAACAGCGCAAATTCAGTTCTCAAAAACTTCATTAAAAAAAACAAACAAACTGTGACGTAGGCTACTTCCTTAAAACGAATGACTCCTGCAAAAGAAGGAATAAAACTCTACTTTGTGTAAGAGTCAAAAACAAAAGCGTGAAAATGAGTTTAAAGTAGATTCCGGGAGTCTGTGAGGCCAGTTGTGTCCCTCCTGCGCCTCTCCCTCCCAGACAGGGTGTGTGCTGCAGGGAGAGTCGGAGGAGAGGAGCTGAGGCAGGTGAGGGATGTCCGACAGCCTGCTGCTGCTGCAGCTGCAGCTGCTGCTAAAAAAACATATCTAGGGGGAGAGAGTTTTGAAGAGTTTATGAAAAGTCACTCTTATTTTATGTGTAAATTCAAAAATCTTTAGGGTTCAAGATTCTGCTTCTGTGACTTTCCACACGACAGCAATTGTTGGACAATGACCTGATGATTCATTTCGCAAACTGTGGGGATAATAAAACATAAACTGCAGTTAAGCATCACAATAACATTGAAAACAGAGGCGAAAGCTTTAATGCATTGCCAGTTGTTGAATGCTGGTAATTTTGAGGTGCAACGCAAAAAAAATTATGCAATTATACATGAAGGGAACAGATATGGGAAAACAGTTTATCATGGGAAAAATGAATGCAAACTTTTACAAACAACAAAGGTTGACTGTAAGTACAATTATCTCAAAGACAAATGAATCAGGGCAATATCTGTCAGTGCAAATCAAGCTAGAATAATTTATTCTCATAGCAACAACAACAACAAAGTCAATAAGAAAAAAAGTTAAGTGGAAGTGGATTCGTGGAAGAAATAGCATTAAATAAGATTAATTTGGAACAATCAGTGCCTAAGGGGAGGTTTCACTTCAAAATCAAACTCTGACACAAGAAAAACAAATGATATGGAAAAGACCAAATAGTGTTATATAATCTGACTGACTTGTGCTGCATTATGATGATGATATGGGTGCAAAATTATGAAAATGAGACTCAAAGTAATAACATATGGCCAATGAGTAGTGGTAAGAATTAACTTACATAATAATAAATCTGAGGTTATCAACTAAGTCAAGAGTACGTACTTCACAAAATTATTCTAATGTTCTCTTATGTCTGCTATTTTTCTTGAACAGCCTCCAGAAATGTCCAAGACAAATATTGGACACAGTATTTCTCCATTATTCCGGCATGAGTTAATAATGCTTTACCATAAATTAAAAAAAATAAATAAATAACAGAGAAGACAATGCTTGTTTACCTCTCAATAAGCCCACAAACAATCACCTTTAAGGTTCTAATAGTTGAGCCTGTTTGCATTATAAGTCACTTTATTTTAATTATGTTAATTCTGACATTTTGAACTTTACTAAAATACTTGTTATACCTCAAGTCCATTTTTTGGAGGAGGAGGAAATTTTTCTGAACAGTGTTAACTTGGACAAAGACATAGCAACATTAGTGTTCTGTGTGAAGGCTTCCTAAAGGGAGCATTTGAGGGAATGATCCATTTCTAGCAACATTATCAGATACATCCAACCCCCCTATAACAATGCCACTGTGTGCATCTCCCACAGCCTGGACACCCACCCCCTCCGTCACCCACATGTGAGATGCTGTTGTGTTGTCTTGTCCCCCCACAGCTGGAGCATCTCGCTGTCCACCCCTCCACCCCTCTGCTTTTCCTCCATTCAACCAAAACAACGCCTCCGTTCTTCCAGCCACACTATGCAGATTGTTTTAGAGGACAAGCGAGAAAGAGAAACAGACAGCGGCTCCAGAGGACAATGAAACAGCTGGATATTCTAAAGCAGTTCATTTTGCTATTCTGTATTTCTTATCTCATAGAGACAAGCAACTGTAAGCATGAGCAGAAGTAAATTGCATTTCTCCTGATGTGTTTGATTCTGTGCTCTTTTAACTAAGGCATAATAAGATTCTCCTTTGCACACCTCCGTTTATGGTTCGGTTTATAACAAGACAGATAATAATGTACAAACCAAACAAAATATTGTGCAGAAATTTATGGTTGCTCACAGGGCAGTTAGTTGTGTGGTCCAAATGCCACAAGACGACAGCCATCATTAGTAAAAAAGCCTGGAGAAATCTAATTCGAACTTTGCCACAAGCCATGGAAACCTGGGTAACACATGGACATGCTTTTCAGTTTATATTTCAGATAAAGTTAAAGGATCATCAGAGAAATAATCAGCTGTTATTTTTATTATTGTATTTTTTCTAATTATTGTTGCTGCTTTGTGTTTTTTCTTGTACACTATAAAAAATGGCTTTGAATGTTTTCAACATCAAGGATCTTAATCAATTCTGAAATAAGCAGATTCACAGCTATTTATTACTACAACTGTCATTTTTATATGAACTGTCATTTTCAATAACTTTGAATATTACTGGAAAGTTAATAAATTTCAGTATCTCAATAAATGAAACACATTATATAGATTCATCACACAAAGCCTGATTATCTTAGCCAACTTTTATTGCTGTTATTTTCCATTTATACAGAAAATCCCATTTTAAGATTAGAATACTACAGTATACCATTGAAAAGATGTGAAAAGTGTGTTTAGTGTTCTTAAAGGTTATTATTTAAATCTTAAAGCACATTTACTCTGATAAATGTGGCTCGTAGAAGTCATAGATTTTGTGAATGCATGATTATTTCAGTTTTATTTGAAGTGTCTTCATGTTGTAGTACGTCTTCCAGCCAGCAGATGGAGACGTATTTATTTTGAAAATTCGAGGAGGAAAATCAAAATGGCGAATCCACGACCAGGTAGGTGGACGCGTTGCTATGGTTATAGACAGTTCTCATGCGTAAACTTTATAAAAATGAATATATTGTACCTACATAGGTTGTTCTTGTTCCTGTTTTGCTTCACTTTGTCGTGTGTATTTTAATTTGCAGGATTGTCTGCGGGTTCGGTATCCTTTTTAATGCTGTTAAAGAGATACACATCGAAAATAATGAAAACACATTGTCCAACCTGATATCTGGAAGAGACAGTAATACTTAACTTGCCTGCAGCTGTCCTCTGTGACCCTGCAGCTGCTGCTGAACCTGACGTGCATCTACTTCGTCTTCTATTTCCTCTTCACTCTCAGCCTAATCATCAAGAAGAGTCCGTGATGCCATGTGATACTCTTTTACAATTCAAACCCAGCACTTGTTTTTATATATAACTACTGACAGTCACTAACATTTGCTCATTTTAGGCTTGGAGCTGCCGTATCCTTCTGATGCGTTGACAAGTGATGTAGGTCTCCTGCTCCTCTTTGCTGCTCTGGAGTTTCTGCATTTCTACTGGGGTGAGGGAAACGCTCACACTTTGCACACTGAGTCACTTTGACACATACTTTTAATGCAGCGTGTTAATAAGATTTTTGAAACTCACTGGATGAATCCACTGCAGGTGTGCAGGGCAATCTGACGGAGAGTGACAGCTATATGTTTGGGAACCTCATTATGACAGTAACAACCATCTTATTGGCGGTGTACTTCCTGGTGTGGCAGACCTACGTCATGAGAGCAGACGTAATAATCAGCAGTGTGTTGATCACTTTCTATGGTGCAGATGGAGTCCTCGCTTTAAGCACCCTGGCCAAATTTAGGAGGTTGGTTTCAATAATATACATTTTTAGACTCTAGTGTCACTTTCTTTTGTTATTTTACAGCACTGATTCCTCAACAGAGGAAAAAGTTTTCAGAATTACAATGATCTGTTGTTAACATGTGGAAACTCACCCACCATGTTAATTCAACCATAGTTTGGCAGCTAAAACTTTAGACCTTGGGAATGTATAGCTTAAACAACTAAAAACAGGTTATGTGTGTTTTTAGCTACTAAGGAGACGTGTGACTGGATCTGAGAAGACAACATATCATTAAATTGACCTCTGAAAAATGTGTTCCTCCCACTTCTGAGATGATGTTTGCAGCCCTGACTGAAGGGACAATTCTAAATCTATTTCTTATGACGATATACACTGGCACAGAATTTATTACAAATTGGTCTCTTGGACCAGTTTAAAATGACTGAAGCTTATTTTTCTGATCTAGAGTTTTCATCTTCTAGGTCAGGGTTCTGGAATTTGAGACTCTGGACTCAAACAACAAAGAAGTGCCCTGATTTTTATTTGTTTTGTTTCATTGTTTTGTCCTGCGCTCTCATAAAAAGACACGTGTCCCACACCGGCTCGCCTGGTAAACTTGTTCTAGAACCGCCTTTGGTTGACAGTATTTTACCTTACACTCTTATATGAGATTTGCTGATATGTTAAGTGCTGATGTTGCTGATAAAATGCTAAGGTTGCACAAGTCACTCTTTTGACATCTGGTTTAAAATCTTTAGAATTTATTCTATCAGAAATTTAAACTATCTGGTGAACGACTGTGCAAGTTCTATTTATTAACAGAAATAAAATACAGTCTGGCAAATTATAATATCTGGTGTCGAACGTTAGACAAAACACTTCTTTATGTGATATTGACACCAGGTCTCAATTTATGGTGATTGACAAGATATTCTGACGTAATTAGCATCTCAAATGTTTGTTTGAATGACCTGACAACAGTGAGCTTTTCTTTGTTTCTCAGGCTATTGTTCAGGTATGGCTCCTTTAAGACACGCCTGCATTATTGATATGGATATCATTTATCCGAGTGACACATATACCTGATAGCGTGTCAGCACATTCTTAGTATTTTTCCTTCTGAAATCAATTTTAAATCATGTTGGAACTGAAGAGATGGATCCAAAATGTTGCTGAATAGCTCTGTTGTTTAAAGTGTGGATTGTTTAAATAGTGCTTTTTTTTTTTTTTACCTTATTGGTAAAACATAATTCAGTGATATAAGTATAAGTGGTTTTAATGAAATCTTCTTTCTTTCTTGTTTCAGAGAGTATTTGTGAAGAAGACTTCACCACCATACATCCTGCAGCAAATTAGGTAGTTCATATTTCACAGATAGAAAACAAGATTTATGAAATGAGTGTGTTTTTTGGACAGTTTGAGTGTTTTTATTGCAATTTTCTTTTTTTTTTTTTTATTAAACTTGTGTTCTTTTTTAATCATTTCATTCTTGCAGGCTAAGTATGAAAAAAACCTAAATGTGAATTATATTTTACATTTATTGAAATCTAATTAATTGTAAGTATTTATGTAGCTGGAAGTGAAACAATAGTAATAGAAATGTTGGTTGTGTTCAAAGTCAAACCCAGGATTTCTGATCAGTCAGGAAAAGTCAAAAATCTAATTGAAATCATTCCTGTGTCTGTTGAAACAGGAGTGAATATAGAAAATGTTTGCATTTTCACATTTAATTCATTATCCTCATGTCTAAATCCATCTTCTGTTCATTCATCCATCTAATCATTCATCTGCCTTTCTGTTCCTGTTTCCAGTCTCTTGGTTTGTGGGTTCAATATTTACACACTGACCACTGTAGAAATATCTGTCATAAAGTCACAGCAACCTTTGGTTATGAATAAAAAATTGTGTTAACTAACTTGGACCCCTCCTATTAAATCGTTACAAACCATTAGTTTCAATGTGTTACCTAATTTGTCCAGCAGAGGGCAGAATAGTTTTAAAATGTAATAAAATGACAGATTTTTAGTACTTAGTTCCTTTTTTTAGTATAATGCTTGTTTTTAGTGTTTGAATGAGGTTTTGTCATACTAAAGTCAATGTGAAAATCCACAGTCTGGACTTATGCACAGCAATAATAGCCTAAATCCAAAACAGTATTGTGAGATAATGTGACACGGCCCAGTAGTATGAAATAACAAAGAAAAGCCCTAATGTTTTCTCACTGTGTCCTCTACAACGCCTTCCTGGCTACATTTAATGTCAACTGCGTTTTCAGTGTTTGTCCTTTATGGCTCCACTTTCCTCAAACAGATTTCTCAGTACTGACAGCTAAGGTTAATGATCAAACCCAGTGACAAGGTTCCTAAAGTAACCACCTTCCAAACAAATCACATATCGGAGTGCTTGTGGTTGAGCAACAGGTGAGCACAGATAAACACTGACTGTAGGGCGGCCACGCTGTACGTCTGTCCTTGATGCCCCAAGAGGTGCCTTTTTCTTCTGGCTTTTAGTTTAAGCACTATGACTGCTTGTTCATGTAATTTGCACTGCATAAGAACAGCATTGTGTGGATGAATATCTTTGGAGGGGCCAAAGAGAGGTCATTGTTAGCGAGTGATACCGAAACCTGGGCAGCCATCCATGCAATCACTCTGAGGAATCCAGCCAGTTTAGACCAGTCTCTGCTTAGTGTACAAAAGAAGCCTCTGAATAATAAAACAAGGCAACACATTTCTGAAGTGATTTTACTTATTTGTTTGTTTAATATTGTCTGTTGCTTTGTAAATGTTGAACATGTCATTGTGGATGTATTTTAAATTACCACTTCTCATTAATCTCCTTTGTTTTTTTCCTTTTTACTTTACAGCATCAACACTGATGCACAGTTGGTGTCAGTGGTTTTATCTTACTTGAATTACTGGACAATTATTCGAAATAAACATAAATATGTTGAAAATATTATGTTAAAACAACACTTTTGCAATAACATAATATACAAGAATAATAGATGATATATTGGTCATTAAACAATTAAACATTAGTTGTGTGTAATATACATGTAAGTATAAATATCGATGTATGGTTAGGCTGTATATACTGTATATAGCAATACTACAAATGATTAGCTAATTCTATAGGTATTTAACACTATAGAAATATGGATAATATAAATGTAGGACAAATTAAACAGTGATAAAATTTAATAAGCATTTCTTTTCTCTAACTCCTTTTGAAATTAAATAGAATTTAATTTCTATTCTGCTTTTTTAAATTAAACTATCTTATCTATTAAGCCTGAAAGACATAGTTTTATTGTATGCTTGATTTAGTATAGTAACCTTATTTGAAATAAAGGTTATCGTCAGATGAAATGCAGCAAATGAAATATTATAAATATTAATTTAATTAATATACTTATTTTATATTATGTACTATACTTGTTTTCCAGTTAAAGTGGAAAAAACTCATCATTTTTATATTTAAAGGGAAACTCCCTATCACAGAAATTCTCCAAATCAAATCGTGAGACAAGGAGGTTTGGAACCGCCCTCAAGTTGACATACATAACAGCATGCAGGAAATAAAACACACACTTTTGTTTTATCAAAGAGGAAAAAATGTCTTTAAAGTGACTGCAGTAAATTTTGAGACGAATTAACCTCTAGGCAACCAGCAAAGTGAGGTCTGAGGTTAGTCCCGCCCTCTTTGGGTTGAGTTACCTGCTCAGTCACCATCTCTCACCTGCACCGCCTCTCCTGCTTCAGTTGCTGTTTTCTAAGAAGTGACAGCTCGCGACAGGTGGTTCTTTCGGGCCTGTTTTCGTTTTTCATTCCAAAACCAAAGCTTCGACAGTTTCGACAGCTTTCTTCCCTCCCGCGGAGTTACCTTTCTTCCTGCGGGATTTCAGGATGGTCGGCTGACGTCGCGGGCGCTGTCTGAACCCACGTGTGTCAACTTAAACGCCTCGTCTGCAAAACCTCTCTGTGAGTTGCTAAGGCGGTGACAAATCCACTGTTTGAAATCATAAACGCCATTTAGTGTGTTTGGTTTTCTTCTGACGTCATTGTGCCTTTTAAGTGTTTATTATAATCACCTGAATGTTTAAATAAACCCTGTTGAGTCTGTAGGATACGGAATCTGTTGATGTTGTGCTATTTCAGTGGGAAATATGGTGAATGTTTAGGATAAACAGTTTAATCAAGATTCAAATATGTCTGCACATAATCAACAGTGGCAGTTTTAAGAGCCACTACAATGAGAGACAGTACAACTTTATTTGTTCCTGTTTTGTGTAACAAACTAAACGTGAAGTTTCTTCTTCTGATTAGTTGATTAACAACTATAGTTGAGCTCATTAGGAATCCCCAGTTGCAAAGGTGGACAGTTTCTCCATCAACCTAGGCTTCAAAATCCAACATGGCTACCACCTGTTTAAGACAGAGATGGATTAGTTAAGATGTCTTTTTGAAGTCGTGTCATTTTTTATTTTATTTTATCAATTCACTGTACTATCCATCTTCTGTTAGGTCACAACAGAGCTTGAATGCCGAGAATGGCAAGAAAAACACTTACCCTTTAAATAAGTAGGGTAAGTACTTGCTTAAAGTACTTACCCTACTTATTTGGCAACACTCCAGGAACCAGAGTTCCTGGGACAATTCAACCAAACAGAAACTGTTTCTTCAGCTTTTATTTAACGCTATTTAAAGTATTGTTACTTTAAATAGCGTAACAATACTATTGTCACGCTATAATATTTAGTGCCTTTAGTACCACTAAACGCAGCACAAAGATATCTTTTAGGCACACCCTTTCTTTAGAAAAGCTGTGTCTGCACATAATGCTCCAAGCAATAATTGATCAGCTAGTAATCTTGAATAAACTCTGGAGTTTTGGATTATGTCATAATTAATCTGAAGGCAAGTGTTTATGACATAATGTTCAGCTAAGATGACCAACTATGATGAAGCATCATGATGAAGGACCATTGTTCACCTTTGCATATAGAACACACCAAACATATAATAGAGAAATGATTAACATAACTGACTATCAAGTTTGGAATAAGGCGACTTTATTTGAGTCCATTTTGAACTTTGTTTCATTGTTTTGTTTCTTTGGTCATTTTAAGGGCATTTTAAGGGAGCAACTTTAACTTTTTCTGAATCTTAATGGATTGAAAATATGTCCAAATAAACACAAAGCAATTCACTAATTTTGGTTTTAGTGCAGAAAGGCAGCTTCATAAAAAATTGATTGATAAAAGTTCCAAAATAGTCATTCAAATAACTATGATTAATTCATAAAAAGTACCATTTTGTTAAAATGTTAGTTTTTATTAAATAACTCATCTAAAATAATTCAATGTAAAATACATATATATATTTATATTTTTGAAAATGATTTATTTTTTTCAGTATTATTCAAATCTTTCTTAGTTTTCATGCTGCATGGCACCATGAAAAGGCTTGATTTGTTACCATGGTTATTTAAAGAGAGAAGCATCTGACTGGTTAAGATTCACTGGAACTCCAATCATCTGTATCTGCAGCAGCGCTAGTCCCGCCCCTAACTTATGACAATATAAATAATATATTCAGTTTTTTAAACTCTCACTTTTGAACCTCCATTGAGCACATGTAGTGCTTCTGCTTCATTTGTTTTGCAATCACAGAACACTGAAAAAGTCTATTTCATTCATATGTGATTGTTTTTGGAGTTGTGACACTTATCTGGCTCTGTTTTTCCAGCATTTCACCAGGATATTCAGTGCCACATTTAGTCTTAATTACAGCATTTAGTTCTGTGGTCAGAGGAAAGAGGTGTCATGTGGTTTTACTCTTTGTAAATACAACTACCCAGTGTCCAACACATTTTCCAGCACTGACGTGTGAATCACTGTGCTTTTAATGGAAAAGTCATCAGCATTTACAACAGCCTGAGCTGATTCAGTTAAATGGCCTTAGATCAGATATGTGTTATCTCTTCCCAGATGGTTTTCAGGGTCTGTGGGACAAAGTCCAGATTGCTCATGTAAGAAGAAAATTAGATTTTGATGGAGATTACACAAGTTATCGCTGACAGTGGTTTTTGGTTCTGCTTTATGCTAAGGGTTGTTGATGGGTGACTGAACAAACTTAAGCAGAAAATGCAAGCTTCTTAAGTCCTGGCTTATTTTTCACTGCAATGATTTATTTAGTGTCGATTAAGTTGTGAAGTATAATTCTCAGAATTTAAATCCATATCATGAGGAGGTTATATACCTAGTATTATTACTTTGGTTTTAGCATACAGCTCATGCTCTGCAGCTCATGTGCATCAGCTGTAAATATCGTAGAGTCTTTTAAAATGTTTGTCTAGATTCGATGCAAGCAATTATGCACTCTGAAATGTTCTTAATATTATTTCTACAAACAGCCTCATTTATCCAAACCACTGACCTGTGACCTTTTTCTGTCTCGACTTCCATTGTTTTAAGCTAACGCATTACATTTCCGCCTTTAGATTAGGGTTTTCAAAATAATGGATATTTTGATATAATCAAAACAAGAATAATGAATTTTTCAAA
This sequence comes from Poeciliopsis gracilis, assembly GCA_911649635.1. Classification (NCBI taxonomy): domain Eukaryota; kingdom Metazoa; phylum Chordata; class Actinopteri; order Cyprinodontiformes; family Poeciliidae; genus Poeciliopsis; species Poeciliopsis gracilis. The sequence goes on from CAJVRI010001093.1 coordinate 1,265,463, forward strand.
GATACTCATTTGTATCCCAGTCAATATTGACTGACCCATTCGCATTTACCCAAGTTGCTGCACTTCTTCCAGCAACAATATCGAGCTCAACACATGGGGAGCGATGAACGATAGCAACAGACAAAGGTCATCGCCACCCAATGTATCATATTGTGTTGAAACTCAATACATGAGACATGATAGTGAAGGTCGCAACAGTAACAAAAGTTGAACATCTTTCAGCTTTTATGTGCTATGTCAAAAGCCTGCATGTTCACGTCTTAAGCTCAAACTGTCTCAGTTCCATCAGAAACAGATGGTGCACCAAGTTAACAAACTAGTGTGGACCTCTGCTTAATTTTAACAGCGTTGGAGGCTGCAGTGGGAACCCATGCAAACCAGCTGCTGTAGGTGATCTCTGAAGATATGCATTTATAATTAAATAAAATAATTGCACAGCAGATTTAAAGGTACATACTTCCATGGTTGGTATTAACAATTGTGTCTCCGCTACTGTTTTGTCAAATGGGGTAGTGGCAGTTTTAAATGATATATTCTTTCTAGAAAAGGGCTGAATTATACCTACGCTTTGGTTTTTTCAAAATGAGGTTAAAAGAATGTGATATAGTGATTAATATTAATTTATCAATTATTTATATACGTATAGCCTGCCTCTTCATGTCTAATTGTAAGAGCTTGAACATTGTACGTTATAAGAAATGAATAGTATTATATATAATTACTTATTTTTAATGATAATAATAGTTTATATAAATTATATATATGCCATATGTATAATATATTTATTATATATTAGTAAGTAATTCATTACTATTTGTTATATATTGATTTTTGACACTGATTATCAACCAAAGGTGATTAATGTCACATTTTATCACCTACTCGCTCAAATAATTTGTCATTTTTGAAAGGTAAAGTTATTAAATTAACAGTTTAAACTCAACCTCTTGATGTAACCATGAGTAGATAAAGAGTAAAATTACAAATACGGTAAAGTTCTGCTTATCTGGATCACAAGCCATTTTCTTTAGTATCTTGGGCATTCACAGTTCCCTCCTCACCCATTGGCACCTGTTGGTATAGAAGATATGATTCTTCTTAATGTCTGTCTTTCCTTCCATGTGCCCTCCACACCTCTCTTTCTTGTGTTTCTCCCTTTTTTCAGTCTTTCTTTTCTTATATCATTTCTTTCTTTATCTTGTGGTCCTTTCCAGTAATCATGGAGCACATTGTACTTTAAAGGTAAAGCTGTCATTGCTCAGCAAAAAGCAGATGCAGGTGCACAGATGGCCTTGTGGGGCAAGGTTGACAACACATGACACCAAGCCTGTCCTCTTCTGGCCTCGAGTGCCTCCTGAACGCTGGCAGCAGGCCGGAGCCATGAACAATAGCATGGAAAGGTGATGATCAGAGCGATAAGAGCAGGAAGAGCGGTCTGTAGCAGATTTCACTTATGGTAAAGTAAATACTCTTTGTCATGGCAGATTTAAGCCATGGAGCCACACAGCAGGGGGTCAAGCTGTGAAAAGTATGGGTGTGAGCTTTCATTTTATGTTTTCCAGAGGATTTGAGAAGATTACTGCTTTAAGCTGTTTTTTTACAATCTCCATGAAGGATGCTGTTTAAACACACCTCCAACTGTCACACAGAATTTTTATGGCCTACCAACACCTACAGTATGAGCTGCTTGGTATAGCAAGTGTAAGATTTGCCACACATTACGGAAGATCAATGTTAGAAGGTCGAACACAAGACCAGTTTCCTTCAGCCAACATCTGCTGGTGACACAGGATCCTAACCTCTTGCTACCTGTGAATAATACAAACAGAGCTGCTGTCTTACAGCAGTATGTGGCTCTTTGGTGTTTAAAAGTCAAATAAGACGATTTTTATCTGCAGTCTTAACTGTAGCTCACCTTTCTCATCAACAAATGTTTATTGGTATTTAATAATGTAATAAAAGCAAAGACCTTAAAGACTTCACTTGTGCTTTTTTGCACATATTATTGGGTTCAGTTGATTATAGATGAGGAAAATTAGGTTGTCCACGCAGCCCTGTAGACCCGGTGTTTTCTGTGTAACCTGTCTCTTCAGCGTTCACAGCTAAGCCAAAGTCCTGAGGCGGAAAGGCGTGGGAAGGTTTTGTTTTCTTCTTCTCTGCTCCTCCTCATCCTTCAGATTTAGGAGCCGGGCTCTGTTACACATTGCTTTGTGTTCTTGAAAGTCGCGCTAATAATGCCAAACAACTAGTTCGTGTGTCTGAGTGTGAGAAATCTGTCTAAATTAATGCGCTTTTCGTTATGCACGCATAGTCCTCAATGGACTGGATCTAATTACACAGACCGTATCAACCTGCTGTTTGCTTTTGTCTCCCCCACCTGCAGCTGCAGAAGAACAAGCTGCACACCTCAACTTCAGATCTGACTTGATAAAACACCTTGAGCTCTTTAACAACATAAAGTTAAAAACTTGCGAATAGACAGCGACCTGCCAAAGTATTCAACTTTTTCATACTTTCTTCATGATGCAATCACAGAGTTGGATCTTTTTGGAATTTCTTGTGACAAAGCATATTCAAATGTGTTTGAATGGCCCAGTCAAAGTGCAACCCTAAATCCAATTGAGACTCACAAAATGAGAAAATGTTCAAAAGATATAAATAGTTCTGCAAGAAAACATATTTTACATTAGACTGTACACAGTATTATGCTACAGGATTTGTAGCCAAAGTTGTTCTTTTCCTTTTTGATGAGCTTGCTTTTCTCCTTGGGATTAATGCTGTTATCGCCTGGCTAATTATTGGCTAGAAGCCCTGGAATGGAATCTGTAACCCTTACCAGACTAAGGGATGTAACTTACTTTGCTTTCCTTTTGTTCTTGAATTTTCCTAGACTATATGGTATGATGTGTTGCTGTCTGACATCTTTCAGTCTACTTCGTGTTGTCAAACAGATTCTACTAAATGTTTCTGAATTCCACATGCCAGGCAGTTATTAGGTGTTAATTTTGGCTTTCCAAAAAGCTGAGCCAAAATTCATTTTCTAATTACTTTTTTTCACATTTGAGCTTTTCTCCCATAATTTAAAAGCTGCACTTTGTGCTACTTAGGATGTCTCTGTAAGGGATTTATTAAAATTGGTTTGGTCTGAAATATTTACATGTGAAAAACTGAAAATAGTTCACTGTTGTGTTACCGTCAATTAGAAAACATTTGTGAAAATGGAACATGGAATTTATCCACTTTTGAAGTTTTCTCAAGGCTGAAGAAATGGACAAACCTTTTTATGAGACAACTATTCAGCAGGTTTTGTTATTAGTGTCAGTGACTCATGTCACTGTCATTTCATTTAAATGGGAGTCAGATGAAAAACTTTAAATGGAAGTCGTGGTTGTGTTTTTACTCTAAAAAGATGTATGAAGCATTTCTTAAAGCTGAAGGTCGTTCAGTGTGGAATGCCCAGTTTTGTGTGTATGTTTTTATTAGATTACATTAAAGCATGTTGTTTTTAAGAAGATATTGTGGTGAGAAAATATCCCCCCTGTCTTCCAGATGCGTCCTCTCTTCTGTCTCTCATTTTTACCTTTATTCTGACTGTTCTCTGTTTCTTCACCCAGGTGAATGCCTGAAATCATGAACGCCCCAGGTCCTCTGTCCAAGCAAGCCAAGTGAGTTTCACACACTGCACACATTTCTGCTGCTTTCCTGTGGCTGTTTACCTTTCTACGTGCAGACTGAGTTGAGTTGCGTTGCCTACAGAGAATCACTAACAAAGTTTGTAGAAGGTAGTGTGGGTCAGGGACTTTGGGCACAGAGCCGCTCTGTTCAGATTGTTTGCTTTGCCTGGGCTCCCCCTCTGTTTCTCCTCCCTCTCTCCTGTTTCCACTCTCTTTCTCTCCTCCAGTCCATATGCTTCACTTTGAATGTAGTCTAGTCTGCTCCCTCTCTTATGTATCAGCGTTAATCAGAAGCGTTTGAGGGTGTCTGACGGAGGTATTCAGGGAGAGAAGATGAAGGGCTTCCAGCGTAACCCCATTTCCTCCTCTTGTCATTGCAGTGGAGTGGCCAGATCGGACAGCAAGATCAGCGCCAAGGCCCTCTATGGTAAGCTTGTAGAGGTGTTTCTTTACTGTTGGATTTTTTTCAAGAATGTGCTTTCACACACCTCTTGCCTGTGTCTACGTTTACCTTTAATGCTGGATGTTGTCACAACAGGTTGCTGACAGCTGAAAACCTGTAATTTAGGGTGTCACACACATTTACCATAAAAAAGATAGTTTTCATGGAAACAAAACAACTTTATCTTGAATTTATTAATTCCTTTACTTAAGCAAACGTACATCCTAGTTGCAAAGAGCATTGGAAATTGTAAACCTATCCGATTTAGATATTAATAAAAACTTTCTGTAGGAATAAAACATTATTCCTAAATAGTAGGAATAATGTTCCTATTTCTGAGTTTAATGACTATCCTCAGTTGTTATCATTAAACTCAAGTTGAATCTTGTTGCCCTGATTGAAATATTAAGTGATTAATGATTTTTAGTTTTAGGTCAGTTCTATGAAAAGACTATTGCTCTTCATTTTGTATTTTATTTGGCTATATTAATCAATTTAAATGTGCTACTTTATGAGCCACAATTATTTACTTTCTCAAGTAAAAGCAAGCACATTATATGCGTGCAAGTTCTGCTATTTTTATTATTCACCATCTAATTAAGCAAATGATTACTGTCTGAACAACAATAAGCACAAATTAAAGCCACAAGTGGCATCGGGCGGCCCTCGCAGCCAAGCGCCGCTCCGGCCTATTGGCCACCGCGGGGGAACTAGCAACCGCCGGCCGCCAGCCACCACAGTAGCTCTCACGCAGCTTACAGCACCTCCACCCGCACGGCACCCGGAAGCTGTTGCTAGATTCCAGCACCGCGCCCACGTGCCAACGCAGAAGCCGTTGCGCAGTTACCGCGCCCGTCAACCAGGCGGTACGCATCGATGCGTTCGGCGGCGCTCCCTGACGACGCACAAAAAATGTGGTTCAGATTGGCGCATTTAGTGAGGAGATATAGCTGGTGTATTAACCTAGGGGGCGCAGTGGAGTCAAATTACATTTCAATGCTGTTGTGCTCCTTATAGGTCAACAAAGGTCATGCATATCCAGTTTGGCGCCAGTCGGATGATCCATGAGTGATTTGTAGCCGATCTTATGCACATGGCGAAGAACTGCAGTTCGCCATTTCTACACCCAAATGCGGTTCAGTCAGCAGCCAGCATTCCACAGAGTTAATCATTTTATCATTTTAAGTCAGTTTTCAGATCATGAAACTCATATAAATGATAGAATAACAGTAAAATATACAGCAGAAAAAACAGGTCACGCTATGCTAAAAGTGGGCGGGGATAACGTGATGAAAGGAAAATTTTAAAGTGGAAGATGTTCCAGTTTAATAAATAATAAACCAAGTGCAAAGCACATTAGCAGAGCACAGTTAACTTTCAGCACATTAGAACAATAGCACAGGGTTGAATCCCACTCATTAATTAGGTATTAATCACAGGAAGCGCTACAACTAAATATTATAACCCCAATCAATCGTTAATAAGACACTTAGGATTTTTTCAGAGCTCTTTCAAACGAAACTTTAAACCAGGGGTCACCAACCCGGTCGCCTGCAGGGACCTTTTCAGTCGCCCGCGGAGCTACTCCTAAAAATAGCCATTATAATTATGGAGCACTACCAAAAAATAATTTAATAAATGTTTTTTCATTGAAGTAATAACGTTTGACGTTTATATTTAGAGTTCAAACGAGGGAAATGATAAAACGTTTAGCAGGAAAGAGTATAAAACTCTTTCCTGCTGTTAAAGTTTAGAACTGCAGGCGCCTACAGGAAACTGTTGGAGCGCAGCAGCGCCTGCAGCTGCACTCTGCGTACCGTCACATTTTCCTTTAAGTAAACAAAGAAAATAATAACTTCTGGAGTTTTTATTATTTAACCCTATTTACTATTAACAAAACTGTGAAGAAAAAATAAATAAATTGTGCCAAAACTTCTTATTCGTAGCGCGCATCGCAACACCTGAGCCTGGGAATCAGCACCGTCCTCTTTCCGTGAACCTCATGGAGAGGCTTCGCTTCACCTCTTTATTATTTAGCGTCGTCTGGAAAAGAAGTCCGCTGCTCTTGTGGTTTAGGCGTATTTAGTTGCAGCACTTCCTGTGATAAATACCTAATTAATGGGTGGGATTCAACCCTGTGCTACTGTTCGGATGTGCTGAAAGTTAACTGTGCTCTGCTAATGTGCTTTGCCCCTGGTTTATTACTGAGCGTAACAACAAACAAGGCTAAATGTAAGAAACTGGATGTATGAAACACAATATTCATTCTATTGAATTAGTAAAGCGCTTCGTTAGCTTTAGAAACGTTGCAGGCCTGAATGGACTCGGTTAGCATCGTCCTCGGAGTTCCAAAACATGACGGCTCCTATAATCAGCGTTACTCACCGCGAGTTACGAGTTTTTAAACAATAAAACTGCTCCAACTCCGCTTCAACAGTCCGTTCCGGCTCACGTGCGAGGTTCGGCTCCAAAAACCCAAGCAAAACGTTGAGCGTGGTCCGGTTCTCTGGCTCCAAAGTCCGTGCATAAGGTTCAGGAAAAGTTAGCAGGTCCAACTGGTTAGCAAAAAAAATTACAGTCCACAGCAGAACAGTACGAACCTCGACCATGAACGGCAGCCGGCCGGCTGACAGAACGTATTAGCTTAAAGACAGCTCCAGTACAGTTCATCACATTGATGCATTTACTTGCCGTAGTAAATAACAGTTATTAACAAAACGCTACATTTTCTCCGTGTTTTAAGCCAACAAAAATTATTTGAGGGCTTACATATAACATTTCAGGTTATACTTAATCGCTATCTTTTTGGAAATCACGGCACACGCTCTCGAAAAGTTTAAATGCGTCCATGCTTTCCGTTGATCTGTTTGTCATTGGTGGAGTAAGACTGACCCCTACTGTCGAAATACTGATATGCATCATATTTATCCGTGTGCCAAAAGCGCGTTGTTTCATTGGTGGAGTAACACTGACCCCAAGTGGCGAAATACGGAAATGGTTTCTAAACAGTCACTGCTGATGAATGAAGTCCTTTCTTTGACCCCTGCTAACCTTCAGCATACTCAAAAACTCACCGTTTTGATAACTTTAGATGGGACATGCCTTGTGAACAGACTGACCGAGTTTCAAGCCGATCAATCGAAGTCCCTAGGGACGAGTTTGATCAAATACAAAAGAGCTGTAAATGGCAAAAATGGGTTCAAAATCTGAACTTCAATCTGAAATGGCCGACTTCCTGTGGGGTTTAGACCATGGCTCCAAGAGACTTTTTTGTACGTCCCGACAAGATACACATGTGTACCAAGTTTCGTAATTGTAGGTTAAAGCATGGCTTGGGGCTGATCATTTAAAGTTTTTTAGGGGCGCTATAGAAAAAATTAGGCTACGCCCACCAATTGTTGTGATGGATTCCTGTCAGGGAGTGGCAGAGGACCCATCCTAGTGAGTTTGGAGCAGCTGGGCCCAAAACTCTGGAATTGAGAGCCAAAGCGTATGGCAGTGGCGTTACAGGTCACTTCGCCACGCCGCCACGCCCACCTGCTCCATCTTAGCTGGTCAGGGTTGGAATCCTCAACACAACAACATGTCTTCTGTCTCTGGGTACAGTTTCATGGTGATGAGGTCAAAGGGGTCGGATAGCGACCGTTCACAGTAAAACATTACATTTCCTGTTCTCAGGGGGCGTGGCCTAAGTGATGTCATCATTCGACCATTGGGTATTGTAGGAGACCTGATGATGATCAATCACAGTAACTTTGGTGCTTCTGTGAGTTTCTGTGTAGGAGATATAACAGTTTATTTTTTTATGGTGAGTCGGTGAACTTTGACCCCTGCTAACCCCCCTTTAGCATACTCAAAAACTCACCATTTTGATAACTTTAGATGGGACATGCCTTGTGAACAGACTGACCGAGTTTGAAGCCGATCAATCGAAATCCCTAGGAGGAGTTCGATCAAATGCGAAAGGCTGTAAAGCGGCAAAAATGGGGTCAAAATCCAAACTTCAAACCAAAATGGCCGACTTGCTGTGGGGGTTTAGACCATGGCTCCAAGAGACTTTTTTTTTACATCCTGACAAGGTGCACATGTGTACCGAGTTTCGTAATTGTAGGTTAAAGCATAGCTTGGGGCTGATCGTTTAAAGTTTTCTAGGGGGCGCTATAGAAAAAATTAGGCCACGCCCACCAATTGTTGTGATGGATTCCTGTCAGGGAATGGCAGAGGAACCATCCTAGTGAGTTTGGAGCAGCTCGGCCCGAAACTCTGGAATTGAGAGCCAAACGTATGGCAGTGGCGTTACAGGTCACTTCGCCACGCCGCCACGCCCACCTGCTCCATCTTAGCTGGTCAGGGTTGGAATCCTCAACACAACAACATGTCTTCTGTCTCTGGGTACAGTTTCATGGTGATGAGGTCAAAGGGGTCGGATAGCGACCGTTCACAGTAAAACATTACATTTCCTGTTCTCAGGGGGCGTGGCCTAAGTGATGTCATCATTCGACCATTGGGTATTGTAGGAGACCTGATGATGATCAATCACAGTGACTTTGGTGCTTCTGTGAGTTTCTGTGTAGGAGATATAACAGTTTATTTTTTTATGGCGAGTTGGTGAACTTTGACCCCTGCTAACACCCCTTCAGCATACTCAAAAACTCACCATTTTGATAACTTTAGATGGGACATGCCTTGTGAACAGACTGACCGAGTTTGAAGCCGATCAATCGAAATCCCTAGGAGGAGTTCGATCAAATGCGAAGGCTGTAAACGGCAAAAATGGGGTCAAAATCGGAGCTTCAATCCAAAATGGCCGACTTTCTGTGATACTTGCACTATGACATTAATTGTAAATTTTGAGCATCTTGGGGAGCTCTACAAGTGTACCAAATTTCATGTCTCTACGATAAAGTAAGTGAATAGCAAAGGGTCCTTTGAAAATTTCTAGGTGGTGCTACTGAGCCATTTCCTGTGTGATTTTTGCAATGACCTTAAAATATGAAATTTTTAAACAGCCTTAAGGTCTCCGCCAAGTTTGGTGAGTTTTTGAATATGATAAAGCCCCCAAAAAGGCCCCTCTTTTGGGTGGAAGAATAATAATAATAAGAAACAATACAGAAACAATAGGCCTTCGCAGCGCTTAGCTGCTCGGGCCTAACAAGTTCCTTTACTTTTCTTGTCAAGATCTGTTATATTGTAAATACAGCACACTGTCATTTTTCTAGTAATTTAAGCTAACCTGAATATTTACAAGCATCCTCTTCATACACCTACATAGCGTATCTGCTATCTTTCTACTGCCTAGGAATCATTTTCAATTCAGTTTATTTACAGTGTCATTTCACAACAAATGTTACAAAGCACTCTGCAAAAAAAATAACACATACATTCTAACTGCTCCTAGTTGTCAAAGAATTAATTAAGCTCTGTTTATTATTCAAATAAGATTCAAAAGTTTTCTCACTGAACCCAACAACCATTGAGTCATTGAATGACGTTAATTAAACAAACCTGACAGGAATGGTGTAAAATTGCACTGATAAAAGGCTGCAGGTGTGCCGAAGAAAGGTATGTGGAATGAATCCAAGCAAATCTAACACTTATGAAAGACAATATTTCAATGCTAGCAATATAAATCAACTTGGAAAGAATAACTTGTCACCTGCTATGTTTTAAAATCAGTCCCTTGTCCCAAAAGAAAGTCTTCCTTACACTTTTGAATCCTCCACACCTTTTGTTGCTGTAGATCTGCTCTGCTCTGGACACAAATCATAATACTATTGCACTTGTAATGCAAATGACTCCCATCAGGAAACCCAGAGGTCGCCATGGGTGACTTGTAACTGGGCTTTTACGACCTTATCGCACCATCAAAATCCCTCCCTAATTAAACACATGTGCATAATCACTGACTGTAAAAAAAAAAAAAGACCAGTGTTTGTGCTGAACAGGCTTCTTTTTTTGTTCCCATTGGTGACACACAGTTAGAAAATGAGGGCAATTGGAGGGAAAGATTTGAAGGAAACTGGACTTTCTGGCTCCCCATGTGGTACAGCAAGGATTAGCAGTGGGATGCATCAACTTCTGTGTGTCTTCTCATATGAACGGATGCATTCATGTTTTAGTGCATTCTTTAAATACAAGGGTGTGGTATGTGATTCATTTATATTTGTGCTGGCAAAAAAAAGATTAAAAATTCTCTGACTGTTGCCATTGCTTACCTAAGGTTTGTTTTTATAATGTGTGTTTAGCATTTCTCATCTTGTGAGGCCCATTTTGCCAACAAATACTACTTTGTGAAGACCCAAAGCCTAAACCACATAAAAATAAGTGTTATTCTTTTTAAAGACTACAGGGAGATTTGAATTAAGTGTATCACAATAATTAATAAATCAATTAATGATGAATTAAAATTAGTGCTATATGCCAGTTTTGCATATCTTCCCTGTCTGAGCTTAATAATGAATGTTTTGAAATGCTTTTTTGTTTTGCTGAGACTTCATAATCCACTTCATATGTTGTTTTTAATTGTGTTGTTTATTTATTTTTGGATTTTTAAAATGTCTGCCTGTTCCAGTGTTAAACGCTCTCTGGAAATTATGTTTTTGATATTCGAGAACGCGTACTTGTATTTTTAAACTTTTATTGTTATATTACTTGAAAATGGTCTCAAAACAACAATATTATTGGTTATCTCAATAATTTCTGGGACAGTTAATACATATTATCTTGACGGACTTAAATTGAGTTAAGTATAGGGCTGGGCTATAGAAATAAATGAAAAATCAATGGAAGTCAGTGAAAGGTCCTCATGGAGATGGAAAAACAGTGTTTGTGTGTGTGAGGGAGTAAGAGCTGAAGTGCAGGGTGTGCCTGTTCCTGTGCGGCTGGAACAGGGTGGGGATAACCATGCATGGCAGGTGAATAAAAGGCACATTGAGCAGTGGAAAGGAAAAGGCAGACTCTCCATCTCATTCGCTTATTGACCCTCCCTTCTTTGCTTCAGACATGAGCTCACTGGTCCCTGTCGGCACCTCCTTCTACACAGAAAAATGTTCCAACCTGTCAATGAGTCGCCTCAAATAGAAACAGCACAAAGGTGCAACGGGGAAACGCTCTTTCATGGTTGCACCTTTTTTAATCGGCTCAAATATCTGGAGATGGTGCTGAACGGTCGCAAAGTATCTTCAGAGTATTTCTTGCTGTACCCGAAACACAATGAAGCTATCTGTCTTCCAAATATCCGCAGGGAGCAAGCAACCCACTGGTGATCTGCGTGACACCCTACTGTATGTGTGATTAGTTGTTGTTTCCTTGCTCTGCTCCTACTGAGCAACAGATGGTCACCGCTACCAGCAAAGGGAGGATCTCCTGTCCTCCCTTTGCTCAGATGATATTGTGGACTAAGTCTATCTGTAACAGACCTGGATAAAGTGTTTAATAAACATGCAGCAGAGTAATCTCACATATGCAAATTTACCCCATAATTCAAACAGTGCAGTAGACAAGTGATGCAAATCAGATCAGGTACTTCTGCCTGATCTGTTATCAGCTTCTGTGGGCTGAAGCAGAAAGAGAGAACATCATTGCTCTGTTTTGGACCAAAACACTCAGACAATTACCGAAGCTTCTCTGGACAATGTTTATGTCATGTGAGGTCTCTAACTGAAAGGTTTGACTCTTCTAATTCCCGTATTTACTTTTATTTTTGGATGCTGATGGTGACGCTTTCAGGTGAGGTATCTTTGTGGATGCAGATCTAAAGAAGGGAACCAAGAAATTGGCTCGCAACTGGAAACTGTCTTCTTTTAGATCCTGCCTTGAACTGCAACTTTTCTGATTTTACCAAGTATTTCTCATGCAGACTGTGTGACATCACACTAATACAAATAATTATTGGTTGCTCATGACAGGAAGGCTGTAAAAAGATCACTTGCTAAGGCTGTTTTCATCTTATTGACGAACAAAAGCAAGTGGCCAAAATTGGCAGATCAAAACTTTTTAAAACCAGAGATCAGAAATTAGTTTCAAAGTTTGAATATGTGCGTTTATTCTTAAAGGTCAAAATGAAAGAAATAATTTAGTAAAAATCAAATGTCAGATTGCTGTATAATTAATCTTTTTTGTTCATTGCAGCACAAGTTTTATTTCTTTAGTAATTGTATTTTCATAAGTCTAATTAAACAAGCATTTAGCTCTGAAAGCAGTGCCAGTTTTGTAAGGATTGGATTGCTTGAGGTGAAATATCAAACTCCGTGGTGTTTAAGTGATTGTCCGATGGATCTGGGTCATGTAAGAGGCTGATAATCTGCCAGGGTGCTGTGTTTTTATCACCGACAATTGACTCTGGAGAGTTCTGCAGATCGGCCCATCTGCCGACTAAGTGGCTCTTATTGCACTCGGTCACAGGGCTGTGAATTGATTGGAATTAATGTCAGTCATTAATAAGACATTAGTTGAGCTCGGCTTTCAGAATGACACCTGACGCTTTTGTTTCACCTGCGGAGAGCCAAGCAGGAAGGAAATGGAAGGAACAGGAAAGACAATTGGTTGCATCATTTGGACGGTATAAAGTCGTCCCCTTTTTAAATCTTTACTCAATGTTATGCTTCAGCTCTATCAAGAGCTCTTTGTCACGATGGTAAAAAGGGTAAATATTGGAATTTACTCACTGAGCCTTGACATACATTTTCTTAAGTGTTCTGCAAACAACATGACTTTTGTGCTGCAATGAACATAAAGTGAACAATAGGAAATGTATCTGTATGGAGACAAAACTCGGTGTGACATCAGAATGTTGACTTAGGTAGATGGGCCATGGAAATTTAGAGCGATCTGATATGAAAGCTACTGCTAGAGTTTATAGGAACATGTTGTTATTGAAGTGTAATTGTTGCCTTTAATAATGTTCATCTGCAAAACGGATCCAATCACTTTGGTGTCCTCATTTAACATCAACTAAGCTTCTATGAGGACATCTGGTGCTTGCATGTGGACATAAATAATAAGATTAATGTGTTTTTGTTCTGTTTTATTCTGGATTTTTTTTATGGTCTCAAATTAAAACAATAACACACACAAAAAAACAAGAAAACCATACAATATTTTGCTGTGAAAGTTTTAAAGGCAGTGCATCTTGAATTTGGTGTAAGCCATTTTTAATTTTAAAAACAAAAACATAAAAAGTATGGGATTACTAAGCCACCATTACTTGGTTACCCTGCAATAAAATTCACTGCACATGATTTGCTTCAGATTTTTATATAATACATGGAGTTATAGTGATTGAATTTCTACATAACTAACTTGGTTCTGTGGACGCCTCAGAGGTTTTCTAGAGATTGCTAGTGAACAAAAATAATGATTAGGATTAGAAAATGAAGCAAACAGGCAGACTGATGGATTTAATTAAGGATAATTATCAAAGAGAATCTGCTTGAGGCTGAACAAGTCTCGCGACTGTGGTGGAGGTTCACCTTCCAGCAGGACAACGACCCTAAGCAAACAACCAGAACCACAGCGATTAGATCAAAGCGTGCTTGTATTAGAACGCTCCAGTCAAAGTCCACTTTAAATCCAGCTGATGATCATAGGTAAGACCGAAAAAAATTATTCCCAAAGACACTTTTCATCAATTCTGACAGAACAGTATTGATGCCCAAAGCTTGTAAAACATGTAGCACTGGTTACACTGAAGGTGGTTTTACAAAGTATTGACTGAAGGAAGCTCAATGCAAAGGCAAGCCATATTTTCTGACTTTTGGTTTCTATTTTATGTATATATATATATATATATATATATATTTATTTCACAATTATACTTTGCATTAGTCTTATCATAAGAACACTAAAAGTTTGGTGTTAGGAGCTTTGAGATATCTGGATATTTTTGCAAGACACTGTAAGACTTAAAAAGGAACTGTAATACTAAATCAAGAAGATATTAAATCAAACTAAGATGAGGTTGTGTGATACAAACACTTCATGCAGCCTGCTGTAAAACAACCTGAAGAAACACCTGTATCACTTGACTCCATTATCATCCACAGGATCTGATAAGTCCCTTTCTGTCCTGGTGTATCAGTGTTTTATAGTCTTTAATTTGTGTGAATCTCCTATGTGCAGCAGCTGCAGGTCACTAAACCACCTTGATTGTTTTCTTCTCTTACCTATTTATTGTGTTGTGTGTTTGTCAATAATTTATTATTCTGCTACTGAATATGACTGACCCAAAAAAATGCAAGCATCAGCAGGAAGACCAATGTCCTCCTTAGTGAGCTTTATCTTTTGGGCCATTCACATCTAACCTCCATATTTGAACATGCTGCAATGCGAGTCTGTGATCAGCTGAAAATATTGATTAGGATATATAAACCTGATCTATGATAGATTTTATAGAGATTGATTTATTCATGGAGTCCCTGTTAATATAAACGCAGTTTTTCAGACTGTCCTATTAAAGAAACTTAACATTTACAGAGATCAGCAAAGTTTGAGATTTCCCTTTTATAACTTTCTAAGTTACATTTTGTTTTGTCTTGCGAAGAATCATTCTTATTGTCGAGACTCAGGCTCATTCTTTAACTGGTCCCAGATTTATAGTCAGACTTCAACTATCAACAAGAGGGTAAAGTGCCAAAGAGGAGGAACCATTCCTGGTGCTGTCATTGATCTTTGTACCTCTAATAAATCTGGACTTATGATTCCAGCCCTGGCTGTTCCGTGCCAACTCTGACTACATTATGAAACGTGGGAGGGGAAATTAAGATAAATGCAAGCCTACAATACAAGATTTAAGATTAACTTATTTTGGGGTGGCGTACGGTGTAGAGGGAGGCTTTAAGTCCTCGATTGGGGTTTGTTTTCCAACCCTGAGACCTTTGCTGCATTCCCCCTTTCACTCTCTGCCCATTTTCTATATAATCTATTGGAAATGAAGATCACTAGTACCAGAATAGAAAAACAAAGACTCATTTTGGTGCCTTTGGGGGCCATTTTACTTATATGGGCTTATATATTTAATCTGACACATTTTACAAAAAGTGAAACACTGCATATTTTGATATGGCTTTTGTTTAGTTTCAGCACAAAAACATTTATCTAATAGACAATCTAAAGTAATTGCCTTGCTAAGTGTGTTACAAACCTGAATCATTAGCAGAGTTATTGACTGTGAGGTCATAAGGTAAAAAGCTGTCACTTCCTTATTTGCTGTGTGCTCTTCAAGCTCACGCATTACTTTTCCCCTTCGTCTCGTCTCACTACTGAAACGCCAACATGTGGACTTACGGTCAGAGCTGGGTTTTAATGGAGAAATCTACTTTACACCAGCTTTTTGTCTGCCTAGAATAATTTTTTCTTTTTTGTTACCTACAGAGCAGCGGAAAAAGTACTCCAACTCAAATTTCATCATGCAAGAGACGTCGCAGTACCACGTTGAGGTAAAGTCTTTGTTTTATGATTCGATTGAAGAGTTTAGAATTACAGCAAAAAAAATTAAAGTTTCCTACATTTTTGATACTCAGTCACAGTTGTCATCAAGTTATAGTTGTTACCTGTAACATTTTTTATAGAGAATAAAAAAACGTTAATTACATATTTTTTTAGATTTGACAACCTCTGTACCGCATACATTCTTTGTAATCTTTTAAAGTGCTCTGAAGTTGCTGTGTAATAGAATATGATTGTCTCTCCAGCCCATGAGACAATGGGTTTATGACAGGGGAGACGACTGATAACATATGTTTTATTTATTTAAAAAAAAAAAAAAAACAGAAACAATTATTTTTCTTGTAAAAAAGCAAAAGTTTAAAAAAATCTAATCATCTGTAATAAGTGTACAAAAATATTTAGTCCCGATTTGAGCCTTTTGTATTGTATGAATTTTATGCTAGTTTAATTCTAGAAAAAACTTTTAGCTTAATCTGTAAATCCATATTCCCTCCATCGTCATGTCGAATCATTTAATTGACTTTTACAGGGATTTATATTTATTTGAACTCTTTCATCTCAACTTGACTTTTTTCTACGTGTTACTGATACTGATGTTACTTGACAGGTAAAAGCAGTTCCTTTAGCGAACCAACAGGTAAAAGCGCAATTAAAAGAATGTCAAAAAGCTGCGAGTTGCTTGTGTAGAATTTGTATTTTATTTTAGATACTTTAGTCCAGATTTCACAAATCATGAGCTTCATAGATTTCAGGTCGAGTTGATTTAGTTTGTCAAAAAGTTAAAACTAAGTAAGTTGCTGCTGAATTAGCATCATACAGAAAAATAAAGCCTGAGCAGATATTTTTTTGCGCCCTAATGCCCCAATAAACCTTACAAAATCTGGAAAATTATAAAGTTTTAAGATTACAATTATGTAGGAGGAAAGTAAAAGTTACAGTAAGCACATAAATGACAAAACGTACTATGATACACAAAGGTTTATATTTTACTATAAGCAAAATTGTTTCCAAATTGCTGACAACTGAAAATATTTTTTTTTAAATCTAATTAATTTATGTAATTTTAAAATTTGGAACGGGTTATTTTTTCTGTCCTCTACCTGTTTGAAATCCCGTCTTTTAAAGCAAATTGCTTTAAAAGACAGAAAACTGATAGAAAACGCAAACTGGACAGAACAATGGAATGAAAGATGCCAAAGTCTAAAGAAAACCTTAAACGTTGTTTGAAAATATTGTGAAAATGTTAATCAAAACCAATTTTAATTATGGAAAGTGTGGCTCTTGGAAGCAAGTATTATTGTTGCTGACATTTGACTTTTATTTAAGTATGTTAACTGTTCAGACTGCCTGATCGAAGCAGAAAAAGATAAAGATCACAATATGATGTTATCCATGGTTGTCCTTCGACCAGAGATTAAAGCTCACATCGTGATTAGTTTCAGTAGATTATGAGATCTTATGATAAAACAATCAGCCCTCGGAGTGCAGCTATGTGGGGCGGATATGCACAGGTGAAAGATGTGCTGTGGGTCAGTAATCAGATCTGAACTGTGTCCAGTGCCAATCTTGATAATTTTCCAAATTCATTCATTATCACACCTGGGCAGGTTGAAAGACATACTCCAACATAATGAATGCAGAAAGAAGCAGTGCCAAATGTTTTAGAGCAGGAATAAAAAAAGCACAAGATAAGATTTAACTGTTAGCTAAAGGAACTGCTATAATCTGTATTTTTAGCTCATATTTTTTTTCAGTATTAACCAACAAAAAAACAGATGAGCTTGCAGTTAAATTTTTTTTTTTAAAGTTTCATTTTTCAGGTTTATATGTTCTATCACAATAGCAGATCTAAGATGTGAAACACCCTCATTTGAAAGACTCTTAATTGTGACCTTACAGTTTATCTCTGTAACTGGATTGCATCAGAAGCAATAAAGGATAGATATTCGAATATCACAGAAACGAAACCTTGGTGTCGGTAATGCTTCAATCTTCAATCTAAAAGCATCACGTGAAAATTCAGCTTATAAAAATATATACATATATGTTTTATATATGTTCTTATATGTTTTACCACATTCTAAAATGTATAACATCAATAAAACTGATCAATTCATTTGATATCTTTTCAGCCAATTTTTATGCAGAACCAACTGAAATTAAGAGGCATTTGGACAGAATAAATATATCTTCCACAAACATTTATGCTCCTTGAACTTTTTTCTAAGTTTGACATGTTACAACCACAAACTTTAATAGATTTACTTGGATTTTATTTAATTGAATAGCATGAAATTGTTTTATTGTGAAGTGGAAATAAAATTATACATAGTTTATGAACCTGTCTTTATTAAATCTGAAAAAATGCAACAGGCTGTGCATTCGGATCTTTTCTTTATCGCATCCTGTAAACAAAGCTTTGAAGTTCCCTTCAAGTTCACTTTCACTTCGTAAATGAAATCCACACCTGTGTAACTGAATCTGTGTATGAGTCCTGTGAGAAAATTAAGCAGGGTTAGGTTATGAAACCTTACACAAAGCTCTGAACAACTCACCGAGCACTTTTCAGTTCAATCCACAAATTTCCACATAATACAACTGCAAAGATACCGAAATGTGATTGTCTGTCTAAGCTAACAGATTGGGCGGGTAGATAAGCTAGAAAAGCAGCAAAGAGGTAAGTGGTAGCTCTGCAGGTGCTGTAAAGGCTCATGTTGGGGAATCATGAGCCTTTACAGCTCATGATTCCAGTCCATAGGATAGGATAGTTATCCTATGGACTGGATAACTATCCAGTCCATAGTTATCCAATGGACTGGATAACTATTAGTTATCCAGTCCATTGTATATGCCACAATGTGGACTTTATAGAGTCATAAGAAAGCCACTGTTGAAAGATAGTTGTTCAAAGTCTTATTTGCAGTTTGCCAAGAATTTTGCAGAGGACACAGAAAACATAGAAGAAGTTCCTTGGCAAAGGAGAAAACTAACCAATTGGAATCATTTTCATTTTTTGTGTGTGCTTCTTAATCATTTTCTTTTACCCAACTCCAGTTTTAATCACTAACAGCTCTTTTTCTTCTTCAGCATCTCTCCACGTTTGTTATGGACAAGACAGAATCCATTGTCACAGTAGATGATGCTATCAAGAAGCTGATTCTTCTGGACTCCAGGGGTAAAATCTGGACACAGGAGATGCTGCTGCAGGTCACAGACAAGGCGCTCAGACTTCTTGATTGTGACACTCAGGTTTGTTCATATTCACTCATTATGCTCTGCATATGTCTTTATGTCTCTCTGATATTAGGTATGCTCCCATAAGGTCAGATTTAAACAGATGTAGATGTTCTACATGACTTCCTAAGCTGTTAGTTAAATATAAAGTTATTTATACATTTTGGAAGCTTTCTAGAAATTGCATTTTTTTTCCTCGATAACAATGCCATTCTGGTTGTTATGCAGGAAGAACTGGAGAACTTCCCCCTCACCACAGTCCACCTCTGCCAGACGGTGCTGAATCAGACACGCTACCCATCTGTGCTGCTGCTCATGTGTCAAGACAGGGACCAACACAAACCCGACATCCATTTCTTCCATTGTGACCAAGTGGAGGTGTGTGTCTGAGTGTTTTTTTCTTCCAAGACTTGAAGTGTGATGTTTCCTGTCCAGGTGCCCTTGAATGTTGTTTGTTTGAAAAATATATTCAGCTATTTTTACTGGTTGTTTTGGACAGATTTGACTTCCATGTTTTAATAAGTTTTAACCTACTGTAGAAAGATTCTCACTTCCTAGACAAATAATCACATTTTAAAATATAAAGTGAACCCGTAATGTCATTTGTCAAAGTCACTATAATAACACAACTATTTTTCTTTAACCAAGTACACTTTAGATCCGATTAAAACACATTAAAAATTACAATTAAATGTTAAAATCCAGTTATAGTGATGCTTTAGAAATTTGAATGGAGCTTTTGGACCGTAAACAACATATCTGCAGCATTTATTTTCTTTGTTTTGTGTAAATACTGGAACAATATGGCCTGCATCAGTAGTGGTGAAATAAATGGTTGTTATGGAGACAAGATATCAGATCTTTTCCAGGGCTGATGACATTGTAAATTAGAGCAGGGCAAAAATAAAAGCATATTTCTACCATCTACCAACGGCTCTAATCCCAATAATTTAATGGGAAATATAACTAATATCATATTATTACAGTTTCTTTCTTTATGACCGAAGGAAGGAAAGAGTTTTCTTTCCTTGTGTTTAAACTGATTCTGATTTTTTATTCAAGAATACAAACTCTGTTTTACTTCAACGATATATAAATATAAATATTTTATTATCACATTTGGACCATAAAAAAGCTGCAGCTTCCTTGATAGAAGTAGTAAATTTAAATCACACTTAAGAAACAAATTCAATTATTATTATTTATGCATCAAAACAAAACACATCAAAGATCAGGCTGTTGAAAAAAGATACTTATTTGTCTCACTGCTCACCAATAAGAACTGATGCTTTTCCAGATATATTCATAGAAGTTTGTTTCTACTTACACTGAATACTATTTAGAGAAGAAAAAGAAAAAAAGTTTAGATATAATTTTAAAACCACTCACCTAGAACTGTGATTTCTAAAATCATTTCTTTTCTTCCCTCTGTGTCTCTTTCTGCTTCGTACAGGCTGAGATGGTTCACGCAGACATAGACAGCGCACTTGGTGACAACAAACATGGGAAAAAAATGAGGCTGGAAACCCTCAAGTAAGAACAATGGAGTACAGAAACACACACACACACACACACACACGCACGCACACACATTTGTATTTATTTTACTAGTTACCATTACGTTTGTGGCAATAATGACTGCTAGTGATGCATTTTGCCCCGTTCTCCCTGTTCAGGGTGAACCAGGAAAAAATGAAACGTCATAGAGAAACCATCCTCCCTCCCTCGACCCCCAGGGGCCCGCCACCTGTTGCAAATAGACGAGCAGCAGCCGCTGCACACACTCACGGTAAGAACACACGCAGAGTTACGCAGAGTTACGCAGTCAGGCAAACTCACACATTTTAGTAACAGAACATCATTTTACCAGTTACGGTGTTAGTATTTTTTTGTGGTTTATGATAGTTTCTCCACTTGCAGATCCTTATGATGCAGAGTCGCATGAAAAGCTGGCCCAACGCATTGAGAAGGATGTGGTGAGCTTTCATATCCACTGTGGTGGTGGTCATTGTTCTTCTCATGAGATCATAACAACTACTGCGTACATGTTTTTATTATTATTATTATTATTATTCAGCAAATCCTCAACTGTGCCCTGGACGACATTGAGATCTTTGTGGCGCGGCTGCAGAAGGCAGCTGAGGCTTTTTATCAGCTCAATCAACGCAACAAGAGTAAGAAGAACAAGAAGAAAGGACCAGCAGGTCTGTCAACCTTTCTTCTTCTGCAGTGGCTCAATCAGCGTGACAATATGAACATATTGCTCACGTTGCAATGTGTGGTTCTCTTTGTGTCCTGTGTGCTGATCATTTTATCATATTTCTGCATGTGTGTCGACACTTTACCTGCTTTCATGTTTTATGGGTTGTTTTTTTATGTTTTACATTTGAAATGTAGAAAATTTTATAGATGAAACAAAGATTCGTTTGATCAAGTATGACAAGATCTTGCAGTATTAAAATATAACAACACTTCTAATCAAACTGTCTGTCGGGGAAACTCTACACAGTTGTTATGTGTGAGATATTTAGTTCATTAGGTGTCATTATGACTAAAACCGATGATCAGACTGGCACACTCAGTTAAGTAGGCATTGAAAAGCTCTCAATTAAAATGTCTGTATGGAGACCTTTTTGTAACAAGGTTAAAAAAAGAAACAGTGACAGCTTGGAAGATCAGCGTGGAAGCGCTGCTGGAATGCTGTGACTGGTTAGAGAGGCTGAAGCTAGTATCTGCTTTGAGGCTTTAGATTTTAATTAAGAAAAACAAAAAACAAAACAAACTTGAAATGATATTGAAATCAAAATAATGAATAGCTACAACTCTACAAAAGCATGTCCAAACAGTTGCATTTATCCAGATTTTCAAATTCATTCTTATTCATTATTACAGAGTATCTTTTTGACATTTTATAAAACAAATACCATAAGAAATGCATATGATGTCTGAATGCACCGCAAGTGAACAGTTTCTCATGCAAAGAAGTTATGTGTGACTAGTAACGAGACATAAACATGTTGGTACAAGAAAACTTGGCCATGCAGCTGATCAGCATCATGCAAGGCTGTGCTGTGAAAAAGCATTCAAATGGCTGAATTTTTGACTCTGGCTGAATGTTTTTGAAGACCTATCAAAGAGATGTGGAGTGATTCATTAAACATGAAAAGGAGTATGAGATTTACAACCAGCTTGGAAACTCTTTGTAGTTGAGAATTTATGGAAAGCAAGTCAGTCTACAAAGATCCAATAACCAGAAAGAGGAAGAGAGACTTTTCTGGTTCACATTCATACTGGTGAAATTATTACGGCTAACTTGTAATTTTCCCTCCCATCCCTAAATAATGACGCAAGGGAAAAGTAAATACTACAGAAGTGACAATTTACGAAAGTGGTCAACATTTATCTTAAACTCCCATTTTATATCCAACGTATCCTGCGTCATAAACTTTTTGTTCAGTCAGCTGAGTCACTGGTTATGAAACTGTAGGAGTTTTTCTTGCCCTGGTCAAGGTGAGCTGTTTATTACCTTTCTTCGTTGTATCGTTTCAGCTATAAAATGTTCTGGAATACATAAAAAAACAAAAAAAACTCGAACATTTGTGACTTTGATCCTTTGCCAAGAAAGTGAAACCTGCAATCTGTCTGCAGCAGGGGTGTGGAGCAGCCGGTAACCCTGGCCTCTGTGTGTGGTCACTGTTGTTGTTCTTGCTTACAGAGGGCATGCTGACCCTGCGGGCCAGGCCCCCCTCTGAAGCAGAGTTCATTGACAGCCTGCAGAAACTGAAGCTGGCCCTCAACCTCTTGGTGAGATATCAAAGCTTCTAACCTCCGTCGGTGAACGGCCGCTTTCTGGTCATCGACTCTTCAGTGATTGTTTGCCACTCTGCCCCCTGCAGGCCAAACTGAAGAAACATCTACAGAACCCAAGTGCTCCAGAGCTGGTTCATTTCCTGTTTGGACCTTTGGAGCTGGTAAGAGTTAAAAACCATAACCTGTTTTGAGCAATGAGCAGTCTGTCTGTGGCCTCTCAGCTCATCCAAGTTTCATTATAACCAAAACAAATATTTTAGTGAAGGCCCCTCAGTGCAAGAAAGACGGCTTTCCTCAGTCACATTCAGTTCATCGCTTGCATTTTTTTCACATTAGATATTTGTGGTTTCTTTGTTGTTGTTGGGTTTTTTTCATTATTATTATTTTGGCACCACACCCACTCTCGGTGCTCTGCTCAAACACTTATCCAACTGGAGCGACATGCATGGCTTTCAAAGCTGGAGTGTTCAGCCACTCCTTCGATACTGCAGGACAGAAAATGATTTGTAAACTCTTGAGATTTCTGTGATATTTCTTAGGAAAGTTGACCTGAAAGTTGACTTCAACATTGCCAGGCAGGGGTTTCTCTCCAGAAACTGCTGCACAAGATGGTATTTGGCTTAGTAAAGCAGTGGCTAACTGATTTTTATTCAGATGTTTTTTATGCGCTTCTTGTTTTTTAATGCTGTTCATTAATTGCTTTATTGTTTTCACTGTTTCATTTGATACAAGCTTAGGTTATATGATTAACTTTAGCTTTCTTAAATCGATGTAGTCGAGAAATACAAAAGGTTTCCATATGATGTGAACATAATTGTATTTTATTGGGATTTTGTGTGGTAAACTAACGCATTAAAATAGATGTTTTCAAAGAACACAAATAAAAAAAAAGTGAAAAGCGCTTTTTAGAACCACTGTTTTCTGCTATTCATGCTGTCTTGTTTCTACCAGCTTCACACATCTTATAGACTAACATTATTTTTAGACTAGCTCAAGCTTAGTCAGATTGTATGGTGTGCATCTATAAACAGATAATCTGAAGTGTCTGTAAACAGATATATTTGAAGTGGAGCAACAGATTCTCCTTTTGATTTGTTTCTGGGCTTTAACCAGAATGTTTACTCTTAGCATCATTTGAGCTGAATACCTTTCTTAACATGTTCATTAATGTCAGATTCGTGCTCGACTAATTGTAGTAATCCTCTCCCCTGAGCTGTGCGTCTCTGCAGCATCTCCAGAGTGACAGACATGTCTTGGTAGATTTGCTGCTGTAACTTCACAGGATAGTTGTATTTTTAATGAGCTACAATTGCCCACAAATAGACACTGTTTTCTGATTTGTGCAAGGTCAATTTTGATGTTGTATTAAATGTAGGGGGTATTGCGGCAATAAATGATGAATACAAGTGCATGCCAAACTCTGAGTAGTCAGAGGAGATAATGAGCTCTACTCTTTCAGTCAGGTCCAACTGTGAACCTTTAAACCATGTTCTCAGGTCCTGCAGACGTGTGGAAGTCCTGACCTGGTGCGTTCCATCATCTCCCCTCATCTTTCGATGGATACAGTCGACTTCCTGCGTGGACACCTCACCCCCAAAGAGATGACCATGTTTGAGCTGCTTGGTGACGGATGGACCAGACCCAGGTGTGTTTACATGTGGAGTGCTGTCACTCCTGCTGCTGGCTTTGTCTGCTTATTATGTGATCACTTTTAAACATTCCTCCTCTTACAGAGCAGAGTGGCCCAGAGATCAGTGTGCGCCTCCTTATTACCCCAAGTTTCGAAATGGGTGGGAGCCACCTGCAGAGTTTTTCTTGATGTCTCCATGGGAAACCGAGGGACCACCCAGTCCACTTGCATCTCCCACAAGCCCTGACTACAGAAAACACTCGCCTGACGATGTAAGATGCTTTTGTTTCCCTACACTAGTTCAGATTTATTAAACATATCGCTATGTCTTTAAATATGTATCTGTTTTCTTTGTTTTGTCTTATTTTAGTATTACGTCAATCATTCCCCACCAAATGGGATGCAAAGTAGCCGCAAATATGCCAAAATCCGTTATAATTTTGTGGCGCGGAATCCCAACGAGCTGTCAGTGCTGCAGGATGAAATCCTTGAGGTTGTAACAAAACACTTTCCTGTTTTTTCAATCGAGATGTTTACTTTTGCATCAGAACTGTGCCCTGTATATGAAGACTTGTTAAAGAAAGATCTAGGGGGATAATGTATCACATTTACTCCAGCTTCCCGTATTGTGGCGTGAGCTGTTGAATCTTTCTCGCAGGTGTTGGAAGATAATAAACAGTGGTGGAAACTACGGAATCGCAGCGGCCAATCTGGCTACGTCCCATATAACATCCTGGATGTTGTAAGGCTAGAAGAACCAGAAGAGCCGTACCCGGTAACTTGCCAACTCTGCATGCACAGCATTTACTGCAGTCCTCTCTGTTCAAGACATATTGAGAAACACTGCAAACTCGTACCCAGATTATCGCTCTGATTTTCTAAATACTTTGGCTCAGGCTCTGAGAGATGATGCAGAGGCTGCTACATCTATGCCAGGGCAAGAAAAACACACTTTCCTTTCACTAAGTGTTTTTTGTATACAGAAAGTGTTCAAATTTGATTTTTGTTGAGTAAAAGAGGCTAAATTTATTTCATAACCTCCACATGAAATATCATAAATATCCCACATGATTCTACAGAAAACAAATATGATGTCTTTACTCTGTTTAGAGTCACTTTTTACTAAATGTGAGTAGTTTCTTACATTTAAGAATCTGCTTAGAAAAAAAAATTCCTCCCTGAGCATCGCTGGAAGTACAAATTTACCTCCAAACAAACAAAATAATGATTTCATCAGAATACAATTAAAGTTTTCCGGCTGACTGGGCTGGAGTTCAGAACTAAATCTGAGAGAAAATCTGTAGGATCTCCTGACGAAGTAGGTAGAGCGATTTTAGACACTTATAGACCTAAAACAATGAAAAGACAAAAAAATCGTAGTGTTAGCTGCAAGCTGCTCTGTACAACTTGTCAGCATTTCCTACGTAACATTCCAATTTGCACTTCCTCCAGATGGCATGGACAACAAAGATCCTGCGTCAGCTCGTGCATGCAGCTCCTCTTCCTTGTTCAAAACACACATTCACATATTTTGCTTCTGGCTTTGATTCAAAAATGAATTGGCCGGCGAAAGAGTGAAACTGAACCGGTTTTTGTGATAACATTGTGGTTTCTCTGTCTTGAACTGCGTCTGTGTGTGGCTGTGTGATTCCAGAGCGACTACAGGAGTTCGCCTACTGAACCTCTGCACAAGAGGGATAGTTTCAAAGGGGGAATACACAAAGACAAAAGTGAGTCAAAAACAAAAACAACAAACGAGAATGTTTAAACAAAACACTTGTTCTTACTTCTGTTTCTATCACGTTTCTGTTCTGCAGAGATGGACGAGGTTAATAATGAGCTATTGATGAAAATCACAGCAAACAAAAACCCGCCACCCAGAAAGATCCGAGTGGAGCGCCCGGCGGCCCCACGGGTGCCATTAACTTCCCAGTCATCTCCAGAGCAGGTGACAATGTGGCTCAATGCGAAAGGTTTCTCTAAACCGTAAGTTTGCTTCGTTGTATACGTCCTCTATTTGCTCACTTAAAAACCCAATAGCAGTGATGCTTTTAGTGTTATTGGGGTTTTTTCTCAAACCATTTTTGTTTTAGACTAATACTAAAACACATTTGGAGGTGGAATGCAATGTTTGTAATCTATACCAACCCCAGCCCTCCGGGCTTCACTGCCCTGCATGTTTTAGATGTTTCTCTGCTTTAACACACCCAATTCAGATGACTGCAGCTCAGCAAACACCTGTTAATCAGAAATCAGTAGAGGTAATGAGTGCTGAAGCTGGGAAAAGCCTAAAACATGTAGGGTAGTGTGCCTTGAAGACCAGAGTTGTAAAACACTGATATATCATACATCATTTTGTAAATCAGGTGAAACAGAGACCGATTGGACAAAAGCTCAGGGAGTTTTCTTATCTGTTATATTCCAGGTTATAATAATCTCAGTTTTCTATTCTTACCTGTCAACAGTGGCCCCCAGTGTCGGTCTTCTACTGCTGTTGCACATCTGTTTCAGTGTTTCACATGTTCTTTCGAAGAAGGTATTCTGCATACCTTGTATATAATGAGTAGTTATTTGAGATAATGTTACCTTTCTATCATCTGGATTCTGACTGCTAACATCAACAAGATATTTCATTCAGACTGCAGGATACTGGACTCTGTTATACAACACGATCTACAGTAGATTGGTTCACATTTTTTTCATGTGTTAGAATGGGTTAGGGTTAGAATGCACCATCTGCAACTGGAATAATGCAGTAACTAAAGAGTCATTAAATGCCTGTTGCGCAGTCATGTTGCGCAAGTTTTTAGAATTGTTGATTGAAGATTGAAGAGGTAGCTTTTATGTGGCTATATTGCTAGGAAGAGATGACTCAGAGATCAGGCACTAGAAGGCATAGCTGAAGGTGTAATTCCTTTCTAAATGTGGAAATATTCGAGAGGCATCCCCCCAGGGGATAGAACAAATTCACTTCAGAGGAATCCACTTGTTTATTATGCCACTTTGACACCAAGGTTTTTCCTGCTGCAACATGCCACAATGACTTGAGAAGACTGTATCTGGTTCTTCGCTGTTCAACCGGCAACGACGTGCCCTCTGTTAGGAGCAATATCACACTAATAAATGCAAAAGATGTAGCGCAAATGCTATTACAATAAACTGTCTTACTGTCCTTTTCTGCAGGACGGTTGAATGTTTGGGAATCCTGACAGGAGAGCAGCTGTTTTCCCTGAATAGAGACGAGCTGAAGGCCGTGTGTGGGGACGAAGGAGGCCGTGTCTTCAATCAGGTGTCTCTGCAGAAAGGACAATTAGAGGTTGGTCACAATCCTCTGCATGCAACCTGCTTAAAAACCTGTTTTTCTGGGAGTCTTTTTATTGATGTTGTGTGAAATCTTCATACTGTACCTGGGCAAGTTGGGACGAAGTGTGCATTTAGAAATGTAGGAGCTGTCAACAGCTTTCAGACTGCAGGAGATAGTCTTAAATTAATACATGTTTAGTAAAAAAAAAACTGACTCAGAGTTGATTAAAATCAATTATCTGACAGCACTTGTAAAATCAAAGTTTCCAACATTGACACTCAAACTCACCTCTGCTCTTGGGTTTTATGACAAATAGACTGAAAATGAAATTGACAACACATGATCCAGTCTGGTGCCATTATATTCTCAACTCTCACTCAAGATGGTTCTTTGTTTTTTTTTTGTTTTTTTTTACAACTCTTAAGTTGAACCCTGAACTGGTTTAAAATATTTTCTGGTTTATTATGGACCTAAAGAAAACTTTCAAAATAGGTTAGCTTCAACAGCAGACATCTTGATGAAGCAGAAATCTGGTGAAAAATGTTGCAGTTTAATAGTTTGTGCTGACATTGCTTAGTGTTATAATTTTCCTAAAGTTTCTCTTTGCTGCCACCTTCAGGAGAGTTATTGTAACAATAGTTCAGCAAACAACTTGGAAGTGTTTGTTGCAATCACACCACTCTTCAGACCACTCAGATGTAACATAAGCAATATAATAAACAATACATACAAATCTGAAAAAGTTCGACGAAGCAAAGATCAGTGCTGGATTGGTAAAGTTTGCCTTTTTAGAAAAGTATTTATTAACATAAACATCTAGAACTGCTTAAGAAATTATAGTCTCTGCTCAACTTTTGCAACATATTGTTGCAGTTTTATGGACAAAGTAGCTGCTGTGTTCTGTGAATGCCTCAGAGAACAAAATGATATAAAGCATCAAATGTGTTTTCTCTCCAGAAGGCTCAGGGAGACTCTGAGCTGAAGGAAATCATGATGCGGAGGAAAGAGAAGGTCGACTCCACAAGCAGCTGCGACTGAACACGTGGAGCACCACGATCTCCTTTCGATGTTTTCCCTTCTCACTGCTTTCCAAGTGCAGCAGCTCGCTAAATCAGCGAACATTTTCTTGTGATCCTCAGATTTAAAAAAAAAAGAAACAAACAAGATTGAATACACTTATTTTTAATTGCATATTTATTTTGTAAAATGTTAGATGTTTGTTATTCAAGTGTTTTCAAATTATGTTCCATTTTTCTCAATTGATGAAATTATTGAAGAAATTACCTGCTAAGAAGGGGAACTCGTGTACAGTTTGGTGTATGTGCAGGACATGCATTCAACATACGTGTGCATGAGAGAGCAGGGTTAGTGTATGTTCTTAATAATACTGTTTTATACTGTTTACAAAATTTGTCTGTAAAAATTTAAAATCTTTGCAGTTGCTTTTTGAAATCAGTGCCAGGATGTTTGACATATTTTCTATTGCATAGCCAATTATTTTCATGTGAATGCTAACAGAAAAAAATAAAGCACGCATACTTTTTGTTGTGTATGGCAGAAGTTTGTATCTGGTTGGTAAACATAAATCAGTGACAAGTATTAAAATAACTGTTCTTATTCTTCTTGATGTTATCTGACATTTTGGCATCTTAATAAAGCAATATGCCTTTCTCAGTAATTGTGGGATCTTTTATATGGCACCCTCTAAAATTAATTGGCATATCTAAAATGGGTATAAACCTCTAAAATGAATGAATCTTTTATTGCTTAAGCATATTTTGACATTGAAAACTTTGACATTTCACTCTTTTTAAGAGTGAAATCTTTTTCATATTCCATGGACAAACTCAGACATTAGTGCGTAGTATTATGTTGTACCCCTGCACAATTTGTTATTGTCAAGAACTTCAGTTCTTATTGGATTAATATAATCAACCCTAAAGCATTCTCTCTACAATCTGACTTTCTGTCTTACGGCACCATTAAACCATTTGTTTTGTCAGTGAAATTCTGGTGACCCAGTTCAGTAAAATACTGATGACAAAACAACCTCAACATTCTGAACAACTTAAAAAAGTAAGATATAACTTTGTAATCAAAACCTCTGTTACTCCTTTAGGGCCTTATAAATTTGACACAGGTGACATTTTAAAAAGCTATTATGGAATCTTTTTCAACTGAGTTTTTTTTTTTTTTTAAATTAGTGTTTAATTATGCTACAGCAAAACTATATTAATCAATTTTAAGGGCTTTTGCACATCTATTATTTGTGTATGTTAGTGTCTGTTGTAAGCTGGTGTTTGCAATATAAACTGCACAAAATGTTAAGAAGAATAAACTCAATTTGTTCTCTGGTATGAAAAATGACATGAAGATTCATATAAAATGTTTTTGGTGTAAATATTTATCATATGATTAAAGAATTTACCATTAATATTCTGCAACAGATTTTTATGTAGTTTCACCCTGACTTCTTTAATAACTCCAATGAACCAACAGCTTCACTGGAAAAAGGTAAACATGCAATGCCCAGTTATGAGTTTCATAACTCATAACTGAGTTATGAAACTCAGTTATTCTAAGTTTTAAAAGTTACTATATTTATGTTAAACTATAATAACTTTTTCAGCAACTGTTTCTATAATTATTTTGTGCTGTTTCCAGTCCAT
Source organism: Poeciliopsis gracilis (assembly GCA_911649635.1). Taxonomy (NCBI): domain Eukaryota; kingdom Metazoa; phylum Chordata; class Actinopteri; order Cyprinodontiformes; family Poeciliidae; genus Poeciliopsis; species Poeciliopsis gracilis. The sequence goes on from CAJVRI010001093.1 coordinate 1,295,671, forward strand.
GTTTTATTGTCTTCACCATTATCTTTTGGCCTTTTCTTATGTTTCAAGTTACCATGAGTATTATTCAAATGGTTTAAAAGAGATGCACTATTTGTTGTTGAAAGTCTTTAATGAGTCAGTCACATTTTATACTTTCACCTTTAACACTGAATTATGGTTGGTCCTCAAAAATCCAGTGTTCACTAAAGATTAGAACAGTATTTTACATTAAACACTGAAAAACACAGAGCATTCCAGTTTCGTCTATTAGATTTTCATATATGACAAACATGAAAAAGCCAGATAATCATTTATGGAGATATGCATCAAGCCACAGTTCCCCTGAAGTTTTCAGCGAACTGAAAAAGAACAGAAGAACATCAGTTAAGAGCCTGTTTGTATCAGTGTTTAAAGAAAGACTAATAGCTTTAAAAAAATTAGCATTTTCTGCGAAAATGCAGTGTGATTGCTGTAATTGGGACTTCCAATTAAAGCTGGAATTCAGTTGGAAGGTTTGAAAGGAGGGTTGGGATCGGGGTTAGAAGGAGGAAAAAAGTGGAGCAACTCAAGATAGTGAATGAATACAACTTTCACACTCATGAAATATAATGTCCCAGAGTCTCTTGTTACCTTTTGATCATTTTGTTTATTAGATTACAGTGGCTCTATGTTATTACCTGACCACATCAACCATTCCTCGCCACAAAGTTTTCGTCTCATAAGGAATCCCGTGTTTCTCACACAGCTCGCGGACCTGCGGCGCCACCAGCTGGTAGTTGTGGCGCGGCATCCTGGGAAACAGACTTGAAAGAGAGAGGCAGAATAATGGACTCAAAAGTGAACGTGCATTGGTTTTAGAGGTAAACTAAAAACTAAAAAATAGAAAAAATAAAAATTACATTCAGAAAACAATTGTCCAAATTGCAGTGCATTGCAAAAAGTTAAATGTCAAAGTTTAAATCCTTTGACTTACTGATGCTCGATTTGAAAGTTGAGGTGTCCACTGAACCAGTCATTGAAGAAGGACTGCTCAATGTTACACGTAGCTTGTAACTGAAACAGAGTCAAGAATCAACATGGAACTTTTTTACATTTTGTGAAGTTACAACCACAAACCTTAAAGTGTGTTATTTTATGTAGTAAACAAATGTAAAGTAGTGCATCATTTTTAAGTGAAATGTGAAACGATAGGCAAATTTTTAAAACAACTTTTTCCCCACAAAATCTGGAAAGGTGCGACAACACTCCGGTCTTGTTTTTGTTTTGTTTTTTCCCCCAAGTCTAACCCTACTTTAAACTTTTCCACAGCTTTATCTGTGCCATGTACCTTGGTTTTCATAATGCTGCTTGTCCACCATTGTTTTCTTTACCAAACCTCAAGTACCTCCACAGAAAATACAGAGATTAAATTTCGTACAGATGGACTCTTAAAGAATGACGCACTTTTCAGATTTCTCATTGTGACAAAAAATTTAACTGCACTTTTTTCTGTTGGCCAGTCCCAATGTAAGACAAGGAAGTTTGAAATACCACAAAGGTACTTTTCCGTAACGTATTTATGAAACAAAATACAGTAAATACAAAAATCTGTAGCAAATTTGACCTTGCAGGAATAAGATGTCATAAAATTTATGATAAAATAATCAAATTTTCTGGAGTGTTGAACCTTAAAACATGTTGATCTGTTTTTTATCCAATTTCATTTTCAATTAAGATAAGCCATTGGCTCTAATTTCCACCTCTGATAAGCAGTACACACAACGAGACTCTAATATTAGTTGGTCATAAAGTAGGTACCTGCATGGTCAGCCAGTCTTGGCGCCTCTCGTGATCGATCTCCTTTGGCAAGTGGCTCATCTGAGTCACCCACACAAACCAGTGACTTTCTAAAAACCTGCAGATTTTAACATCAACACATTTCAATTCATTGCATTCTGTTTGAAAGCAGAGTAAAAAAGCATATGGCAAAGAATGCAGGCAATCTTATAAAAAAAACAGTTAATGCAAATGCATAATCAAATTATAATTGTTCTTTTTTCCACTTTGTTTGTCTGCCTCTTTATTTCACAACTAAAACAAACCCAAACATGTTTGCAACCTAAATTAGATGCATACATTTTTAAAAGAAGCTGTCAAGAGTGTGAACCATTTTAAATCCTTCTCAGAGAGCTCACCTGACGAACATCATGAGCGCCAGAGAGCCAAACACACCATACAGTGGAACAAAACAGTAGAAGTAACGAATGTAGTAGGTGGAAGCCCAGGCCAGATCCTTTAAACAAACAAAAAAAATAAAATAAATAATATTATTTATATGTTTCTTTACAAAGAAAATTAGTTACAACTTCCTTTTATGTAAAACATATTTATTCTAAACTGAAGAGGGCATCTTACCACATAGTCACGTCGAGTAAACATGGTCTTCATTATATTGTAGTTGTAGAAAACTGGAATAAGCAGCGGTGGTGCCACTGAAAGAGATAAACTAGTTAGTTCTGGAACAATGTCAGATTTCTTTGATTCTTTCCAAACGTCTTAAAGCAAGCATACCAAGAAAGAAGTAGTGGTGTTGGTAGTTATAGGGGTAGTGTTTGATCTTTTTAATGCCGTACTGCAACAGAGAGAGGCACAGAGTTCAGTGAGCTATTAAGCTGCATTAGAGCTCAGAACGAATTAGAAATGCATTCCTTTATTGAGGTACTTGCCTCCACTGGCTGGGTGTTCCCAAGCACAAAGATATCCATCATGTTGATGTCGGGATCCTTCTTGAAAACGTTCGGTTTGGCGTGATGCTGAAAATGTCGGTGGTTCCACCAGTTGGCTGAAGCTCCCTAAAAAAACAATCAATTATTTTAGAAAAGTCCAGACGGTTAGCAAACTAAATTATGAGTTACCTTCAAGTGTCCAATTACAAACTTGTGGACCAAGTGATTCCATTTGGATTTCTTGAAGACAGAGAGGTGACCAAAGTCATGCTGCAGCCATCCAGCCTGCGACTAATGGAGAGGATAGGTAGCTGTTTCATCCATTTAAAGTTACTCAGCAACAATAAGGACAGTTTAGTGCTGCTGAAATTACTTGAGCGGTTGCGAGCAGCACTGAACAGAGTAGCGTCATCGTCCAGCTTGTGCCCCAGTGCGAGAGCAGCAGAAAGGCCAGGGCCTCCAGCAGCACGATGTGACCCAGATGGAGGCAGAAGAATAAAGGCTGCGCTTGAAAAAGGCCTCTTTTCTCTGCCTGTTCTCGTAAACGATCAAACTCCTCGATGAGTTCTGCCTGCAAGCAGAGAAGTAAAACACTTTTAAAGTTACTTTTACTATAAACTTTAATGTGACATTTGTGCAATCCTTAATATTATAAATCTCAGTGAAACCTGAATGGAGGTAAAAAGACCTGGGGGAGACAGATACTGCCCTCGAGAGCTGTTGCTCTACATGTTTTAGATTTTCCAGAATTAAGGGCTTAATTACTTCCTTAGTACGTCATAAAGTTATTCACAGGCCTCTTAATGGACCATTTATGTGATTCAGATGGATTGACCCAGGAAACATCTAAAATATGCATGCGTTCTTTAGAACTTGAGTTGAGCATCACAGTAGTTTAAAATATCATTGAAATGTGAAATTATTCCAAAAAATTTAATTCCAAAAGCGAAACTGTAACAAGCCATTACACAGAAGGGGATATTTTTCAAAGTCTCGTATTTTGGAAATCTTGATAACAGTAGCTTTTAGTTAATAAAAATCTAAGATTCAGTTTCTCAGAAAAACTTAAAAGTATATAACAGCAATAAAAAGAGTGACTGAAGTCCAGTGGGTTGTTATTAACAACCTCCACGAGGAGGGTGTGTTGCGAAATGTATTTGCCACAGTCGTTGGGTGTTCATGGGGTGCCTTAATGTAAGGATATTAAAATTTGTTGTGGAAAACACTGCACAGGGATCCCCCACCAACTTTAAATGTAAAATCTTACACTTTTGTTTCCATCCTGGTTTGGCTCGGTCGCCACCAACTCTCCAATCAGCAGAGGCTTCAGAAACTTCTGCACAAACTTTTGATCAGGATGAAAAGCAGCAAAAACTTCCTGGAAAGAGAAACATTTGACATTTTAGGAATAAATCAGAATAAAAACTGAGCAAAGTTGAGAGCACAGCTGAGCCGAATCCAACAGAGGGCAACATTACAACTAACAATGCCTAGTTGTAATGTTGCGGTCTAGGAGCAATGTGCTGACCATAACATGCAGATAAAAGTCACCTTCTGCAGAACTGTTCTCATCTCTGGGAAAAATTTTCAAAATCCCTGGAACCAAATTTATTGGCCTTTGTTTCACTTAATTTTCACCTACTGAATGACCTTTAACAGCGTTACAGGCTGGCACTCTACAAAGGTTACTGTGGAAGGTAATCAGAACCAAGCATGACTGATCCTCCACCATATCAGACAGTGGACATGAAGTGCTTTTCCACATGTTCATGATTTGTTTCCCACTACAATCACCTGCAAAACTCCACAAACTCAGTTGCAGTAATCTCCAGAGAGCTGTGCAAACTAGAGGTATTTAAGGGCCAAAAAAGTCAACTTTATTTACAACCATAGGTCATGTACCATGTGCAAATGTGTCAGCCAACTGGTATAATATTTTTCATTTCTATTTTTGTAGAAAAATTTGCATCATAGTGAAGTTGAAGAAAAAAAATTCCATCAAAAGATCTCAAATAAAGACTTCTAAGTTGTAATCTTATAGGTTTCCATGATAAGAAAATCTTTTACAAGTTCAAGGTTAGTTAGTAATGAAGTCAAAAACAAAAGAAAATAACATCAATTAAGAAAAAATTCATTAATTAATGAAAACATGTGGATATCCTTTTGCCACAGGCATCTGGTATTAACCCAATAAAAAAACGAGGCCATTGGTAATCCACCTCGCTCCAGCTGCTCCAAATCCAGTATTTCCAATGTCAAAGTTGAATCTTTTTTTAAATCAAACATTAATTCTGTTCATACATTTTTAATCTGTTATAGTACTTGTAAAACAGATTAGAACATTACATTTAGACATGTCAACCTGACATTTGGAGACATAGAGTGGTGCATTTAGAAGCATTAAGTAATATGTTTATCACAGATCATGTGCAGTTACACGTAGTGACTCTGTTCAAAGGTCAAAGCGAGGTTCATTCTGCAATTTCAAATATTAACAACCCGCTTCTTAATGAAATAACAGAAAAAATCAACTGCACAATCTTACAAAGATGTCCAAATTATTCCCTGTAGCTCTGTTACATTAAATTTTAAGTTTTAATATAGCAGTTTTTTATTTTATGTTGCAATTTCCACTACATTAGTGCCATTTTTTTAACATAGGTGCAGTATGGGTAAAAAGGTTAGAAAAAAAAAATCAGACAAAACTTTTAACTCTTTAGTTTTTAAAAGTTATTCATATTAAGTAGGATAATAAATGAAAATGAATGTGAAAACTTGAAATGTGATAATATATAAATAACATAATTAGTTTGACATACAGTTTGAAGGAAAGCTCCAAGTTAAGCCTCACTTATATTCAAGTCAATGCAAAAAATATATTCTCTGATATAGACTTTTATATCCATATTTAGGCAACATTTAACCTGAGCAACTTTACACTTAAAGGTTATGCATAACATGAACATAGTGTGTAAACCACAAAGCAGTTACAAACTGAACCTTAAAGACTGATTTGTGTTTTCAGTTGCACCAATTGATGGGCTGCAATGCATGACAAAGAAAACTTCCCATAATTTTAAAGTAATTACTTTTAAATCAAAGTGTGGATTTTTATCATTTTATCAAAAGGAATCATTATACTTTCATAAATAACAGAAGCCATAAAGTAGATCGTATACAGACTGGCATAACTTCCTGATAGCGAAGCATCAGCAATTCACAGACTGTCATTTGTATTTTAGCAGTTTATCAGCATCAAAACAAGGATCTTTTCCTGCATGAAGGAAGCGTACTTACCGTCGCATCCTCTCCGGCGTAATGTCCGATGACTCTGGACCCTCCTGGATGCCTTTTGACCCACTGACTGATGTTATAAACCTTTCGGTTGACCACCAGCCACTGGTCGTTTCGGTTGCGGTGCTTCTGCACCTCCTCCCAGGTGTAAACGCCTGCAGTCTTCCCGCTGCCTGGCTCTGCAGGCTCCGTCTGCTGTCCTCCGCCTCCCATCCTCCTCTCTGCTGCTGCTGCTGCTGCTCCTTCCTGGATTCACCTGTTCACAAGAGGACCAGTCTGCCCTCACAGACGGATGGGGAAAAGGAAAAAAAAAAAAAAAAAAAACATACAACCACAATCTAATCAGGTGTGAACGCGTTTAAAAAAATTCCACAATAGATCCAGCTAGCAGTAATGAAGCATGCATTGTTCTGCTGAGCTTAACATAAACCCTCTCAGATGATGCTTTCACTTTTGTCTCACAAATATGGCGGCGATCAGGTGTATTACAACAAATATTTGTAACTTACAGCATCCAGATCCGGACCTGCTTTCCACACACACACACACACCAAGCCCTTCACCTTCAGCGCCGTCCAGCTGCTTTATAAAAGCAGGAAGGCGATCATAAAAGCCGACCAGGTTGGCAGTCCTCCCTGATAGGCCCTGGTCACTCACTCACCCTCCTCCCAACACGTCTCTTCGTCCCTTGCGAACTTCGAGCGGATCTTTCGAGGCTTTCTGACCAATCGGAGCAGAGCAGCTCCGGCTCGTTGGAGCGCTGCCTCTGCACCATGGGACAAGATGCTGCTGAGGCAACGCCAATGCTGAGGAGCGGGTTCGGATCAGACTATGGACAATCAGCTGCAGGGACCCCCTAGAGGCCAAACCCCAGAAGTGCTGCTTGTTTAACACCGGGGTGAATTAAATAGGCCATGGGTCATAACGGTTCTTCCAGTCAGTGTGCTTCAGCTCCAGCTGCTCTTGCGACACTTTGTGGTTCACACAGATTATACAAATGGGTTAGGGATTATCTAAAGTAGTGACTATTAGAATGATGTAATGATTTATAATTTTACAATAAATGCAAATGTTTTACTTTTTCTGATCAGAATGGACAAGGAGTAGGCAGCTTCCCACAGACTGCTTGCACATATTTCTTACAAAACAGGTTACACAATGTGCAGATTACGAGTCCTCTCGTTTCTTAGCACCAGAGCCCCGCTGGCTGCCAAACAAATACAACTAAACAATACAACACAAAGAGCTGGGTTTTCTCTGTGTGGTCATTTTATGTCTTTAATAGCTTTTGTGCAGCAGATGGTGGATATAAAATGTTCCCTTGCTATGCATGCCCTTTGGACTTTTTCTTGTTTGGTTGAACTTCAATGTAATTTATTATTTTTATGTGGTCGAACAATAAAAAATAACTTAATTATTAAGTCAAATGGTCAATTTTTTATAAGTATTGCATGCATTCATGTTTACAGTACGGAGTCAATACTTAAAATGTATTACAACTTAAATTGTTTCAGCATTGATCATCCGGAAACTGAACATTACTCTCCTCTTGCAGTAAATGTCTAACATCACTGGCTGGCTTTCCTATCCCTGCTGAATTAGAGCGTTCCCACAGCATGATGACAGACTTAGAGTGATATCAAGCGTTATTTTTTAGCAGCACAAAACATTCTTACTCTGACTACTCTATCCACAGCGAGTAACTGTAATGAATGAAGAAGAACCTTGTTTTAAGTAAAAATGCACTGGGCTTCATTGTTCTAATATTCTAATTTTCTATCTGTTGTGCCATTTGAGATCAATTGAATATTCGGCAAATTTTCCTTTTCTAATAATATGCACAACATACTTTGGGTTTTGGTTTCATTTTTCATTTTGTTTCAGTTTTGTGTCCAGTTGTGGAAACTTGTCTTTCTGGACATTTTCTAAATGTCTATTAATGTCTTTTTTTTGTCTCTTCGCTGTTCTTTTATGTGCTTATCAACTCTTCCTCCTGTAAGTTCCTGTTAATTTTGTCTCCTACGTGTTATTCAGCATTTGCTCCATGTTTGAAAGCGTTTAATTTTATTTGACACTTTCTCGCTGCAGTTCTAAAAGCGGATCATGTGAAATAATTACTTTAATCTGTTAACTTAAGCACTGCAGATAGATCTGCAATTACAGTGTGGAAGTGTGTCCATCATTTTCCACTTTATTTTTTATCTGGTAAAACGTAATTAGATGTCTTAGTAATTAAAGTCTGATAGGATCTGCCAGAATTCAATACAAACTTTCAGTTAATCACTGTTTTACTTATACAATCAAAACTTTAATTTGATCCTTTCACCAACTGGTCTCTGTTTTTAGTCTGTCACTTTATAACCTATTAATATATTTATGAATGCTAAGCTTAGCTGTTATAAAAATGAGTATAGAAACCTAATCCTGTCATTTTGAATATGGTTAGTGTAACCCTTACTCGTGTTTGAATTTGGTTAACTTATTGATTATATTGGCTAATAATATGTGCTATTTAAGAACAGTGACAGTTCTTTCCCCTTTCAACTCACGACACAGTTTATCTGGAAACATTCACAGCTCTTCACCTTTTCTACATTTTGACAAACTCCATCAGGTTGGATGGAAGATGCATATGCAACCATTTTTAGATCTCTATAGATTCACAGAGTGGTTCAGAAGCCACTCCTTGAGATTTTGCATGTTTTGTGTTGTCCTGCTGAAAAATGAACCGTAGCTCTAGTCGGAGATCAGGAGCACATTTGACTTTCAAATATCGTTTGAACATTTGCTTGCTAGTTGGGCATTTCTATTAACAATGACGATTTCTTGCCTGCAGCTAATCAAAACATGCATTTAAGATTCACATATTATATCAAATCAATAAAAAAAAACTGTCTTACAGCAAAAGTATGAGTCTAAAGAAAAATGTGCTTAAATTCTTAAATTCAAAATATTTATTAGTGGGGAAAAGTACACATTTTCTGGACATTAATACTCAGTGGAGTCAGTGCTGCGAGGAAACGTGAACTGCTAATAAAGAAATGGTAACTGGAGACGATGCATTCATCGGGAGGTCCAGGCAGCCGCAGCATGACCCAGATTCCCACAGCGAACAATCAGCTATTTATGTCTGTTTCATGTGGCTGAAGAGATGCAAAAAAAAGCATGTATTTACTATGGTGATGTTTTTTTTTTTATTGTTGAGGGATTGTTTAATCCTCTCTTCCAAACTATAATGGAAAAAATTAGCTTTGACTTCACTTTAAAAGAGACATATCACCACAAGAGAATATTTCAGTAAATAATGTATTTCCAAACACCAGGAGCCCCAAATTAATTTGATGTTTATTTACAGACATTTCACCCTAATAATTACACAAATGGTTATACTTATAGTACTAAGAAAAAGCACTGCAGTCCTTACAGATCTCTTTTGTTTTTGCTATTTAAACACTTTCTATATATATAAATAAGTGACCTCATCTTCTGGGACAACGTAACTAAAAGGCTACTTAGTAAACTCATCTCAAAGAATGAGGTTAGCAAATAACCAGGAACTTGTCTTCCAAGTTGAGAATGAGGACCTGCCTCATTTATTTCAGGAGGTTTTTTATAAAAAAAATGTAGCAGGCGATTGATACAGATTGGTGTGGCGTTTGTAATGACGCCACCGCTATACTGTTCTGCTGTGGTGAAGAGAGATGAGCCGTAAGGCGAATCTGCCAATTAACAGATCAATCTATGTTTCTACCGTCGTTAGTGGTCACACCTTTTCTCTGAAGGTCGTCTGGGCTCTCCCTTAGAGATTGGTTGAGAACCAAACATGCTAATATTTGTCTGATGGCCTGGGGATGCTTTCTTGCTTCCGAACTTGGATAATTTGCTATGATTGATGGCACATGAATCCAGAAATAAAAATGTCCATCCATCTGTTCAAACTTTATGCTTAAATGCTCTTGAGTTATGCACTAGGACAATGATCTGAAATGCCCTACCAAGTCCACCTACAAAGAAATTGAAGGTTTTGAAGTGACCAAGTTAAAGTTAAGAGTGATTATGACAGTGTGGTATAATCATTAACAATAAATTCAAACTTTAATGTGGCTGAATTAAGAGACTTCGAACCAATATTTGCAAACACTGGGTAGCACAACCGGCAGCTGTGTAAATGGGGATATTACCTTTTCACATAGGGCCAGCTTGTTCTGGATGACTTTTCAAAATTAATAAATGAAAACCTACTTGAAAAACTGGATTTTGTTATCTCAAGTTAATTTTGTCAGTCTGAACTGCAAAACGGAGAAGTTCCTAAACCTGCTTTGTGATGCAGATGTTGATGTACCTTTATAGTGTTTAATCTCTTCACATCATGGATTTTGTTATCTCAAGTCATCATGAGATGATAGTCAAGAAAAAGATAGAGCAAAAACATATAAGCTTCAGATGAGAAGTGCGCTTTTCCTCAACTATACATCATTATTATAACACCAAACAAATCACAGGTTTTTGTGCTATACAAGTTTCACCCTCTTGAAATTCCTCTCTTAACTGTTTTCTTGATGGCAATACATTTTTCAGATTAACAAATCCTTGTCAAATGTTACTTTTCCACTATATCATTCATTTTGTTTTGTCTTGAGGGAACCTTCCCAAAATGTTCTTCCTTATGCATTTCTGCTAAACTTGTCATTTTTGTAGGCATGGTGATTGATTGAAACTTTCAACAACTTAAAATATGCTTTGTTTAAAGCACAAACTACCACTCTGCAGGGTTTCATTGAACTCGATTTTGTGTTTTATGACAAAAATAATTGACACATAGGAAAACAGGAAAATACAAAATGTTTTATTTGTACTTCTAAAATATTTTGCAACGTTTATGGGTGCATAAATCATTTCACTTAATAACTTTGGTCATGATTGCTAAAATTTCTTCTATAAGTTCCTACACATTACAACACATCTATAAATAAGTATACAATGGCAAGTTACTTACAAAATTTAACAAAAATTTGATTATTATTTTTTAAAGAATATTTCTTATGTTTTCCTCTGCAGTAATAGCACTAAATGTTGTAGTAGACAACAACTTGTTTATTGTGCAACAAAGAACAAAATTGTTTAAAGGGTTGCAGGTCTACAACTGAAGAAAGCAAATCGAAGGTTCTGAGATTTGAAAATATTTAACTTTTGTATGACAGAATGATTATAATAATAGGACAATCATTCTAGCAGTGATGTTACTTCTTACTATTGCAAAAAAGTATCATATTAACTGTCTGACAGTCAGTTGGTGTGACTGAAAATGTTTACCAAAAAATATTTAGTTAATTATCTTATTTAAATTAAGATAACAACTAAAATTACCTTCAATCTTAAAGATAATTTCAGATGTTCCTATAGGCTTTACATTTAAAATCCTATAAGCTTTAAGTAGTTTTTCAGTCAATTAACTACACCATTTTCAAAAATTTAAATTTGGGTTTTTTTTTAATTCTCAACACACCATGTTTTTGATGCAAAAGAAGATCACTTGATTTATAAGCAGCTCTTCATTTATGAAGATAGGCATCAAGCCAGAGATCACCTGAAGTTTTCAGTGAACTGAAAAAAAGCAAGAAAGGAGAAAAAAAAGGAAAAACATCAGTTTGTAACCAGGCTGGTGCGCAGGCAAGCAGTGAGCTGTGAACTGGAAAAAGACCGATTACCTCTGGCGTCATTGCTCTGCTCATTCATTTTAAATCAGCTGAAGGATTATTTCCAATTTAGTTTAAATAAGTGTGATTTCTGCTTCAACTCCCTGAGTTTTTACCTGACGACATCAGTCATGCCTCGCCATAACGTTTTCATCTGGTAAGAGATCCCATGTTTGGCACACAGCGCACGGACCCTCGGAGCAACCAGGTGGTAGTTGTGCCTCGGCATTCTTGGAAACAGACTTAAAAATTTTGAATCAAATTATTAGAAGACTCAAAGTCAAACCAACTAATGTGATTAGTAGTAGAATTTCTAATAGTTTAAGACCAAATGTCATACCCCACCCACTGAAGAATGGCATTATTAAATCAGAAACAATAGAGAACTCAAAGTGTTAACATCGCAAAAGCCACGCAAAACATTTTTAGTGCCAGGTAAGATATCTGGCAGTGTCTTTGATCTGAGTGGCAACAACAGATTAATAGGAAAAAGGTCACCTAATTAGTGTCCATATTTGTCTTGCAAACGAGAGGCCGGCATTTTCATAAACAGCTGTCGACTTACTGGTGTTCGATTTGAAAGTTGAGGTGTCCGCTGAACCAGTCGTTGAAAACGGACTTCTCTATATTACATGTGGCTTGCAACTGAAACAGAAAATAATGCAGAAGCTTGTTAACGATGCTCCTCACTTAGAGGTACAAAATGACAATAAACATTTTCTGATGAGACAAATGAGGCCTTTCAAATCAACTAATATACACTCATTGATTTTTAATACACAGAAAACTCCTTTACATGTCTCAAGACATTTCTTAGAACCACAGTGGAGCATTTCCACAACTAACAGAGCAAAAAAGTGTTGCTGTGAAATTTATGAGAACATAATATCCTGAATAATTAACATTATTTTAGTTGATTGTTTCAGCTAAAATAAGTCAAGAACTTTTGAGTAGCTGCAGTGGGAATATGAGTTAGTGCAAAGTTTGTTTCTTAATAAATGAATCCTAATTAGTGTGATGAACAGAAGCCTCTGAAATGAGCTTATAGACGTTAAATGCCAGTTTGGATGGCAAATGACACATGCTCAGTTCACCAGCACAAAATTGAGTCTTTAGTGTTTTATATTATAGGTTAACAAGCATTAAATTTCTGAGTAAAATGTTTTTAATTTAATGCACGATTTGAGGGGTCTGTTCAAACTTTCTCTGTGAATTGCATAACTTATTTTCTGGCTTATTTAATCTATTCGTAAATCACAGTGGCTGTAATTGCTTGGCTGATGAGGTAGAAGGCAAAAAAATAAATAAATGTGATAATGGAGCACAAAGTAGTGCAAAAGAAAAGTAATACATGTTTAACAATTGTTAGGTAGAAATTTAAAACGTGTGAACTGCATTTGTGGTTTGGCCGCCCAAGTTTAACTTTATTTGTGTTGAAACTTATGGCAGTTTGACCTTACGGGTCAGGTAAGACAAAGTAATAAAGCACAAGGGATAATAAAAACTAGCTAAAGTCAGTTGTCTGCATTAGACATGTATCAGAATGTCAATATTTTTGATCTGTCTCTCTTCTCACATGCAAGATTAAATGTTTCCTTGTTAAAAAATATATTTTATGGACTTTTTTAAAAAATATACGTTTGATTAAAAAATAATAAATAAACGTACCTGCATAGTTAGCCAGTCTCTGTTCTTTTCATGATCTATGTTCATAGGAAGATGGTTCATCTGAGTCACCCAGACAAACCAGTGGCTCTCCAAAAACCTGAAAAATAAGCAATTTTAAAAATATCATCTAGACTCTGCATTTCATACACTTACAGTTTTTGACATTTCTTATTAAGACGTGTCCTTTAATAATAACATACATATTTTGGTGGCAGATAACCTAACATAATGGTGTTTTTTAGACACAAGTCATTAGCATGTTTCTTGAAAAACAACTTTTGGAAACAGTTGGGAATCTTTTTAATCAGTTGCTAATTGAATGAAACTAAGAAGCAAGCAACAAATGACTAAATAATTAACAATTAAAATTCTTACCTAACAAAGAGGTTGAGAGCCACAGAGCCGAAAAAGCCATACAGGGGCACGTAACAGGAGAAATATCGAATATAAAAGGACAAATACCAAGCCAGATCCTTTAAATGACAAAAAAAGAGGAAAAACACAATTTTATTGTTTAAAACATTTTTTCTCATGTTTTATGTTTGCAAATTCTGATAAAAAGACAAAAATACTCTTGAACATGTTTTAGATTATTCAATAATTTTCAAAATTACTGGACTTTTGGTCTCATTTATTGAATTTTTACATGAGAATCTGTTTCTGAATTTCAGTCCTGCTACAAACCCTTCCAATTAAAGCTTGTTAGTTATCTTTACATGGCTTAAAGGTTATAGATCAAAAATAGATATTACATATAATAGAATAGAATATTTAATAGCAGCTTTAAATTTTTCCAATTTTTCATTAGCAACTGTTTGGACTTGTGTGACTTTTAACAACAGAAGAAGTAATTTATTGCTTCTAAGAAACATTCAATCAAAATTTCCTTTCAATTTACCATAATAAAATACTTTATGTAGGCCATTGAAGTGATATGTTTACAAAAACCTTTATCATTTGTGGATTTTTTAGAAATGTAAACAATTACATGCACCGCAAAGCATACGGTCCAAAATCTTACCACCCAGTTTCGGCGAGAAATCATGACGTTTAGATTTTGCAGGTTGAAGACGACTGGGACGAGAAGAGGCGGCCCCACTGAAACAGAGGTTTATTATTATGAGTAATTTATTTATTTTTGTCATGAAATATTGTTCATGACTTCTGACAAACATACATAAAAAGAAGTACTGGTGCTGGTAATTGTAGGGCATGTGTTTGATCTTCTTCAAGCCGTACTGAGAGATGAAGAAAACAGTTAGTGAGCTGCTACGAATTTCTTCAAATACTTAAAACAAATCTCCTTCCAGCTGCTTGCCTCTACAGGTTGAACAGATCCAAGAACAAAGACGCCCGACATGTTGACATCAGGATCTTTGCTCAGGACGTTTGGTTTGGCATGATGATTGTAATGCAGGTGATTCCACCAGCTGGCTGCAGCTCCCTGTAAAGCATAGGACTCTTAAAAACAGGAAAAAAATGACCAAAAAATGTAAAACATCAAAACTAAAAAGGTTACCTTTAAATGTCCAATAACAAACTTGTGGGCCAGGTGATTCCACTTGGACTTCTTGAAGACAGAGAGGTGACCGAAGTCATGCTGCAACCATCCAGCCTGCGCCTGGCAAAAAAAAGTGATATTTTCTATTATCTGAGGTGATTTAATCTTCATGTGACAGGAAACTTTGTTGAACTTACTTGAGATGTTGCCAACGTGACAGCGCACAGTAAGGTCAGAGTCCAGCTCGTCCCCCAGTACCAGACCAGCATCCATGAGAGGGCCTCCAGTAGCAGGATGTGACTCAGATGGAGGCAGAAGAATAAAGGTTTGGCTTTGAAAAGTCCTTCTTTCTCCACCTGGGTGCGTAAAGTTTCAAAATCCTGCATAATGGCTGTCTGTGGAAGAGAAAAGGAAAGCTGTAATGATGTTTTCTTAATGCCTTTTCTGAAAAAAAAAAAAAATAAATTGTGAATGAGTAAATATTGAGAGTTATCTGAGATCCTTGTGAGACTTGAACTATTTGTACATTTTTGTTTCCCTCCTGACTTGGCTCTGTCGCTGCCAGCTCTCCAATCAGTAGAGGCTTTAGAAACTTCTGCACAAACTTTTGATCAGGATGGAACGCCGTGAAAGCCTCCTGGAAAATATAAAAGAATAATCATATTATCAGTACAGCTTGGAGTAAAGAAAATGTCCTGTAACACAAAAGATATTTTCCTCAAATTTGTGTTATTTCATAGACCATCACATTCTGATTTTCACTTCTGCTTAGATAATTAAAATATGATCTTCAGATCTAGGTTCATTCCATCTCATTTGCACCTTCAGCTTTCATGATATATTTATAAAAACAAATGAATGACACAACCTGATAAACAAAAATCACTGTGCTTTACCTCTAATGCTTTGTTATGGCAAACTGTGACAAGAAGATTGTATCAGGCTTTTATATAATTGCCAGATTTATGTCATAAGAAAAATGTTATATGACCACTAATTGAAGAATTTAACACCATTCAAGTTCTCCCTTGGGAACCTATTGCAAGTGAAAAATGCTTCCTTTCCTTGAGAAAGGAAGGAAATAAACTCTAAAACCTTTTAGCCTCATAAAGTTGTTCCACCCACCACAAGTCTAGCTGGAGTTTCAACCTTGTCACAATATATGCAAATTGGGCCATTTTTAGCCACAGTTTTAGGCTCTGTGCATAAATAAATGTCTGCAAGAAAATATGAAGACTTGTCTTCACCACAGTCTGTAATTTTGAAACCCAGAGGGTCACTGTGTCTCCTCACTTATTCAACATCTGCCACGAATCAGTTCTTTGCCCTTTGTTGCTCCTTTATTATGATGCCTTCAGTGCTCATCACTGGCTCAGTTTTCTCTTTGGTGTTTTTTCTGGTAAAGTCTGATGATAAAACGTTTCTTCATGAGGTATAATTGTGAAAATGTGATTGCCCTCTTACCGTTGTTTTTGTTTTTACTTTTTGTTTGTGCTAAAATGCAGGGCTAAATTAAAACGTCAGCAAAGAAAATTATCCTCAGTCATATAAATGATCCAATGACACTTTAACAGCATGTTAGCATGTTAGAAATGCTAATATTTATAAATGGTGGGTCTTGAACGTTTATTTGGACATTTTACATTTTTAAAATGCAAAAATGTACAATTTAATAGCACAAAATCAGTTTTTAAAATACAATTTAAATTAGATTTTCTTTTGTATTTAAAAATTTAATTGAAAAACTCTCATTTTTAAATTTATTTTTAAAAATGTAGTTTTTAAAATTAAGTATTCAGAAGGATCAGAGAAAGATGATTTCCTGGCATTGAGTTTTATAATCTAAAAAAGCTTGCTCGGTAAAAAAAAAAAAAAAAAAAAACTGCTCTTGTTTACTGCCATTTTAAGTTGCAGCCTAATTCACACTGCCAGTTAAATTGATGTAATAGATTAATTTCCATCTTGTGTTAGCAACATTTAATGCTCAAGTTATCCTTTCCTTTGCGTCAAATTGCACTTCACGAAACAGCTTTTGAGGCTTCAGGATGTAAATAAAATCCAATGTCTGAGTCATACCATGCAATCAGAGACTAAATAAATCATTTTGTAATGCTCTGTAACTGCACATTTCATCATATTCTCTCATTCTTGTTGAATCCCAATGTAATGTTTTAGTAAAGTTTATATCTAACTGCTTCAAAACACCAGACAGTATTTTTTAATAAGGTTTTATGTCAACAGTTAGTTCATGAATGCATCCTGTTTTTATTCTGATTAAAGAGGCGACATTACTGTAGCATCCTGTCCAGCATAGTGGCCGATGACATGAGATCCTCCTGGGTGCCTTTTGGCCCACTGGGTGATGTTGTAAACCTTTCGACTGATGACCAACCACCGGTCATTTCTGCTGCGGTGCTTCTGGACCTCCTCCCAGGAGAAAACAGCCTCAGTCTGCTGGCCTCCAACTCCCATAGTGCTCTCTGCTGCTAATGCTGTCTCTGGATCCGGGAACCTGCAGCCAGTCATTCACATAGGAAGTTAGACAAAAAACGGCGCGACATAATTAATAATTACCAGTTTGTAAAACACAGTCATGCATGCATGCGTGCTTTTTAAACATGCATAATACATTCTAAATATTTAGTTTATGGGAATGCTATAAAGAACTTTTGTTTTGTTTTGTTTTTACATTGCCTGGCTGTTAAGCGATATTAGAGAAAAAATGTAAACTTACACAATCCGGACTCCTGTTGCTTTGCTCCGGATTTCAGTCACGTCCACAAACCTGTTCACGTTATTTTCTCCGCTCGCAAAGACCAACTTTTAATTAGAAAGAAGCCTTCAGCTCGTTCCCTCTGTTTAGTCATCCTCCTTCCCCAGCACGAACTTCGAGCGTATCATTCGAGGTTTTCTGACCAATCAGCGCGCACCTTTCATACATTTCGGATGGTTTGGACGGGGCATTAGGGGCGCAATAAACATACAGAGTCGTCTGAGAGCGCAAAGAGAAAAAAATCAGAAGGGGCGGAGTGTCTCATGTAACTCTGGAGATGCTGGACATTTCCCAGAAAAAAGATAAACTAAAGCAGTGAAGCAACTGCTGGGTGTAACTCACTGAAATAAACAGATATGCAGCATTTCAGCCTCTTGTTTGGTTGGACTCCTTATTATTCATTTAACAGGTGGAATCAATGGTCATGTGGCTGAAAGCAAAATGTCTGAAACTTGTTTAAAGCATTTTAGTGATAATAAGAATGAGTCAAAACAAAGGGCTGTTAAGTCTTGGCAAATAACTGCGAAGCTAGAAACTTGTAGATAATTGTAGGGGAACAATGTGATGGAAAAAAATATTTTCTTAAGGTTTTTGTTTTGTCATTAAGTCGTAAAATTATTTCTTCACTTTCCATAAATACAGAGCATTCCATTTGAATAAAATTGACCTTTTGTCTTCTTGTAGAAGACAAAAGGACATTTTTATTTGCTCCGAATCTCTGAAATATACATTATTTATTATTGAATTCAACAATCACAAGGACTTTATATGTTAGGTTCTCTTGAAAACTGGATCATGTTCTTAGTACAATTTTATTCATTAAGATAAAGAGCAAAAATGCCTCTTTGGTTTGTAAAAATTCTATTTGGAATCTGTCACAAGATTTGGAAATTGACTTTCACCGATCGTTTGAATTCAGTCGGTTTTCACTTGAGCAACTTTACAACAGAAATTGGTTTTAAAAAGGAAACAAAATAGAGAATAGAAATAGATTTCTAAAAATCTGCTTGCGGCAGGCTTAAGAAACACCTGGAAATTATGCTAATATTTCAAGATAAGTTGGTTCTGCAAAGTATTAACTCAGGATAGATGGTGATGAAAACATATATTTTATCTTTCGTCCACTTTACTCTATGTATTGAACTATGTGATGGCTGAAAATGTGAAATTATTTTCATCAAACAGTTGTATCAGTTATGCTTTGAGGATGCTTTGCACCATCTCAAGTTGAGTTGGCAAGATTCACAAAGTCCAAAACAAATTTAATGAGGAGCAATATTACCTCACCCTGCCATGTCATGCTGGACCTAAAGAAAGTTCTTTGTTAGGTCACAAGTTTATCATGCAGTAAGATCATGTACTGTACGCATGTACACCTTTATCCTTTGCAAAACTTTCCTGAAGAAATAAAGATAAGGCTGGTGCACAATCAGTCATGCCATGGTCACCATGGTCACCTGATGTAGTTCACATATTTAAAAAACATTCCTCAATGTTACTTTTATTGATGTTGTTTAAACATGTTAGCTTTATAAAATGTGCAAAGTTTTATGTTTTCAATGCAAGCAGTGTGGTCAGCGCTGTTTTTGTGTTTTTAAATAATTCTCCAACCATTTACTTTTCTGAAACTTTACCAAGCAGTAAAATACACTTAATTTCTAACTCTAATTCAACCTCTTAACTTTCCGATGCAGATGCAGTTGCAGTTTTGCACGTGTGAAACTATTATAATGCAGCTAAAAGATGATTTGATACTTTTCTGTAAAAGTAGCCATTGCAAGCGCAACAAAGCAGATTTCTAGCACAAAGCAGATTTCTAGCAAACCATGCATCTTTTTTCTTGAGAAAAAAGATGCATGGTTTAGTATAGCAGCTAAAATAAAAAAGAAGGCACATGAACAGGTCAGCATTTTGTTGTTTATTCAAAGATCAAATACAGTTACAACTGAAGGACTGACAGAATAAAGTTTATATTGTATGTTTTTGATTAAAAAAAAGATCTTTTATATCTGTCTCTATTAGAAATGATTTATTTTTTTACAAGAAAAATGTCTTTATTGTATTGTCCAGTTCACATTCCACTACGGTTAATCAAAAAATATATAATAAATGCTTCATGCACCGTAAGCATTGCCACTCTGTTATTAAAAAAGGCAAAAAAAAACAACAAAATCCTCTAAAGTTCTATTTTTAACACCAACAAAGTCAGATTTTTAGCCACGCAAATCAGATAGAGAAGAATCTCAGTCCATCTACAAACATTTCATCACTTGTGAAGATATGCATCGAGCCAGAGTTCCCCCGAAGTTTTCAATGAGCTAAGAATACAGAGAAAAAAAAGGAGACAAAACAAAATTTTGGTACATTGCAAAACATCTAACAAGCAGCTGTTTTCTATAATGACTGATAATAAAAAGGATTTGTGCATTTATTCTCATGACATTTCTATTTATTCAGGACATTTTTATATTTACACATTTTGTTTGTATTATTACCTGACAACATCAGCTATTCCTCGCCACAAAGACTTAATTTCATAAGGGACCCCATGCTTCTTGCACATTGTACGGACCCGAGGAGCCACCAGGTGGTAGTTGTGGCGCGGCATCATGGGAAACAGACTGAAGAAAAAGACAGTAAACAACAGATGAGTCCTTATTTATGATGTCTCAGCATTTTTCTGCGTGACTTTGAAAAATCTTACACTCATTTCATGCACATAATCATTTGACTTACTGGTGTTCGATTTGAAAATTGAGGTGTCCACTAAACCAGTCGTTGAACAAGGACTGCTCAATATTACATGTGGCTTGTAACTGAAAAAGATCATATGAGAAAAGACTAGATATGTGGATACATCATTGGACTTAGTATACCTGCTGGGTAGCAGTAGTTTATAGGCAAGATTAATCACTGTATTAAAGCTAACAATAAAACAAAGCACAGTAAAATGCATCAACCTGAAATAAGTCAATATTTAGGGTGTAAACAGATTACACCTCAATGATCAAGTATTGAGATGTATTCAGCCTACAGGGTGCAATAGACGGACTAATGAGCAGAGAACAAGAAACCTTTTGGTCATTCTCGTGGCACATTTATTAACCCACAATATCTACACTTTATCAAGAGTTTAATATCTTAATTTGGTGAGATTAGGTTTATTACCTGCTGCCAAGATTGCATTAAAAACAGACATATGCTTCAGAAGAACTGCAGTAAAAACTGCAGAGTTCCACCCAAGGCAATTTACAACATACGGCATGTTACCCAAAGTTTTAGTAAAACATCCTAAATGCTTGTAAATAAAAAAAAATAAATACAACTTTTTTTCAGTAAATCAGCATTACAAAGCCACTGATTTAAATTATTATCTAGCCTGTGTTTGAAACAGCTCAGCAGATTATAGGCGCCAAATTGTTTGAGGAGGTTGAGTTCGGCAGACAAGCAATATCAGCAGAATACAAATCTTTATTATGACAGTTATATGATTTTCTTTTCATAAAGCAGGCACCTGCATAGTCAGCCAGTCCTGGTTCTTCTCATACTCAATTTCCATTGGTATGTGATTCATCTGAGTCACCCACACAAACCAGTGACTCTCTAAAAACCTGCAAAACAAACAATGAAAAGCAAACATTGCATTCATGTGAGTGAAAAGCCCAAAATGGAAAATTATTTTATAGTAGCAAATTAGTATAGAATGGTGCTTTTGAGAAAGAAATAAGATCAGTTGTGGAACTAACATAAATATAACAAACAAAATTAAAATCAGAGGTTGTCTTATTTACAATTAACAGAAAACAAACATAAAAACAGACCTCACCCATCAAATCTTTTCAGTTTTCTTCAGAATACTTACCTGACAAACATCATGAGTGCAAATGAGCCAAGAAAGCCGTACAGAGGGGAATAACAGTAGAAATAGCGAAAGTAGTACGACAAGGACCAAGCCAAGTCCTGCAAAACAAAAGAAATTCAGATCATCTAAAAACTTTTTTACGGTTAAGAATAATTTGTCATTAATCTTGTGTGGTGGCTAAATATGTGTTTTACGTAGGCTTAAATTGAAATCCTATTCCAACTTATGTAATGATTCTGCACCGCACGGTGTCTGGCATCTTACCACCCAGTCACGACGAGTAATCATGGTGTTCATTATCTGCATGTGAAAATAAATCGGTATGAGCAGCGGAGGTCCCACTGCAAAAGAAATATTCATTATTCCTGGAAAGCTATTATAATTTTCTAATTAGCTTTTAATGACTCCCAACAAGCATACCGAGAAAGAAGTATTTGTGCTGGTGATTGTAGGGCATGTGTTTGATCTTTTTAATGCCGTACTGTGACAGAGAGAAGGACAGAGATGGGTGAGCAGCTATATGACAGTTTGCATCATGTGAAACATTTTTCCTTTCAGCTGCTTGCCTCCACTGGTTGAGTCTTTCCCAGTACAAAGACAGCCAACATGTTGACATCGGGATCTTTCTTGATGATGTTTGGTTTGGCGTGATGCTGGAAATGTCGGTGGTTCCACCAGTTGGCTGAAGCTCCCTGTAAAATCCCTCAGTTAGCATCCGTGCAGAAATTATTCAAAGGGTGGAAACCTAAGCAGTCACCTTTAAGTGTCCAATGACAAACTTGTGAACCAAATGATTCCACTTTGACTTCTTGAAGACAGAAAGGTGACCAAAGTCATGCTGCAGCCATCCAGCCTGTGACTGCACAGAAGAAGGTAAATTAGCATGAGATTTAGTTTCTAAACAACAAAAAATTAAAGTCATTTATGAGTTTAAATTACTTGAGATATTGCCAGCATCAGTGCACACAATAGCGTCATCGTCCAGCTCGTCCCCCAGTACGTGACCATCAGCCAGGCCAGGGCCTCCAGCAACAGGATGTGACCCAGATGGAGGCAGAAGAATAAAGGTTTGGCTTTTAAAAGTCCTTCCTTCTCCACCTGGGAGCGTAAAGACTCAAAATCCTTTATGATTGCTGCCTGGAAGCAGAGAATGAAATAGTTGGGGGGTTTTTTTACAGCTAAACTAAGATGCAAAACTGTTGAACTAAAGCAAAAATTTCAGTTGCAATAAGAATATTAAGAACATGTTATTCAGTTCGAAACAATGGTGTTTTGATGCTGCAAACTCAGATCAGATTTCAATGTAAATACTCACGTTTTTTTCCCCATCCTGACTTGGCTCTGTCACCGCCAGCTCACCAACCAGCAGAGGCTTCAGAAACTTCTGCACAAACTTCAGATCTGGATGAAAGGCAGTAAAAGCCTCCTGTAAAGAAAGCAAATACATTTTTTATTTTTTTTTTTACACAATTTTGGTCCAACAGTGACCAAAATGAGCTGATATACTAAGGGACTGCACACAACATAGCACTATTTGTTTATATTTATGGTGTATGAAACATTTCTATATATTTTTTTTTATAATGTTTTGCTATTTGAAGACAAAGCATTTGTTCATATTTGAGATAAAGAGCTTGAGGTTTTTTAATTGGACTAACAAAACACATCTGAAATGAGTCATGAATGAAGAATTTGGACTGCAGCATTTCACAGAGTTCTGGTTAGTGTGTATTTGCATCAATGGTATCACAAGAAACACACAAACTGAATGGTTATCAGTCAACTCTGTAGACACAACACATGTAAATATTTCTCAGATAGGAATTTAATTAATATTTAATTAAGTACATGAATAAAATGGGGAAAAAAAAAGAAAATTATAGACATATCCAAAAGAATGCAGATTGCTCAACTTCTGTTTCTGTAACTTTGCCAGGAACAAGTGAGTGTGAAAACCTGTTTTTGATAGAGTTGATTTTACTTTCTATAATTAATGAAAGGAAAAATAAGAATATCTATTGACAATTATTGTTCCTTAGGTGACAATCGATATCTAAGTAAGTTTTCCTTCTTACTATCTAGAATGGTGATAAAGAAGAGCATAAACAAACTGTAGCTGGTCTGACTCATATTCAGAGATACTAGCCATGGGGTGATGAGTTTATTAAAGTTCACACTAATGTTCACGTGACATCACTGGGTAAAGATCAAACCTGATTCATTCAGGAATACATCTTAAGAGTGAACTATAATAACCTATTAAAAGAAGTCTTGAATTACATCCTGATATCAGTGTGGAGTGGCATGAAGGTGATCACTGTGTGGAGCTATTGTGGCATTGAGGAAGCGCATGTCATGAAAGATGACCCTCAGCAAATCTACATTGTTGGATCGTCATGGTCTTCTTCTTGATAACCTTAGATCCTGTATGGTGTTCAGATCAGGAGAGTTTGCTGGCCAATCAGGCATGTGATTCCTTGGTCCTTAAACCAGAAATGCTTGTCAGCGCAATGAAGCACAAAGTGTTGCAAAACTTTCTGGTAGACGACTGCTCTGACCTTGGACTTATTAAAAAAAAAAACGTAGCTGATGACATGGCACCTAAAATTACAGCTGACTTGAAACCTTCAAATTAGAGATCAAACAACTTGGATTCTGTGTTTCTCCACTCCTCCTAGAGACTATTTGACCTTGATTTCTAAGTGAAATAAAAAAATTTACTTTGATCTAAAAGTAGTTCTGTGGATTGCTAAGGAATAGTCCAGTCTTTTTTCTCCTCAGCCCAATCATATCTGTGGTTTAGAAGTGGCCTAATGCAAGAAATACAACATTTGTAGCCAGTTTCTGAGATATGGTGGCTCCTGAAGCATTGAGTGCAGTTACAGTTCATGCCTTGTGAGTCCACCCTAAAATTCTGAATGAGCTTTGCTTCACAATCTTCTCTATGCTGCAGTGTTGTTTGTGTACTTTTCTACTTCCTTTGAACTTTAGATGAATATGCTTTCAGGAGGTTCTAGAAGCCAGCTTCTGTAGCAATGACATTTTATGGGGAGAATAAGCCACATGACTGTCTGTTGGACAACTGTTACGTCAACAGTCCCCCGTACGATTGTGTATGCAAGATAAGACGATTTCACAATAGAAATATTTGTATTGGTCTAATCTGCAGATATTTGCATGGTTAAATACATATCATTGTGTGTAATTTATCTACATAATATCAGTGCCACTTTTTAAACTGAATGAATGATATAATTTAGCTTTTCAAGGATGATCTAATTTATTAAGATACACCTGTATCTAAGATGTGCAGGGACTGGATGAAAACACCTCAACAGGCTGACATATTCACTATTAACATCATAGTTGCATTTATTAGGAGACATTATTATTTAATTTTAATGTCACAAAGATTCTTTTGTCATTTTCACCATTTTTTATGAATGCATATCTATTATTGCATTGTGAATTTTGCTGTTTTGGCAAATAAAAATTAAGCCAGACCAGGTTTTTGTATGTAGACATACTTAATGGTCTTAATGAGGTCAGCCAAACCTTAGATAAACAAGACATGACATATTACACCGTCTCATTATTTATTTAACAGAAAACAAAGCCAACGTGGGGAAGCCATGTGTGGGATAATAGAGACATGCTTGGTGCTTTCAAAGGAATGAGTCAATGTGCAGCAGCCAGCTGGGTCATTATCTTATCAGTGTCTCAGGGCAGGTATTAGCTCATACATGAAAGACGTCTGGGGTTTCAGATGAGCATCTAGATGCCTAGCATTGGTGGGAAAACATGAAAACTGTAGAATAAATTGTTTGGAAGTTTGGTCAGAAAATTAAGTCTTACAGAAATAAAATAAAAATAAAAAAACATTTTCTTCAGAGAAAAATGGTCTAAAACTGAGATTTTGAGGCATGATAAACAATACAGAATTGAGTGAAATAATAAAGCATGGTAGTGGAGGGGTGATGATGGGGGCTTGCTTTGCAGCCACAAGACTTGGAGAAAACCTTAAAGCTGTTGATTTTACCCTAAACTCTTCAAAGCATGTAAAGATGCAAAGATGTAAAGATATTTGTTTGACAATTAAACTTGGCAGAGTTTGGATCATTCTTTGCGAAAATGATCCAAAGCACAAAGCTGCGATTATTCAAAGTTCAGAGTGACACTGTAAAAAACAGAAAAAATCTACCGAAGCTTCTTCATAATAAAATGTCAGAGAGAGGATGACTACTTCTGTCCATTTCTGTGTCTACAAAGGTGACAAAGATAAGATTAATTTTTTTTTTTTTTTAAGAGAGGTTAGAGATGTTACCGTGGCATCCTCTCCAGCATAGTGGCTGATGACCCGAGAACCTCCTGGATGCCGTTTGGCCCATTGGGTGATGTTGTAAACCTTTCGGTTGATCACCAGCCACTGGTCGTTTCTGCTGCAGTGTTTCTGCACCTCCTCCCAGGTGTAAACACCTGAAGCTTTCCCGCTGCCCGGCTCTGCAGGCTCAGTCTGCTGTCCTCCACCTCCCATCGTCCCTGCTGATGCTGCTTGGACTCAGTTCTAGCTCAGGGCCACTTTACCACAGATTGCCACACCTGGAGGGGAAAAACAACAACTTTAGAATATAGTCTGTTAAAAAGAAATGCTGCAACACACTGAGACACAAGTTAAAAAAAAAAAAATTGTCATCGTTATGAATTTATGACTGTACAAAAAACACTTCAAGCATGTCTTACACCTAATGCAGGAAAAATATTCCGTCAAATCAATGATGAAAGTTTTTTTCGATTATTTTCACCTATCGTGCAATAACATTAATACGACAAATGTCTAAAACTTACTGTAGCTATTAACCAGATCTGGATGATTTAAGTCCCTGGACACCAGATCAGTTTAAATAAGTTTGCTCCAGCTCAGCACAAACTCATTTTCTAACTGCGAGCATCATAAAATCCATCCTCCAGCTTCCTTCCCTCATAGGCTGCGCTCATCGTCTCATTCACCCCCACCGGGGGCACGAACTTCGAGCGGATCATTCGAGCCTTTCTGGCCAATCGGCACGCAGTTATCAGGTACCGAACCGCTGCTAAATACGCGATAGGCTCAGAGAGCTGCTCCTCTGGGCACTACCGGGTCAACTCCGTGATCCTGGAAAAAGTTGAGCTGAGGGGAGTGGGTCTGGCCCACGCACGGACTGCGGGAGATGCGGTGGCATTCTCAGAAAGCATAAACAGATGCTCAGCCTGTTTATCACGTCCATCCTGATGATCCTGATACCTGGACTGCTGTTCATTTGGAGATACACGAGCCTCAAATCGTGAGACCCACTTTCCGATCAAATATGTGTTTGAAACTTTTTTACAATTAAATTGCTGTCTCTTTCGTGATTTTTTTGTTCTTTTATGAAAATAAAATGATTAAAATCAAAGCTACGTTTGTGTTTTCTTTCGTGATTTGGGGTTTTTATGTCATTTCTTTTATTTGTTAAAATCTGTATTTTCACCTGCATTTTTAATATCTAACTTTTCCCATTACGATGTTACGTCAAGATGTCTTTAGGACTGTAGCTCACATTGAGTATATTCACTAAAAACTAAATTGATAAAGTGAATGTGGTGAATGTTGCAAGAAATTCTGTCTGAGCTTGATAAACTGACACTATAATCTGCCTCACTGTTCATTTTAAGAAAAGAGAAGGGTGGCTACAAAGGATTTGTTGTTTCCAAAAAGCGCATTACAAATCCTCCCTGCCTTTAAAACCAGTGTTAAGGAGGATTAGAGTTTATTTCTGTTTGATAACTTCAGTATTTAAAGTCTTTAACGCTTGAAATTTACTTAGCTTCATTGCCATTTTTCTTTATTTTTGAACAGGTCAAATTTATACAATTTTGTATATAGCCAGCTTTAGTCACAGGTGTGGTAAGTTTAATATACGAGTTCCTAAAACATTTTTCCATGAACACCTATGAGCAGCTACAGTGTGTTTTGAGAAACTGAGTAAAGCTTCTAATCATTTTACAGTGCAGCGATTTGATATTGACGTGGGTGTTACTTTGACACCTACGTGTTTGGTCTCACAAAACCTGCTGAGGAGGAATGACTCAAGGAACATCAACGTCTACGACTCGATCTCAAAACTCTCCAGGTCCCAGTCTGAAACCCGAACATAATGACCACCTAAATGAATTTTTTTTAGTAAAGCGATAGATGAATTTAATTTAATGTGTTAAATGCTTAAACTGTACTGCCAAAGGGTAAAACATCCAGCACCTTCACTTAGACTTTGTAAATGATCTGGATGAATAGTGAAGCTATTTAAATAGGGTGAAAAATGACAAGTCTTCATAAAATCTTAGTGAAGCATCTGTGTCCTTACTGTTCAGGTGGATAACAATGGCTAGAATTTTTTAATTATGATTTTTTTTTTTCCTTAAAGGTGATCTGACACATTTTTTGCTTATAATCACTGCTCAATATATTGGAACAACACACAGTGAGTCGGATAGGAGGAGAAGGTAATATATATATACATCCAACACTCAATGTTAGAGAACTTCAGAAAAGAAAGATCTATTTAGTCACCAAGGCTCCATAACGACCACTAGATACCATCTACCGGTACCTAGTCTTGCTAAACGGCTGAAAGAGTTCACTAATCACTGCTATCACAAACACAAACCATTTGTGTTTTGATCAGATGAGACTAAGATTTAGTTGTTCAGTAATAAACACTGCAGGTAGCTCTTTGTGAAACAAAGGAGGGACATGTAGAAGACACGGGAACCATATTAGAGTTTATATCAACACAAACTCAATGAAATACCTGGACACTTTAAGATGAAATTTTGGTGACTTCTGCGAGTAAACTAAGAGCGGCTCATCACTGGGAGATAAAGAAGCAAAAACATGTGGCATGTGACATCAACACAGTGATAGGTTGACATTTTCCATGGCCACCTCAGCCTGTAGTGAGTCTGTGTGGCAAAATGAAGGGTACATAGTGATTGTTTTTCAAATAATACTCTCTCTGTATTATCAACCCTTGAAATGTTACAGTGAAGATAAAAAGCTGTCTTACTGATGGAAGCAGGTTGCAAAAGGTTTTAGCATTAGTGTCATTAACTGTGACAGTGGGATTTTGTGAAAAAAAGCATATTTTTCTTAATGTGGAATGTTTCTTCACTTCCAAAAAATACTCAAGTTAAAGTTAGTAATTATATTAGCTACTTTTTTCTCATCCAATTTCAAATCCACTTTGTTTATAAAGCACATTTAAAAAGAAGGATTGCCCAAAGTGCTGAACTTACTTATTTTAAGCATTCAGAATTTGCCTTGGTGCAGCAATAAATTCATTTATTTCAAGGCTTTTTTCACATCTTCACCACAGGTGCCAGTAAGTGTTGAAAATGTTATGAAAGTTATTTTTCATGCCTGCTGCAGTTCCTTTAGCTACCAGCAAGTGCCAGAGTTTTTTTTTTTTTTTTAAATCACACAACTCTTATCTTCATTTATTGCAGACCCTTTCTGATTCTTTCATTATCTATTTCATATGTGAAAAAAATCTAAATGCAGTATGTAGGCCTACAATTTTATTTATGATTTTGCACCTCATAAAACAAATATCATTTTGTGCTTTCTGTCTTCTTTCCATATGTTTCCTGTACTGCCTGCATGGGCCATGCAGTGCTTCCGAAACACATTAACCTCGGCAGCTGTGTCCTTTTTCCACCCAAGGTCTTTGTCTGTCTGCTTGCCTATCTACTGCTTCCAGTCCATCGTGTCGTTTCAGGGTCACTTGAATGCAACACCAAAATGTGCAAATCAGCTCTTTTGGTCCTCAGCATATCAGACAGAATTATCCTCAAGCAGCACGCTGACCCATGGCCCTGTTTGTCCGCTTCTTCTGCCATGAGTCATCAGGCTGACAGAAGCCCAAAAAATCTGACCCCAGCAGCTTTCTTTAGGCTTTTCATTCCATCGCAATGGGAAAAAAAATACTGTCACCCAGGAAAGCTCACTGTCAAATAGTTGATGGATTCAGCAGAAGATTGACTTAATAGAAGTCTCAATTTACTTTGGTACATTTGGAATCTTTTGGGCTTTACTTAACTGCTAACATGAAATGCTCCAGCTGCTATGATGTCTTTAATGGATGAAGCTCTCCTTTTTAGGGAGAAATTCAGCTACATTTGACATTTCAGATTAAATTATCAGCAGCGTCTGTAAAAGCACCCTTTGAATAACAACAAATGGAGAAGTTGCGAAAAAAAAAAAAAAACACTGCAGATTTTTACTTAAAAGTAATTTTACCAACATACAGGAAGTCAAGCAAAAATGTTTGAGTGGCCCAGCAAGAGTCCCAATTTAAATCTGTGGAGGGAGCTGAAGATGATGGCAAGGAGACTGTGGATAAAATATAATCTCATTTTGAAGTAAAAAAAAAAATGCAACCAGATAAATACAGCTAATAATAATAATAATAATAATAATAATAATAATAATAATAACTTTTTGTAAAAGCTCCGAAAAGTTTTTTTAAAAGTTGAGTCGAAGTGTTGCTCACGCTCCTCTTACACGCGCACAAACTGACCATGTGATGTGAATGCCCCCTGTTCGGGTTACAGAGAGAGGGAGGCTTCAGCTGAATGCAAGCCTTCACACTAATGGAGAGAAGCAGCCAACATCAGGAACAGTCCGTCAGTCACTCAGTAAGTGCGCTGTAATTTTACAACATGCAATTTCTTTCCCAGCGCGGATTATAGTTCCCGCGGAGAGACTCGGCCTGTAATAGGGAGCAGCTGCATTAACTCTTCCACGGACCTTTATGTGACTTATTTTCTTTCCCGCCGGCCAGGTCACTGAGCGGCGCACCGACTCTGGGTTTGTCCACAGACATCTGCAGGCGAGTTAAGAGGCGCAGAAGAACGACTTCAGGGGGGGGAATCTTTCTTTTCCTGATCACATGACCTCAAAGCTGCCGGACACTTTTCTCTTCAAAGTCCCGAGGATATTAAAGACACAACGGTAAGACAAAAAAAAAAACTAAAGATAAAGTTAAACTTTCTCTATCAACTCTACCTCATCCTTTATTTATTTTTTTTCATTCTGTTTGCCAGATGACACCACGTGATAATTTTCTAATAAACCAGTGGAGACAGGGGCATTTAGGCACTGCTGTTGCATGTCATGGCTGCAGAAGTGTTAACTGGCCTGAACCATGATGCTGGTTGCAGCCTGTGGTTTCATATACGAAACAACAGTAGCTTCCAAACTGAGAGTTCACTTGTCACAGACACTGCCTTATCAAATGACTCTGCCCTGACTCACGTCAGACTCTGGGTCTGCTTGGCACAGCATGGGCAACTCTTCCAGGAAGGACGAGGGGGGAGAAGAAGAACAGGAGGGGGCAAAAGATGGTGAGGAGGAAGAGGACACTGAAAAGGAGAAGGAAGTAGTGGAGGAGGAAGAAGAAGAGCTTCCACTGGGAGTGGAGGAGCTGTTGGAGAGCGGTGATCCTGTGTTAGACCTGAGCTACCGCAAATTCAAGCGATTACCCTCGCGTGTTTGTGAGCTGATGCACCTGGAAAAGCTGTATGTTTGCGGGAACAGACTTCGCAAGGTGCCTGACAACATCTCCCAGCTGCAGGGTCTGCGGACGCTCGCCCTTGACTTCAACAAGTTGGAAGACGTTCCCCTGGCCGTGTGCGAGCTCACCAGCCTCACCCACCTGTACCTGGGCAGCAACCGACTCATGACCCTTCCGCCTGAGTTCACCAACCTGAAGAATTTAAGGTGCTTCTGGCTGGAGAGCAACTTCTTCCAGAGATTTCCACGGGAGCTTTACGACCTGCCAAACCTCAAGTCCCTTCAGATGGGGGACAACCGGCTGAAAGCGCTGCCTCAAGACTTCTGCCGCATGGAGTCACTGAAGGGTTCCTTCCCCAAAGTCCTGCTGCGCATGGAGTCCCTGGAGATCCTGGACTTGGATAAAAACAAAATAACAGAGCTTCCCAGTCTGAAGCGTCTCCGGACCCTTCACCTATTTTCCTATGACCACAATCCCGTCAATGAACCTCCTAAAGTAGGTGAGGATGTATTTCTGGTTGGGGAAGGTGCTGCTGAGTTCATGGAGATCCGTGAGGCCAGGAAGGAGAGACTTCGCAAAGCAGCTGAGAAAGAAGCTGAGGAGCTGGCTCAGGCTGAAGAGGAACCACCAGTGATCCATGGGATCCTAAAGAACAGCAACTCAAAACCGGCAACAGACCAAACTGCTGAGAACATCGAAGACTCCGAAGTTAGAGAAGAAGAAACATTGGTTAAGGACGAGGAGCAGGAGGACTGCGTAGAAGTGCCAGTGACAGAGTATGATGGTGCTGAGCTGGAATATGATGAGGAATTGGTTGAATATGAGACAGAAGAGATGATATGTGAGGGAGAAGGGTTTGAGTATGAAGGAGAGGGGTTGGAGTATGAAAACGTTCCAATGGACTATGAGTATGAGGATGGGGGGGAGCTGGAAGACACAAGAAGACAAGATGAGGGAGCATGAAAAGCCCCTCTAACTCTGAGATGATTTGGTTTCAGGTGGAAACAGATGTTGGACAGTACAGTAGATACGTGAATACGACTTATTCTCAGATGTGCTGCTAATTAATGAGCTGTTATTAACTGTGAAAATCAGTTGTCTTAATATTTCTTTAAAGCAACAACACCATTGTCATCTCTCTCAACTGCACATTATCAGGTTGCTGTAACTTATTTTGATTCTTTGCTATTAAATATTCAGCTGAATGAAGCCGCTGCCAGTCCTTTGTCACAGAAGACGCAGTGTGTTTACTCAAGAGTCCTTTCTGCTCATCACAGTCAGTACCTGTGTTATGTGCTTGTCAGCACTACTTCTTTAAAGCGCGACTGTCTCTGCATTTAAATGAGCGTGTTGGTCAAAGATTTTAAAAAAATATTTACGACATGAGTGTCAGTGCCAAGAAAGAGCGTTAGAGGGATGAATAGCTGGGCTGCCTGACCATAAAAGGTAAGCCCTTAAAGAAGCTTCAAACATGAAGCGGACACAGAATATGATGAAGCAGAATATTATCAGTGCCCCAACAAACCTGAAGAACCCTGCTGAGCAGAAATTCAGCTGTGTCATGAATGCTGTGCACTTCTTTTTGTCACAGACGATGACATTACTCTTTTTCTTGACATTATACAGGCCAGGCCCTTGTTCTCCTCTCATCTCTGAGCACATTATTCATGTAGGGCTCATGCGTAATCCAGTCCTTTGTGTCTGCACAGATCTTTTTCCTCGTATCTCATTAAAAGAGTGAAATATTGATCTGGTGTTAGAATATTAATGCGTGTACTCATGTGACAGTATCTCATTTCATTTGCATTGCGACAATGCAGAACATACACACTGCTGCTCCTTTTAAATTTTCATGCACCAATAGTTTCTATCGCTGTGTCTAATAGCATTGGTGGTATTAATAGATAAGATGCAGGAATGTGAGAAAAGAACTCCAAAATACTATTAATGGTCTCCAGAATTCCCCTAATAGGAATCTGATGGCATCTGTGGGAAGTAACCCAACCTCAACCCACAGGACCCAAAGGATCTGATGCTAACATCCTGCTACAATTTCTTCAGATGTTTGTGGCCTCCTGTCTGACTGGTTAAAGCTTTTTCAGTGTCATGACAGGATCGATTTTCCTCTCAGACAGGTGGGACTGCTGAAGCATTCTTAACCTTTAATTTTTTGCACATGTTGTACAACAACAAAAAAAATCAATGTATTTTACTTCATATTTTGGTCCCTCAGATCAACTGATGGAGTGAATGCACCAAGTAGTGGATAACTGTGAAGTGAACAGAAGTGTGGTGTGCATTCGTATTGGTCAATAATTTGTAGAACCATCTTTCCATCCGTTGTCCATGCCTACTTGTCTTTAAAAATTGGTTGAAAATCACACTATATGGAGAGCAATTTTTTCCACTCATTTAATCTAGATGTTGGCACAAAATAAGTAACATGTTAAAATGCTTTTGTCCAAACTTATTATAGCTACGGTTTCATATTTAGTGTTGTTTCCTCCTAGAAGCTGAACCTCCACCCCAGTCAGGTAGTGTTTGCAACTTTCTTCCAATTTTTCCCCGTATTTAACTTCTCTGATCTCCCCTTCAGCTTTAAATGTCAGCTTTGTAGAAAAAAATATAGTGAAATTACTTTTAACATTAGAATTATGCAGTGAAATTGGCTGATTTATCACATACAAATTCTGAAAACAAAATAATTTGCACTATGTTATTGTAGAATTGCAAAATGTGAAAAAGTCAAATATTCTGATGTCAGCACAGAAGATGCAGTAGTACAGTGGTATAAAGTTGTATTATAAGCAGTTTGTCATACTTGGAGACTGTTATGTATTTAGTCCAGATTTGTTGGTCGCTTTTTTTTGCATGCAGTCGCAGTCGTGGGTGGCACG
Source organism: Poeciliopsis gracilis (assembly GCA_911649635.1). Classification (NCBI taxonomy): domain Eukaryota; kingdom Metazoa; phylum Chordata; class Actinopteri; order Cyprinodontiformes; family Poeciliidae; genus Poeciliopsis; species Poeciliopsis gracilis. The sequence continues at coordinate 1,329,636 of CAJVRI010001093.1, forward strand.
ACAGCTTGACGGTTTGCAGAGGTTCATGCAAATCAGAGTCTGAGTGGAATCATTTTTCACTTTAGTTTACAGTCTTCTCATTCTCTGTGGGTCAGTGACAACAAGATGCTTTTAAAGACAGTACATCAGCACCTTCAGTCCCACAGCTGATGGGGTTTATAAGTGAACTAAAACAGAATGCAGTTTTGCATCTTCTCCATGTATATCTGGAGTTTTTATTCTGCTACAATCAAAAAGACCAAATGATTTGCTTGAATGAGGAATTTTATTCTTCAGATGAGAAGACATGCAGAGTAGTTTAAAATAGTGAAAACATCTAATGCTTCAATATGAACCTGTGGAATAAAAAAAAAAAAAAAAACAGGACACATGAATCATAAAAATGAGCACAATGTTATATTATCCAAGCAAAAATGTGAAGAAACCTTACCTGTCTGTGTTTCGTTTGTTGTAGCCATTGTCCTTTGTCTGGCTTGCGTTGACAATTGATGAAGTATAAAAAGTGTTCCTGTCCTTCTGATGGCCACAATGGAAGCTGTAATATAATTCTTGCCATGTTAAAATTCTCTCTTATGCACAAAGCAAATAAATGAGGGCAGTGAGACACCACAAATTAACAAGAAACAAGAAAAACATCCTTTTTAAAATTCTACGAAAATAAAAATCGAATCTAAATTTCCATAGCTCACTTTATACAAGAGAAACATCAAACAGGGGAAATCTGTACTTTTTCAAATCACTCAAAACAGTAGAAGAATAAATAATTTGGATGATGAATAACGATGAACAAGTGATTTATTGTTAATTCAACGTTTATCAACTAAAAATTTCAAAGCCAGCATGTCTGACTCTAATTTATTTTAGCATCTAAAAAAATTATAAACTGCAATCAAAAGTATTAAAAAAAAAAACAAAAACAAAAAAAACTTACTTGCTATTATAATGTGTAGTGAAGTGTGATGGATCAAATGGTCCCTTATAGAAAATTTCATTTGGCATATTTAAGCAAAATCCAGAGGGCTCCTAAAGGAATAAGGAATAAAAATAAAGATAAAAAGTGTAATCAAAAAGACATAATCTATTAATTGGAAAAAAAAAAGAGAAAGTAAAAGTCTGACCTTGTTTCCAGTAGCCTTCACAAGTGGTATATAACTTTTCACTTTCATTGGTGGCAGATGAAGGCGCTAGAATATTATAAAACAGTACATGTCAAAAATTTGTACAATAACTGCAGTTTAGTGTGCAAATAAACTGCTGCACAATAGCAGAGTATAGGGAGAATATATGGACTTACTGGGTCGACTAAGACGGGGTGGGCACCACGTGTATACCCTGATTCTCTGCAGGAACAGCCGCATATACCTGGCAAGCATTCATTTCCCTGAAAAAGATGTTAATGTTTCATATCAAAACATATTTGTGTTTGTTTGTTCAGTTTAAAGAGAGTTGCAGTGAATGTGGCTCAACCTGCTTGAAAGTTGGAGACAGATAGTCGCTCATCATCACTGTGCTGCGGGTCAGATGCGGATCCACCTGGACAAATTGGCCACATTTTGAAAGGGAAACACTTCACAAATAGACAAAGTCACATTCAGAATTAAAGGAGGACCACATATACCACCAAATAATGTAGTTATCTTGAGGAATGACTGAATACCGTTTTCCATCTGCATTTTTTCTGTGATGTTGCTTGTAGTTTGCCACATTTGAAACCTTTTTCTTTAGCTGTTTTCTGCCAAAATATTGCAGCTAGTGGAAAATATTGTAGCTCAGACATGTATAAATTACTTTTACATCAGTCTACTTTCTAAGCTTTGAAAGCACCAGAAGGAGAACAGACAGGAGTGACAGAAGGTGACGTTGGACTTCAGGTGAGGAAAAAATATGAAAGCATCTGCTGGTATATATATATATATATATATATATATATATATATATATATATATATATATATATATATATATATATATATATATATATATATATATATATATATATATATTAAGTAATACTCACGGTGGCAAATCTTTTGTCCCGAAAAGTGATGAACTGTAGGTCTTCTCCTTCGGTGCATCCAGTCTCCAATTTTGGACCCATATTCATGTGGCGAGAAACTGTAGCAAGGATATCTGTTAGTGTCTCTGTCATGTCCCATCTTGTCACCTGTCTGCAGCCAAAACCTAAGTGTTTACCTGGTGGTAAGCGACGGGGCACATACACTCTTTGGTACTCTGTCTGAAGAAAGGCAGAAGATAGACAGCTCGTGCTCATGCTGTTGAATTGTAATGATAACATAAAGGAATCCTCTAGTACCTTATCCAGAACTGGCTCTGAGTGGAAAGCAGATCTCTCTTGATGGTAGCCACTGGTCATGGGTATGTTAAGGAGGCTTGGCAAAGGCTTGGAGCCATCAGAGAAGGTGGGACGCTGGTAGTACAGCATATTTTGAGTTACGAAATTGTCGGCTAATGACACTCTGGAGACAGAAAAGAAAAATACAACCGCGTCTCAAGAAACACATCAGAAGTAATGGTTGTCTAAAAATGTATTTTGGGAAACTTAGAACGAAACAACAAATTCACTGGATTTTTTCTAATGGTCAAGCTTATTACCATGGTGTCACAGCCCAGCACTTCAGTAAATTGTTTCACAAGCAAAGGGTAGAAGAATATTAGTTTCTGTAAGTCTGAGAAGAGCTAAAACACTAGCGATGAAACTGTATGAGATTCAAAGCACAGTGCTTTAATAATGTCCATAGACATAAATCAAAATTGGTATTTGACTTTACCAAACACAGTCATACACCTCACAGGGTGCAAACAAGCCATGAAATGAATAAATACACAGTGAAACAAATAAATATATTTAAATTTTTAAATTGATTTGAATTGGTATTGGTTTTCTATTTTGGATAAGTTTTACAAAGAAAATTCAGAGCAGAACTTGGTCACTTGGTAAGAGCAAGAGTGAGAAATAGCTTGCTTTCACCAGTGCCTGACTCACATCTCTCCCTGAGTGTTTCCCAGTGGACAGTGATGACACTGGACAGTGAAAGCTGACGCTGTGGCGGACAGTTGTTACCTGCCCTGACACTTACCCAAACTGAGGGTTGTCAACAAGGTCCAAACTGGGCTTGTAAGACAGGACGGGTCTTTGGTTTGATATAAAGCCGGATGCAACGGGGGCTCCGATGCAGGAATCGAAACCCATCCTGCCTGAAACTGCAACCAACAGCATGTCTGTCATAATCCAAAAATAAATCTAAAACAGATTGATTTGAGTTTTTTATTGGGACCTTTAGAGGATGAGAGACTGGCTTTGTTCAATAATCCCCATCTTTCAGTTTCGTCAAGAGGTGGTATGACAATCCTCGGCTTTCCAAACATCTGATTATGCACTGCAAAAACAAATGATCTTACCAAGTATTTTTTATCTAGTTTCTAGTGCAAGTATCTTAGTACACATAAAATACAACAAAAATAACTTAAGAGTAACTTTTCAGAAAGATATGAGTTTGTTTTAAGTAAAAAATGTAATAGATTTTTTCACTTTAACAAGACATTACTTTTATGAGCGAAATAAATGTAACTTGTACTTTTTATCATTATTCAAGAATTACTGAAATAAAACAAGCTCCTGTATCTGACTTTAAAGTTAGTTTTGTCGTACTTTAAATGTACTAAGATATTTGCACTAGAAGTTCTACAAAACGTATTTGGTAAGGTTTTGTGTTTTTGCAGTGTGCTGTAAATGAAACCTTCGGCATGAGCAGAGATGGTTGGAAAAAATCCTTCAGGCATGTTGACACTGCAGCTATCTGAAATAAATGTAGCAAGGAGTGCATTTTTCAGACTTCACAATCAACTGGGAAAAAGAGCAGTTTGTAACAAAGAACAGAAATCTCCTTTTTAAAAAGACAGCTGAAGTCAGCAAAAGGGTAGCGATAGCAATCTCACCTTATTTCCTCTGAATATAATGAGTTAAAAGTAAAATAGAGACGAGTGTGAAAAAAGCTCGACCCAGGACACACCTGTGTTTAAACACTAAGTTATTTCTTCGTCTCTCTATCCTGAGCCAGTTTGGAGGTAAACAAATTTCTGTTGCTAGGAGATTCAACACAGGGGCAGAACATTACAACTGAAGTGCATAGAAATTATTTCAGGTGTGAGCGTAATGTTATTCCACAAGGACTCTTAGCCATTGTTAAGAGTCTCTTTCTTCTTTCCTGCAATTTGTTCAGTTCAGCTCCTTTTCTGCAATTTGTACTGTAATAATACAAAACACTGCAGACAGCTCGATGTTACACAGAACCATCAAAGGCTTCTTGGAAGGTTTCAGATAGGAAAATAGGTGCCATTACAGAGTGAAGAAAGAAGAAAAGGCACATGTAATTATTGAAATCTGTAAATATCAAAGGTGAAATTATGCGGGTGCCTTTTAAAAAGAAGCGAACCGACAAAATGACTCTGACATTGTACTTTCCTTTTCCAGGTCTGGTTTTTTATGTGAAAGAATATCACAGCAGTTGGATCTTCTTTATTCTTTTTATTCAATTTAGTTTTGAAGACCAATCAAAGCGATAGATGAATGACATTTATGTCATTCTTCAGCACTTTCACTTTGTCATTTAAGTTATCTCTTTAGCACAGAAAGCCACTCATACTGTCAATAAAAAAAAATAACGCTGCCACATGACCACATGAATGATTTAATCCTTCATGTGGTTAAATCTCATGTGTTTTATTTCGTTTGAAACCATTAACACACACATCAATTTCTCAATACACTGCAAAAACACAAAATCTTACACATTTTTAGTGTAGCTTCTAGTGCAAATTTCTTTGTATATGTAAAATATGATAAAACTGAAAAAAGCTTGTTTCAAGTTAATGTCTTAACATTGATTTTCATTTTATTAAACCTTTATTTAATCTGTTAAAAATCCACTGAGTTCAAAATCTTTTTCACAAAAAAGTCCAACTGAAATACTCTGAAAGTGGAACTAGCAATTTACTAAAGAATTATTTACTTAAACAAGAAACTTGCTGAAAAGTTACTCTTAAGTTGTTTTTATTTATTTTTTTTTGTCTTACGTCAAGCCTACTAAGAACCTGATGTCTGTGGAAAATCATTGCATAGATCTGCTCTGCAAGCGTAGGAGAATATTCTTTAAAATATCTGGTTTAAATTGAGGTTTTTGCAGAACTCCATAACCTTCTGTTCAGCTTTACTCATTTCTTTGAATACTGTGGGTTGCAGAAAGGCTGCACTAAAACAAGCCAGACAAAGAGCAGCAGGAACCAAAACAGTTTTTGTACAGAACCGGTCTGGACTGATTCTCCGTGCGTCCACTGGATGGCATTGTGATGCCACCATGGCTCTGACTTCAATCTAAGGTTATATAAAATGATGGATGGTTTGAAATTTGCATGACATCTTGATAAAAAAAAAAAAAAAATGTCCATCCAGGACAGGATGTGATAATTCACTTTTTATAGCAGCAGAAAATGTCTAAAAAGCATACACACTTTTAGAAAACATACATTCATGTCAGCTTTTTAATTCAAACCTGACTCTTGGACTTCAGAAAAAGCAACATAGAAAGATGACTCCTTTAATTAGAAAATCATATGCAAATCCTATTTGCTTATGTGTCTCTTCAAACACAATGTTATTTCAGACACCATTCATCAAATTGGGCTCAAGACTGCAGCATCACACTATTTCTACACTTTTCCTTTAATTCTCACCTCCCATTTCTTTTCATGCCGTCTAATTTCCTTGGACTCGCACAGCTTTTTTTCCCACCTCTCTGCTGCATAACTTCTCGCTTTCTTTTCCTTCCCTCCATCTGCTGAGTGCCAGCAGTGCATGGATAAAGCCCGTCTTTACCAAGCTGTTGCTTGCATTTTCTGTTTCGCAGGCTTTCTTGCTTGACATCCTGTCATGCCAAACTTGGAACTGTTTATTATCTCCTCCAAAAAATAACTACGGGGAAACGCTGGCATCATTGAAACTGACATCTCATTTCCTGCTTCTTTTCTTCTAAATACAATGTGCACATTATTGGCATCTATGATTATAAATTCAATGGGGGGATCCACACAGCAGGGTTAGACCGGATGCCTATTTTCATTCCAGTTCAAGATTACACCAGATGATTTGACTTGTTTGAGCAACTTCAATCTGACAGTCAGAGTGGGGGAACAGATAAAACACCTGCTGTCCTGGATTTGAATGAGGATCCAGAGACTCTCGGCTTTCCTTTGATTGTTCATCCTGAGAATGCAGCAGCCGGTGTTTGTTCTTCATCTGCATAATTCACACGTAAAGTGACTGCTTCAGTGAAACACTCAGTTGCATGCAAGCTTTTGATCAAAACATTCAAGATAAACAGCTTGCACTTGAGGAAAAGGTGCAAAGACAAAAAGGGGGGGATCATGCAGTTGTTCTAAAAATAGACTGAGGTGATGCAAGCAAGGGTCTCCCGTCGTGATGATGCACTCGGCTCGCCCGGAGCCGTCTGTTGAGGTTCAGACCCTGTCTGCAGGGGCTCACCTGTTTCTCCTGCTGCTGCTGATATTCTGCTGCTCTGGGAGGCGGCTCTCCAAGGTTTCCCTGTCAGTTCAATAACCAGCTCCCTTTGTCTGCCATAAAAAAGCATGGAATTAATGTTTAAGAACATAAAGAGCCTGCTCAGGCGCTCAGACCTGTCTTTGTGATGCCGGGGTCTCGGAGGTGCTCCCTCTGCTTCACTGCTTCACTTCTGCAAGGCTTATCTCCTTGCAGCCTCCTTTCTAACTTCTGTACTTAATGGACAAATCTTCCATGCATGGTTTGGAGCAAATTGCACTGTCATCTTTTTCCATTCTACGTTTCACTCAGCTTTGGTGAATATGTGGAGGGTGACCGGAAAGTGGTGTGGAAAATTAAGGCATGAAATAAGACATTTCAAGTGAAAACAACAGCATTTCTAACATCTACAAGGGAGACATTTTGACACACATCTCAGTCATCTGTGAGATGCACAGATGACTGAGATGCTCCTGAAGAAAAGAAAAATTAAACCTGCAAAATAATTCACCCACAATTACAAAGATAATTTCCCATCACCTCTAAAAAAAGGAGGAAAGTTTCCTCCAGACTACATCATGAAACTGTGATTCATTTTCTTTCATGCTGACTAATATGTTGCTCAGAGCCAAAGCTGTCCACTACACATTTTTAATTGGTCTTGAAGGCTAAAACAACCTTTGCAAAATCCCATTTCCTTCAGCAAATGATGTTAAAACTTTGCACAGCAGTCCCCATTAAATCAAACTGATTTTCCTCCAAACATCACTTTCTGACCCATCAGTAACAAATTTATTTGCAAGAATGCAGACATGCAGATGTATTCATAAATCTTAAACTTTTCTTCATTTTGTGACAATAAAACTGAATAATTTTTATTGATTTGATGTACATAATTGTGAATCCTAATAAAATAAGCTTTGTTGTTATAACATGACAAAAAACTCTGTAAATCTTCAAAAGGGATCCATATTTTTGCAAGGTGAATATAGCACTTTGCTGACCTACCTCACTAATAAAGGTATTCTTTTTTGTTCACAATCTTAGTTTTCAGCTCAAGAGAGATTATGGTGATTTTTAAAATAGGAGTCCATTAAAGGCAGCTCTTTGCAACTAAAAGTAGTGGAGCTAACAGAAGCAAAATGGTTTTAAGTTACTCTGAGTTCCCCATCAGGATGTTTTCCCACCAACTACATTGACCACATTTCCATAAATGCCTGTAAAAATACAATTTTAATGTCGCAGATTTATGTTTACATTGAAATGAACCTTTTTTCTTATGGACCAGATTCCTCCTACACTTCAAAAAGATATTCCTCCCAATTCACTGCACAATTAAATCAACAAACCAGGTTCTGTAAAATACATTGACACATTTTACAGTGTTGCCTCCTGGTTCGATATACAAGAAAGAAACACTTTCATTTCTTTCTTTTTCCAAAGTAGGTGCTGAATTACCCACCATGTAATGGTTTTGCCCTCCTTAAGAAAATGAAAACACAATCATGCTAAATAAAAGTTCTCTTATCTTCATCAGCAAGAATCTGCTGCCTTCAAAAATGTTGCCAGGCATTGTTGAAAAATGTTTGAAGAATTTTACTTATAAACATCAAGTTTTTGAATGGTGATAAGCTTGCAGCTGTAATTGCAGCAATGTGGTTTCTAGAAAGCATTGAATGAGGGAGCTGCATAGAAATGCACAAATAATTATCATGAGATTTTGAAAAATCATGTTTGAGTTTGGATACACTCCATAATTAAGAACTGTTTTCTGTTAATAAAATGCCAATTTCATACACAGAGGTTTGCAGTTGTGATGTAGCAAAACATCTGCAAGTTGCTGCAGGCATTGAAGCAATAAAATATGTACAACAGCAGATTTACTTTAATTGACTTCGACTCTCTAATAGTAAATCCTCTATTGGCCTTTAATATTTATTCAAACATTAATGACATTTTGTAGTTGTTGGGATGCATCAGGCTGACGAAAAAGCTTGAAATTAAGGTGATTAAATGTTTAATGAACAATCAAAACTTTGCAGATTAAACGATCAGATAATCAGCTGCTTTCAGGTGCAGAATCAGGATAATTACTGATTACAGAACAAGATGTTAAGCAGGTCTAATGTTCTCGCCATGCAGTGTGGTTCTGGTTACAGTATACCGAAGTAAAGGATGACAAGACAGACCAATGAGGCTCTGAACACAAGTGTAGCAAAAATGATTCTTTAATATGGAACAACATCAGAGCTCAGCTCCAAGGCTCCGTCCACCCAGCACACTGTGTAACACTGATGAGTGGAGGAGAGCGAGAACAGAAAAACAACAAAACAAAAAAAAAAACACAACCCAGTAAGATCACAGTCCGCTCGGCCCAAAAAACAGGAGAGGCTGAAAAAAATAAACATGGAACGCAAAACCAAAGTGCTACTGAGCTCCGCCCTGAGACGCCCTCCCTCCCTTTGCTGGGCGCGACCGCAGAGGCGCGGCTCTCCGCTGCCTCCCAGGGCTCTCCCGACCCCGTCCCACTGTCTGACCCTTCTGCTCCAAACCAGGGCCGACCAGAGAGGAGGTGGGTTGGAAGGAGCAGAGAGTCGCGAGAGGATGTGTGGAGGTTCTGCGGCCCTCAGAGGGACGTGACCAAGGCGTCTCGGTTATTGACATGGCTCCAGTGAGAGACGTCTGCAGTTCGGTCCTTTCTCTTTAGCTCCCAGTGAGATCCAATCATCTTTAGTAGCTGTTCGGTTCAGGTTCAAATGGAATGTTTGAAGTTTTCGTTTAAGGAGAATGAGACGAGAACAGGAGAGGGAGGGCGTCAGCCGAGGCCACCCAGTAAGAACCCTTTACTATACCAGTACGGGGACATCAACAGAAGTACTACACAGATATGTACAGAGCAACCAAGCAGCTCACTGGAATACCAAGTAATAAAAGTGGTGCAGGAAAAGGGAGGGTTTCCACAAATGTACACATCCCAGTATCTTTAATATGTGTGGTTGGTCCGATCTTTAAGGCGTTTTTTTTTTCCTCTCGCTCTTGCTACAAACAGGCAGCAGTGAAGCTGCCACAATATAAACTCTCACATCTGTGCTTGACTTTAATATGGCTGCTTTATGTTGCTGCGTGCTGAGCTGATACCGCTCTGTCTCCTTTGAGTTTGCAGTGATGACTTGGGATGAGGAACATGGATCTCCTTTTTTTTTTTTTTTGTTTATTCTCTGGTCCACAGAGCTCTATAGAAAAAATAACATGGAGGGTGACAAATGGGAGATCCTAATGGACAAAGAATCCAGGATAGATGATGGGGGATGGAATGGATTACCAGGAAATTAGACTCTGGTGGTGTGCGCATTATCATCTGAATGGGATAGTAAATGAACAATCGAGCAGAGGAAGTGGAAATCTATACTTAGTGGAGGATTAAAACTAAGCGGCATAATGAAGAAACAGAGCGGATGTGAGGAGAAAAAAGAGAAAGGAGGAGGGCATCAGCTAGCCTCAGCAAACACAATCATCCTGCATCTTAGCGAGCAATCTGCGTAAGAGAAAAAGAGGGAGGAGGGAGGCACTGCACAAAGAGCACTAAGCACTACGATGGACGGACGCACACCTAAAAACACGCACAACTGCACAGGGCTCCAGTCTGCGTTCCACTGCACTCTCCTGGCTGCCAGAACCTTGCTGTGTCTTGTCAAAAAACAAAAAAAAAAACAACAAAAAAACAAAACAAAAGCAAAACAAATGGACAAAAAAAAAAGATCCCACTGGCTACAATAAAAAAAGAAAGCAGAAACTTAGAATATAAAAAAGAGCCAGTGGCATCGGGTCTTACAGAAAGCATTTTTTTTTCTCAGTAACTGGCTTTTGAACAGCTCTACGCTTTTTCTTTTAGTCTACCAAGTATATACTATTAACCTTACCAGGCAGCTAAAATCTATACAGTACTGTCATGGTTTGTATATTTATAGATATTTGTACACTATACAAAGTTGGCAAAAAAATACATAAATAAATACATGGAATCAGATTGTACACATCACAATTGTGTGTTTAAAGTTAGAGCACTCTTTGTTGAAGAGGCGGGCCAAGGCAAGTGGAGAAAGGAGTTAAAAACCCAACCAAAAAGCAGGAGTGTTACCCTGGACATCCCTCAATGCAAAAATAAAACCCCTCTCAGTTTAGATTCAGTAGGTCAGTTAAGAGTATTGCTTATTACCTCCCTGATTTAAAAATCTCTGTATAAATGGCAGGATTTAGACGCCGCTCGGCCTGCATCTCATTCACAATCAGCAACAGATCGAGTTTGGAGGAGAAAGTAGCTGGGCTTTATTTTTGGTTAGATTGTGGAGCTTCAGTGTCCTTGTGGGACTCTCTCAGAGGGATGGTATTACAGATGAAGGTAGAACTGTATCCACTGTCTTTCCTGGAGACAGCTGCCGGCAGTATCTGCTAAACCATGTCAGGTCAGAGACGCTCCTCAAAGAAACCTGAAACTGATAAGCTCCGCCGCTGCACTGTGCGGATGCTGGGCCTGAAACATGAGGGCGCAGCATATGAAAAACCAGATGAAGTAGGATTTATGGTAGTTGACCACAATCCTGTTTTTACCAATGTTTTACAAAGTTATAGCATCCTTTGAACATAAATAAAAGTGCATTTTAATTCCTCATTCATTTCAACGAGGATAAATTGCAGCCAGAATCGGCCAGAATTCAAATTTTACACTTACCCAGCTCTTAACAGTGACTGATTGACTTAAAAATCCAATTTTTCTTTAGGCTCAGAAAACACAAGTGCCAACATGTCACACTGACAAAAACTCTCTTTGGTTTGGAAGTTGTTACTGAGCAAAGTTAGCTGTTTTCAGCACAGATGAGGCATTTGAAAATGAAGTCACAAGAGGCACCATCATTTTAAAAGCAAGGCTGAATGAATTGCAGCAAAATAGCTGTTTTAATTCAACTCTGTCTGTCGGGGAACATGCTGGATTGGTCGTCTTCACAGTTTTTGCTCAGTCTTCAGGGAGCACAGGTTTGCCAAGCTATGTGAGCTAACCTTACTAAGTGTGCTAAGTTCAAAGTGCAAAGATATTTTTAAATGTTTTGACACATTTCCAAAATCTTGTTAAATTGCAGATATATGCAACACCAACTGCTCTCTCTCTCTCTCTCACACAGTGTGACATCACCTTATCTCCTAACTACTTATTGATGAATCATCACAAGAAAGCTCCTTCAGCATTCTCTGAAACTACAAATAATACATGATTTAAAGTCTAACATGATGTTGCAGACAAGTCCTGGAGAAAACAAAGAAATATGTTGTGATATGGCACAGCTAAAATCTGTTTTAAAGAGGAGAGATGATGCAAGTATTATTTGAGTTTTTTTTACATCACAATATGGCAGTTTATAGTTTGGCTGTCTCTCTAATCCTGGACTGTCCTTGCTGGCGCTTGAGAGCTCTTGCAAATAGTTCACAAAGCAACCGACAAGCCAGTTATTTGGCAAAGTTCACATCAGCTCACTTGGGAACTAAAACATGCATGTAAATTACCCTTGTTGCTGTAGGATGATGGAAGCCATACCCATCCTTATGTATGGCTCCAAATAATGTCTCCAAATTCAATGAGCAAGGCATCATGGGTGTCAGGACAGGGTCAATCCCATCTAACACAATGGCATTTCAGTAAATCCCAGAGCCTGTAAGCTGACTGGTGGGATGTGATGCCAAGCGACTGGGTCGGAGTGACTCAACAAGGAGGTGTGTGTTGTTCTCACACACCGCAAAGCATGCTGTAAGAATGCTATGATGCTTCATGGCTACAATTTGTGTCGCTTTGAGTTACCTGGGTGTATTCGGGGACTTGTGGCAGTGTTGCTACAAAGAACCTGGGATGTGTCGGGTACCACTCCTTCCCCGTCGCTTGTCTTGCCTTGACCTCACGACGCCCCCAACAAAAAAACAGCAGACATCAAAAGCCCTTATTCAAGAAGGGCAGGTATAATCAGCTTCATCATCGTCATCATCAACATCACCATTGCTATTCATGTGTATCGTTGTTTTCTTCATCGCCTTGAGTGACAAACGAAAACTCGGAGTACAATAAATGTTAATTTTCACCAACGATATTTACATAAAGTTTTTTAAAAAACAAAAAAAATAAATAATTATTCTTCACAATGCTCTGTAAAGAAATAAAAACACAAGAACACCAAGCACACACATACGTACACACTAACCAACAGTCAAATGTGAACAGAAAGAAATTATTACTCGTTATTGTTTTTCATATTCGTGTAGTTACTATTCATACAACCCTGAATGGAAGGAGTCACACTGGTTTTCACCAGATGCTTAAAACAATTGAAAGGGTGAGTCGGAGGGAGAGGAGAGGTCTGTCGGTGCAGGGCAGGACGAACGCACAGACAAACAGCGAAGGTGAGCCAGGTGACTCCTGAACTTACTCAGGCGTCACAACATGATTCAGCAGAATAAAGCACAGGCAGCGAAGACGTTCCTCCAGGATGGGATTACCACAGCCTCACTTTAATCCACACACACAGACATTAAGGTCTCCAAGAGAAAGAACAACCCTAATTTAATTTAGCAAAGACTACAGCAGAGCAGGCACCTTTCCAATAGAGTGAGTCACTGATGCTTAACTTAAGAAATCCATCAAGGAAAACTACGATGGAATATTAAGGGAAGGAGGAATGAGACAAGGACAAACATCATCATAAATCTCAAGGGAACATAAGGAGCAGGTAGGACCTCTCCAGTTGTGAGAGGATTAAGCTAATTATATAACTTTAGTAAATGTAAATCAACTTTTAAAAATGCATGGCAATGGACAAAATAAGTTATCAAGATATTAAACTTTAGCAGTAAGTTTTATACTCTTGTGCACAAAGTCTAGACTTAAAAGAACAATTAAAATTCAACTCAGCTAACATTGATTTATTTAATTTTAGGAAAGACATAAATATGTCTGTTAGGATAATCTTTGGGGAACTATGATTGTCTGTGCCAAATTTAAAATAGAGAGCAGGATTTTTTCTGCAACAAACAGTCCAGGTTGACCTGTCATGAAACAAAAGATGAATGTGAGGCAACGTGCCTCAGGCCCACCGTTGAGGACGGCAGATTTGTGATGGCGGTGGCCTGTTTGTCTTCAACAACCCACTTGGAACTGCTTGAAATACCAGAACATTTAAAAGCTAAGTTTGGTGGGTTCTGCCAGAAATTTGGAAATGGGTTCTAATTTGGGTTTATGATATAATACAATAAGCATTTCTACCATAATCATTCCAGTCTCCTAGCCTAAGTAGTGAACCACTTCTAGAGAGGTTATGTAGTTTAAAAAAGAGAGCATAAAACAATTAGATTTTAAAAAGAAAGCTTGTTTTATACACTTCGCAAATGTTCTAAAATTAAATGTTAGATTTTTCAATATTTGTGAACCAGAGAAGTAAAAGATGAATCTATTTTAAAGCTTTTATACATCATGACTAGGTGACAATTCATGTCTGAGAATTGTTTTAGATACAAAAAATCTATTTACTGCAGAAAAAGGACATAAACTTACAGTAATATGCAGTGAAGTTGTGGGCAGAATTAAACTTTTTTTACTCAAGCCCACACCAGCACCTGGTCATTGCTTCTGCCAGGAATTGAATATAATGATGAGAGACAGAACTGAGGCTGAACAAACGCTCCAATTGGACCCCGTGTCTGAGGGGGGAAAAGTCTTGACTGGGAACATCTGTAATCCTCTCTTGGTATATTCATGAGCCCTGGCTTGCTGAAGGTCACTCCTGACATTGTTGGTGCCAAGAAAGCGCAACACATTTAGAGGTGTGAGAGAGGTGGCAGTGCAATTAAAAAGTGGTATTTGGGCGCTAATGTCTCCATATGTTTAGATTTAAACTTTCCATCCATTTTAGTGTTTTGGTGGTTGAGCTGATAGCAGAAAACAAAGATAAATGAGGGGATCCTTATTATTTTAAAGATAGAAGCTTTCTGAAGGATTTACACTATGTTGTCAAACAAAATATACTGGGAGGGAACAGGCCTTATAGCAAACCCACAGCATTTTCCCCCACAATTTAGGCCAAACATTTAGTCACAACTGAGAGCATCAATGATTCTTCTATTTTAACCACTAAAGGAAACTTTGCTGTATCTTGTTTTGTACAAGTAATCCTTATAGATATCTAGGTCTGAGCTCACTAAAAAATAAGCAACAGTTTTTTTAATATGCTATAATGATACCATCAATCATAAATGTGAAGAATCAGTTTGTGGTCAAAAGAAAAGTTATAAAATTTCCAGATAAGTTATTTATGCAACCTGCCAACACTGGCCAATATTTTTTTTATTCAGGAGGTCATCTGGATTAAAAAGCAGATAATAATCCTTCTAAAAGTCCAAAAGTCTTCTCAGCAGTCTATTTTCAAGGATGAGTGACGTCACAGTCCGTCTCATGCTATAAAAATAACAGAGTATCTCCAAGCTCATGTGGTGACTGAGATCTACTTTCTAAAGCCTTCTGAACAATATGTAACTCAATTAGAGGGAAATAGATAGCTGAGAAACTGTTGACTTAATAGGTCCAGAAAGTGGTTTCACACCTTCTGGACTGATTACACTGATTAGTTTCTGTCTTTACCTGACCAGCCAGGTAGAGCAGCGGTTTGCACTGACATAACTAGTTGTTAGCCTAATTCCTTCTCAAATCTCTTCTTGATTCTCTACATTGAGATTCTTCTGACTTTTATCCACCGATGCTGACCTGAATCACTTAATTTGAAACCCACTGTATAAAGACTGTTTAATAAGCGAGTCCATACACAGCACAGCTTCTGCTAGCACTGCCTTTTTATCTCTTTTGATTCACGCTAAAGATGGTGTCAGCACACAACTGTGCAGTTGTAAACTGGCCAGCGCCGTATAACTCCTCCTCCTCATGAGTGTCGGGAAGCTTTTCTGGACAGCATGCGGTGTGCCGAGTATGTTCTGGGCACCGTCTTTCATGTGGGCCTCAGCGCTGGCTGCTGTGATGCACTGATCCAGTCCAGTGCCCTTCAGAACAATTGGCCATCCCTGGAACAGGGCTCACTGTTTTGACAGCCAGTGCCTGCAGTGTCACAGCACATTACACTCCCATTAGGTGGTCAGAAAGGAGCAATATCTGCTTCCTTGAACCTGGGGGGTCTCACTATTTGCAAAAATAACTCTGGCTAAGAAAAAAGACATGGAGCGCTTTTACAACCAACATGCGTGCAAGTAAAAGTCTTGTCATCCATCCGTTAGCTTGCTCAGGTTCATCTTTGCAATTATTGGAGCTTTTCCCAGCTAGAATTAGGCAAGGGAGTGAATATTCCCTGGAGAGGAACCAAGACCATCACAAGGCTAACACAAGGACAGCCAATGCCTAACAATGGATGTTTGTGGACATCATACAGAAAAGCCCCCAGGTGACCAGCAGTCTTTTTTCCCAGACTGGTGCATAACTGTTAGCCCAAGAAATGTGGGGCTACAGCTTCTTGAACATTTACACCCACAAAGATCAGACTGCTGTGCTTTTGTTTGTCATCTCATCTATTTCATCCAGTTGCTCATCTCCAAAGCAACTCATCTAGAGAGATCACTATAGACACAGTCAAAAAGAAAAACACAAGTTTCCTGTACATTTGGATGCTACTAACAAACATCCTTCCCCGTAGGGAACAAAGAAGATGAGCGTCAGGGGAAAAAAACTATATTCTAATGCTGTGGGTGATATCTGCATTACATCTTGAATAGTAAACATAATTCAAGAGGACTGCCTTAAACCATTAAGCAATCAAGCACTTGGTTACCTAGGAAACTGAACACAAGGTGGTGGGAAGCCATTGGTAATTAAGTAAAGGCAGATAGGGGAGCCGCCTACTGTTTGGGCATCAAGCCATGCAGTAAATGCTTCTCTCTTTATAGCTGCTGTTTGATCTCTAGTCTCTAAGGGAAGATGAAACTTTATCAATATTCTCAAACGGCATAAACACAATTTTATTGCATTACATATCCCTAGTTTAAGAATAGAGATGAAATTTGTTTTTCATTTTTGAAGTAAAGGAAAGAAAAAAATATACACAATGGAACCAACTCCCTTTCTATTTGTCCCTTCTTAAGTGTGAACTATCATTAGCATGGCAGCACAGTCAGCAGATACAGGAAATTAGAACAGTAACTCCATAAAAATTGCATCAGCTTTAATAGTTGTTCATAATTTGGGTATATTTCAAAGTTTCTGAAAGATATAATAATAGATCATCCATATATGCAGATAGATGACTTCCAGGAAAGAAGGTTTTACAATATTAAAGCAATAGCATCATCTTTCAATATTGTTATGTACATACACTCAAAAAATAGTATTTATATAGAATTAGTTTTAGATTTGCTTACAGACTTACTATTAGCAATTAAGCCTACATTTAATGATGTACGATTTCCTAGTTTTGTGTTGATTTGTGGAGGTTTATAGAAACCTCCACAAATCCAGGCTATTAGACATGGAAACAAAACAGCTGAGCTTGCAAATCAGAAGTGAAAAATGTATATTTCCTGATTTACCATTTTTTAACAGCCAAATAACCGCGATAGTTTTTAAATAGAAATGTTTCTTTATATTTTATTTGGTATTGCTGTTAGTGATTGTTATCACAGCAGAATTAAAACTTTCAAAATATTCTACCTTCTCCTTTTATGATGTAAAGTTTAAAGTATTTTATTTTTTTATCCTTCAGAAAATAGAAAAACATATGTTTTTCTTTTACTTATAATAGATTGTCACTAGATGATTGGATTGTGTTTTGGCTTCTGTATTGTACACCTCTGTGTGGTTTATTAAAGTTACCCTTTTTATGATATACTTTGTGGCATCTGTGTGAAAATATGATATATAAATAAAGCTGAATTTACTTACTTACGACCTTAAGAACAAAACTTTGAAACATAATGTTTTCTTATGTTTTACCCCAAACTTCAGTCAACTTCAGTATTTGACTCTTTAACATACATAAGTATTATACAGTAATATGAGTCTTCTTACTTAAATAGGTTTTTTTTACTGCAGTGACCTTTATAATATAACTCATTTCTAGTACATACATACTCTTGGTTTAGAAAGCTATGATATTATACTGGAAATTTAAATATGTTTAAATAGATGTATTTGCATCAGAGTACATTTGCCATTAAATTCTAAATAATTGAAAAGCACAGTACTAATAATTCAGCTCAATATTTTAGCTACTTCCTGAATAAAGTGCAGAAGTGTAGAAAGATTGGGGAGGACTATAGGAAAACCCTGGGACAGAAATAAGCGAAAACTTTACAAGAGTGTATTAAAGGTGAACTGCAAATGGGAAACTCTGTATTTCTGAGCATCTAATTACTGAGCATCTAATTAAGTTTCGTTGTTGCTGCTTTATGACAGCTTTATTTCCACAGGTATGAAGCTAAGCTGAATGTTTCTGACAAACTGGGCAACTATTACTGCATTAGATAACCTCTAATCCACTCCAATCATCTAATATTACACACGCTGTCCTTCATTTATAATTCCCATGAAGTGCAACTAAAATTCAGAACATGGTTAAGAATTACCTTTTCCTGTCAGTATATATGCTTATAAGTATATGAACTGTTCTTTCTTGGACTCATTCCGAATAACAATGTGCAGGCTGTGGCTTTGAGCTCTGACAAGCTTGATGTTAATCGACACATTGTGTAATAGCAGTGTTGTGCTGGCCAGTCTCCGTGAGACAAGCAAACGTGCCTTGCATCTCCATCCCAGCCTGACATTTCAAACATCAGTGGACTCCCACCAGGAGTCCTGCAGTTTCCTCCCAAATACACACACAAGCACACACATAAGTACTCTGAGATTTAGAAAAAAAAAAACACAAAAAAGACCAAGAAGAGGATGAGAGCCCTGCATCCTTTGTGTCCTCCGCTTCAACTCCAAACCCTGAAAACACCAAGCAGACGTCGCCTCTCCCCCCGACTGCAGCCAACCCTTCCAGATTCTCCTCCCTTGATTTTTACCACAGCTATAATCATCACCATCATCATCAAAAACTATAATCATCAGTATTATTTTTATTACATTTTCAAAAAAGTGCAAAATGAACTTCCCTGTGCCCTCGTTCAGAAGGCAGGGCAGTAGAGGATGGGGAAACAATGGCAGTAAGAAGAGCAAGAAGAGCGCGAGAGAAGAAAGAGAAAAGAGAAGAAGATTTCTGTAAAGTTCAAAGAGTGTTGCTCCTGTAAATGCACACTCAACTGGCAGAAGGCATACATTAACACAGCAGTCTAACTACACAGTCCAACCTGCTGGAGGTGGACACCCACCAGCATGACAGAAGAGCACAGGGCGAAGAGAAGTGTGTGCACACAGCTGAATCCATGTGCACAAACTTTGCTTTCAGCCTCGATTTTCCTGTGAACATTGGAAGATTTCAATTAGTTTCGTCGGTTGGTGATGCATGAAAAGTGACATCCTAGGATTTCATCTTCTTTTTTCTCTCTCCGTGTCTTTTTTTTTTTTTTCTTTCTGGAAAAATCGGGACGAATCCATGTCACAAGTTTGTGTCCCCTCTTTTCCCAGCTTTGGAAAGTTTTAGTTGCTATTTTTTTAATCTCTATTTTTGTTGGAGATACAGCACAGCACCCACAGCACACAGACGACAAGGAAGGCTCCAGAAAGAGGGTTGTTGTAAGAGGAGTGGTGGGGCAAAGTAAGTCACTAATATTGTGCCAGATGGAAGAGAAGAGGAAAAAAAGAGTACAGAGAGGAAAACAGGAGAGAGAGAAGAGACAACAATGTGAACAAATTCATCCTGAGTTCAGCTTGTTTCATCACAAACCTATTATCGATCACTTCAGCTGAACATTAAACCATTCTTTAGTAAAGGAGAGAAGGTTTGCTATGAGAGAAAAATGTAATACACTTGAGACAAATAACGAGAACAGTAGGGTCAATGAAAAGACTAATGGAACAGGGAAACAGGTGACAGAATATGGCTAAGATAGAGTTAACTAGTTTCATAGGTGAAACCCTGCCAGTCTACATAGCTAAATTATAGCGTCATAAAATGGGCACAGGTGCATCCTAACGTCACAGAAACGTTAATTAATTAATAAAATTAATAATTAATAGAGATTCACTACAAAGATCATATATTTGGAGCATTTATGTCTCTTTATTTTCATCATTAACGATTACAACCAATGAAAACCCAAATTTCTGTTTCTCAAATAAATTGAATATAGCAGCAGACAGAGCAGTAATAGCTGACATTCTGTACAAAGGTAGCAAACCACAAGAGTGTGCTGCTAATTGGAAAGTTGAGTGGAAGGAAAAAGTGTAGCAGAAAATCTGGCACAGGCAACAGGGATAAGTGAGAGGATTCTAACTCATTTATGATTTTTAGTGAGAATAACAAGGGATTGACTGTGGCTGGAGTCAGAGTTTTAAGAGTCGCAGCACACAGTTATTTTCCAGAATATATTCTGCAACTGCTACCTTCCCTGTGTTAAGACACTGCTGAATGCAAGACACTGACAAATACTTCTTAAAAAGGACTTGTCCAAAGTCCTCTTGTTATTAGAAAAGCAGATTTTATTTTTCATTGGTAAATCAAGGTCCCAGAGTCTGGAGATAAAGGGAAGAGGCACAGATTTCAAGCTGGTTGAGGTTGTTCTATTGTATTTTATAAAGTCCAATGTCAGGAGGGAAGCTTACCAAAAAGGTTTTTGAGCACTCCATGTTTCACTCTGCTGACAAGGTTTATAGAAGTGCAGATTTTTTTTTTCCAGCACAATATGGCAAAAGTGCAAACTCTCCTGGTCTGAAACTCAAACATTGTCGAGGCACCAGAGCCAACAATGAGGTTGAACTGGCGCACACATCTGCAGAGCCACATGCTGGTGGCCCCGGTCAATTACTGAGTACATACAGTACATATTGTAGCACCACAATGCTGTATTACTTTTTTTTTTCATTGGTCTCATGTAATAACCTACTCATACGAGAAACAGAATTTGGGGTTCATATTAGCTGTACATCACAGTCATCAAAATTAACAGACATAAAGACTGGAAATATATAATACTCTAGTTTACTGACTTGGTATGCAGTGAGTTTCACTTTTTGAGCTGAATCTCTAAATTAACTTTACAATGGTGTTGTAATTTATTGACATCCACTTGTATGTTCATACAGTGCCTAATGTATTATATTGTATAACTACTGTTTATGCAACGATATTAAATGAGTTCAAATTATTATGATTCTCTAAGATACCAACTTGTTTAACTGGTCAGGGACTGCAGCGACAAATAAACGGATCATTAGACTTCCATGGGCCGATTGCATAAGGGCAGAAAGACAGACATACAGACAGTCAGAAACAGGGGGACTATTGGCAAAGTGGCAACACAGAAAAAAAAACATACAACAGCACAAGGGGAGAGAAATTCAGAGAGAAGTGGAAGAGGAAATTGAGATTCTAAAAGAAAATAGAGAAGAGTTTAAAGGTTTAAGAGAGCAGATGGCTAATTGTACCCGTGTTTCGCAGCCTGGCAGCAAGTCAGTCTTGTGCATAAGGACGGGAGCGGGAGAAGGGGAGAGAGAAGAGGGGTGGGAAGTAGGAGATGGGAAGTGGCCATGGAGGAAGCTGGGTGGTGCGATCAGGCCTTAAGAGCGTGCCACTGGGCGACGTTAGTACGCGGCCGGGCGAGCATGTCCTTCCAATGCTTTACTTCTGCTGGCCCGCTCTTCCACGATAGGTAGATCTGAGAGAGGGGAAAGAAACAATTATGCACACTTCATGAAAATTTATAAACTACTGACGACATTAAAGAAATCATTGTATGGTCCATCTCTTCCAAGTCAATATATTTTCCCGTGTATCGTGATGGGAAACGATGGTATTTGGTATCAGTTATTGCTAAAGAGCAGCAACACGTCAAAAAACAGTGAGGTGAAGCAGTAATAACTGTCCCTGTTCACTCACAGGCTGTATTACTAATAGGCATTGCATTATTAATGCCATTGTTGCCTAAATTAATGAAGCTAGAGATTGACATATTTAGTATTCAAACAAAGGAGAGAGTTGAGCTTTTACTCATTTAAGCATCTGCAAGCTTAATGCTAACTCATACATATAGGAGGAGACAGCTGGTTGGTGTTGTTCAATAAAATTGTTCAAATTGCTTAAAAGTGGCATGGTTGTCATGACGAAACTGGTTTGTTCAGGTTCACAATGGGTGACATTTTCCTAACTCAGAGCAAAATTGAACCATTAACAGCAGTAGAAGGCCCCATCGAGTGACTTAAGGTAATTTTAACATCAACTGAGCTTGTAAGTGTGGCTCCTCCAAGGAAGAAATAGTTTCAGGATGTGCAAAGTGAAGCTTTGGCCTTGCGGTCAACGTTGATGTTTCTTCTTTGTCCCTCGACACTATTCAGCAACCCTGCTTGCAGAAATTTGACCCCTCCCACACAGGCAATTGATGATTTGCAGAAAGTACAACCCAAAGTATTCATCTTTCTATAACCAAGTTTTTATTATGAGCAGAACCGTATCTATCCAGAGACTTTGATTGAAAAGTCAACTCACTGCAACCAAATCAGATTTTAGTGAATTCAATTATGCTTTGCTAAATCCGGCAAGCGGTTTGAAAGAAAGTGACCCAAATCCTGTTATTAGACTAGATTTGGTCTGACAACAGGTCAATTTGAGCAAACATGCCCGATCTCTCCGGTTTTGGAACTACACCGAATAATATTCCTTTCCTGTAGAAAGAAAAAATAAACATAAGTCATTGTATTTAATTTAATTTTAATTTGTTTTTATTGTCTTGGTCCACAAGTACCATTGATTCTATGACTCTACAACACACAGAGCTAACCCATGACACCCATCTAAAAATCTCCCCGCAGATTCTTATGTCATAAATTACCTTGCCAATAACATCGTTGCGGCTAAGCCTGTCCTTGTCCATGACGGTGATGATGATGGTAGTCTCCCTCAGCACATGGGCAGGGACATCAAAGGGGAAGGACTCGTTGAAAACTGGATTCAGACAGCGCTTTATCACCGGCGTCTTCTTCTTCTCAACACGCTTGTCCTTGTGCATGAGCCACACCTTTACGTAAGGGTCTGCAGAAAGGGCATACAAGTTTTCGCTAGGGTAACTAAGAAAATGCCTATGGATGTTTTTTTTTTTTCTCTTTTTTTTTTTGCTTTTGGGGTCAGCTTTGCAATTACCCTCTTGATTGTTATAGGCAGGAAAGGCAGCAGGGAAGCAGAGACCTCGATTGAGCTCAAGGTCAACCTATTCCCTGAGCTAGCAAACATACAAATGAGGAAGTATTTATGGAAATGGGGCTTGGGATTCATACAGCAAATTCTGGAGCAATTTTATATCTGGTAATAGTAACTGTAGGAAACTCTAATTTTACCAGAAAAAAAAAAATGTACAGAAAGCGTGTCACAGCAGGACTGGATACATATTTTTTCACCAGAAGAGACCAGAGTGCACTGATGCACATTTAGCTGGGAGGTTCAAGATCCTCAGATATTCAGGCAGATAGAGGTCAACAGATATGCTTGATGTAATGTCACCTTGCTGCTGTGACTATAAACAGAGGACAGTAACCAGAGTACCAAAGTATTCAAACGAATCGACTGTTTCCACATTTTGTCACATTACAACCTTCAGTGCATTTTGTTGGCATTTTACGTGACAAAGCAACACAAAGCACAACATTATTATGAAGTTGTAAAGAAAGGAATTGTAGAATTTTGCCAAATAAAATCCATAAATTTACATAGGCAGAAAGAGCTGCAGCTCAGTGATCATTTTTCAGTCCTACTGTGCAAACAGTAAAGACTAATGCTGATTTCCTCAGTCACTTAATGTGAAAACACTGGTGCGCATCGAAAGTACTTTCCTTGATTTGAACAATTCTGTAGAAGCGCTCGATTTATTTTATTAGTACTTAAAGTGAGGAGACCTTCTAACACTGTAACATAAAAAAAGTGTAAAGAAATTATTAGCAAGGTACTCTTCCGTCTGTGTTGACTGGTCAGTATGTACCGTGTACTACAAAATCAAATTAAAACCTCAAAACTTTGAAAGTCAAGGCAAAGGCGCCAAACTGAAAACCACAGATTTAAGACCGGGACAAACACAGCAAAGACTTTACCCGAGGTGCCCCCGATATCCATGGCTTTAAGGTGGCGTGCTTTGATGATGTTCACAGTGATGGTGTTGGCAGTGGGATTATAGCAGAGAGACACCAGCAGGTCACCTCGTCTCCCCTGCAAAAACGAACCCACAAAAAAAAACCCAAAAAAAAAAACAATGGAGGGTGAATCATCCGGTCTAAGATCAGATTTCATCAGGGGATATCAAACTCCAGATTACTCACTGCCTCATTGTGCAATGTTACATCACTGCCCTTTCTGCTCTAACTCCTTGTGCCAAATACAGATGGTCCAGTGACCGGGCTGGCTTAGTTATGATCATTGCTCACCCAAAAATCACATCAAACATGATGAAGGCTGCGACCAAACGTGTCACACTTGCTTTAGCAAATTACACGGGGATTAAAAGTGAGCATCAGCCGTGGTTCTATCGGCCGTCTTACACTGCCATCACTGCAGGGCTTAAGCTCCTTCCAGAAGGTCTTCAGCTGGCCCAGTTCCACCTTGTTTAGGGGGATTGACACCTCTCCGATGGGGTCGTTCCTGCTGAAGCGGTCGTAGTCCAACACCTGGAGGTAGAGAGTGCGTTCTCTCACCTTCTCGTAAGGGAAGCCTAAAGCAGACACAGGAAGCAGATAACGCTGTGGGCGGAGAGGCACGGCTAAGTGGCAGATTGTGGAAGGCATGTTCCTGACAGTACAGAGGGAACAGTAATGTGCAACATGCTTCCAGGGAAGAATATGACAAAAATGCCAACGTGTGGAGCAAAAGCTGTACTCCTGTCACAAAACTAATCGCATACAAGCTTAATGGGCTGTGGGTTTGGAAAAGCTTTGAGAATATTCCACCCTATTTTCCCTATTTTGTCGTTTCACACTCAGCCCATCTCAAAAGTCATAAAAAAACATGTTCCTCACAAGAAGAAAAAAGCACTTTTGTCTTTGCCGATGACAAACAGCTTCGGCAGCTTACAAGATGATGATTATTATTACAGCAAGACAGAATATTGGTCTGCTGTTTCTAGGCTGGAGGTCTAATCAATAAAAACTTGCTCTAATTTCACACTTTGGTATTGAGTTTTCACACAACTAACACAAAGCTCCTTTTCAATGGAGAAACAGGTCTTTGTGGAATCTGCCAAGCTTGCTGCAAATGAGTTTTATCTCTGCATTACTTGATGAAAAAAGCAAAGAAACCTTTGCGGTTTTCATGGTCTGAACACTGCCGTGTCTTACAGGTGGAAAATTAACACAATATTTACATTTCATTTAGTTTAAAATATACATGATTGAGGTTGCTATTGCTTATGGTGTAAGAACAATAAAATAAGTACATTTTTAATACAACAGTGACATATACAAACAAAAAGTTTCTCTCAAACAATAACTATTCCTCCAATTTATAAAACAACTAAAATTGATTAGTTTTTTATAATGTTTTCTGAACACATGAATTCATTGTCAGTTTTGTTGTTGTTTGACACAGAGGTTAGAATAAAGTATTTATTTGTTTCTGCCATTTTTCCCCCAATACACAAACATTAAGGAAGAAAAAAATCTGTATTAACAGCAAAAACTATGCTCGTTTCAAAACTCTATCCTCAAACAATCCACTTACTCTGCAAGAGCACTTCATTTATCTTTGCAATTTTAAGGTCTTTGATGGTTTAATCAGGTAGAAAACTGGCTCTGAAATAAAATGTTGCAGATGAAATTACCTGAGATAAAAGAGCAGAAAACCGAGAAAAAAAATCTAATAAAAACTCAACGTAGGGTATAAAATTACCCAAAATTAAGATGAATATATTTTTTATATTTCAACAGTGACTCAGTCTAATCACAAAAGTGTGATTTGATCCATTTCATTATGCTTGTATAATATCAAAAATCAAATATTTAACTGCTCTCAAAGTCAAAACAATTGGTAAGCCTTATTACTTTTTAAACAAACTTGCATAGCTATTTAATGGGAAACTATAAGTCTGAAGAAATCATAAACATTTCTAACTTGATGTACATCCCAAAGAGTTCAGTTAAATTCATCTTTTAAAAAATGGAAGGAGTTTGGGACTTTTCTAAATTTATTTAGAGCTGGCTGTCCTTACAAAGTGAGTGACCGGGACTATAAGACTGGTTCGAGAAGCCAAAGAGATATTTACGTCTAATCTGAGGGAGTTAAAGGTTCCAGTGCTCAGAGAGAAGACGGTGTGCTTTAAGAAATGTCTTCCATGCTTTCTTGCAAATCAAAACTGCATGGCAGAATGTCAAAGAATTTCAAATAAGAAAAAAAATAAAACATTTCTAAAGAGTGTACAAATCTAGTCAGGAATTCAGCTGAAGGCACAAGAGATAATGCGAGAAAAATTGTAAATTCATGTGATCTGAGTTTATAACCAAACTAGAAAAGCAACTTCAAGTATGATGCAAAACTGGTTGGCAAAAAAATGGTTCAAAAAAAGCAAAGTTAATGTTAAGAAGTGGCCAAGTCAAAGCCCAGATGTCAGTCTAGTCAGGAATTTGTTAGTAAACGTGAATAGAGCTGTAACAACCTGACAGAGCTGCAAGAATGAAAATAAATTATAACTTGATAGAGACATATTCACATAGTTACAGTACTTATTATAACCAAAAGAGCATCTTCTATAAGATTTTATTTGAAGAGGTGTGACATCATAATATCATAAGCATGACATAATACCTGTTATGAACGTGAAAGAGAATTCATGAATGGTTAAGAATGTTGTCTTGAAGTGTCATTCTCTAAATAATGACACTTTACTGGACTTTTAATACAACTTTTAGTACAGCTTTGCATGAAAGTGTCATTATTTACCAAATGATACTTCGTGACAACAGTCAAAGATTCATGAAGACGCCTTTATGTATATAACAGGTGTTATATCATTTTTATGACTGTCACATCAGTCTTACGCACACTCCTCCAAATAAAGTGTCACTGCATCTTCTAACTGGAAAGGGTTGAAAATGTATGCATTAACTTTACCTTATTTGGCATATTCTTATTAAATTTACTTAAAAAATATATATATATCAGTTTTTACTTATATTTTAAAGATTTATTTTTGTGCAATTGAGACCCTAAAAACACGCAAAATGTGAATTTTATGTAACACTTCCCCTTTAAGATTCACATTTAAACCCAGAGAAAATGACAGAATCCGTTGAGATTAATTTTACATTTCAGGTCTTTAAAACTTGGAAATATGACAAACCCTCGAAGAGGAAGGTTTCATTCCAGTGGGGGTTGAGGTTCTTCCTCTTGACCTTGGTTTCCAACTTGTGCTTTTTGTCAGGCAGCAGGTAGATTTTGACAAAAGGGTCCGAGGTGCCGGAGAAATCCTTGGCTGGCAGGTCCTGACCCTTCAGAACTTTGACAGTAAGGGTTGTATTCTGGAAGCTGTAGCCTATGCTGAACTGGATACGACCAAGTTTTTCACTGACGGGCCCTTCACCGTCATCGTCCTCTGAACCTGGGGACAACTGCAAGGCCACAAAAGACAAAGCAATGAATGCAAACCGTCACGTGTCCAGTAAGAGCCACACAAGGTACAAGTCAGACCTAAAGGCACTGACTTTCTGCATCACCAAGACCTCGACAGAGAATAGCTGTGAGGGGGAACGAATTCAGAGTCACATTTTGATCATGGCGTGCTCGAGCAGCTGCTCAGAAACAGAGATTGGTGCGATGTTAAGAAGACTCTGAGAGTTTAATTTCCTTACTAATGTTCTTAAGAGGCAGGAGGTGCTCAGATTGAAGATATGGAGCTTTAGACTACCCGCGCTCTCTCACAGCCACTCTGACTGCTTTATCATTGCTCTGCACTAAAAGGCACATATCTGATAAAAGCCAGAGAGAGGGAAAGAGAGAGGGCAAGAGAGAAACAGAAAGAGGAGGAAAGAAGCTTTCAGTGAGACGTAAAACATGGACTAATGTCAGCTTTCTGCACGTGAAACCTTCCCTACTGTACATATTAGTCCCACCGTTGTTGTCTACTTGCTTTTTTTTTCTTCCCAAATAAAAAACAATTGCAATACAAGTTTACATAAATTATGTGGAGATAAGAAGCATGCACTAAACCTTTTTGTGAAAGAACTCAAGTGCTGTTTGGCATGCAAAGGGTTGCTCAGAGAATTACCTGAAATAATACTTTTTGAAGCTTTCATCCAAAACTAAAATGACAAAGGCTCACTTCTGATTCATCAATACGGGTGTCAGAAAGAGGGAGAATTTCAACTCTAATTTGTCAAACAGTATGAGTCACCTTGGATGACTTGGCTTGCTTGATTGCCACTGTGGGAACGGCTGGTGTGTTATTTTTTTCTATTATGACTCGCTCATTACCATCCGCAGCTTTAGATCAACCTGCCTTATAAACTTACAATGACTTTGCAGCACAACTCCTGCTGGTGGCAAGAATTACCTCAGAACAATGTGATTTTATTTATTCATCTTGACAAATATAACTCAGCTGAAATGCTTTCCATGCCTTAGAACAAATCAAATAAGATCTTATCAGAATTTCCTACGCTTTGGCTTACAGATTCCAACAAAGTTATCTTATTTTCCTGCCCTTTTGCTTAAACTACAGCTAATATTGTTGAATTTCTAAAATCATATTTGTCTGGAAGTAAATACATATTAGCAATAAAATTTAAATATTGCCTATATGTATTGTATAAGTCATAAAAACACTACAATTTAGCTTTTTAACCATTATCAAAATCATCTTGCAGAACGATTGTTTGACAAAACTATGTTTTCCTGACAATGCGCTAATGCTCATCCTCTGACCTTAGAGTAAAGGTCATTTAGGACTAATGTCCTAATGTTGCTGTACAAAACTAGCAAGGAGTTTAAGGTGTTTTTTTTTTTTTGTCAAGCTAAATTATTTTACAACAACTGAAGGTATTTGGGGGTTTGCTAAACACAAAAACAGCAGGAAATGCTAATAATGCTAATAATGATAAAGAATGCTCAACTGCAACCTGCACATGTGCATAAAAACACCATAAAGACACCTGTGACCTTTGCCTCAGAAACTGTTAATAGTTTTACAAATTAACAACACTCAATTTGTAAAAAAAAACAAAAAACAAAAAAAAAACAACTTGTGACCCGCAACAACTAAATTTGAAGAAAGAAAATTTTTAAAATTGCATGATTTTGTTAATCCAAGGAATAATTGTCAGAAAGAAAACCTGTGAAATCTGCAAGACTGTTAAATGTAAACTGTTCACAAAAATGAAATTCAATGTGTAACAAGTAGCAAAAATGTTGATACCATGGCTCAATTTTTATACATATATTAAAACCCTAAAACATTTGCAAAACATTTATTTAGCAATGTTTTGCTAAAATAAGTGAATTACACAAGTCAATTCACTGCGTATTTGAGACACCAGTGATTAGGTTGAAAACAGCATGACTCAGAACTTAATAACACTAAAGGTTATTTACTGCCCAACACTAGAGCTTATTTGTTTTTCAAAGGTTTTTGTGGCACTGGTGGCCTTTCTACAACAGTAGATGTTCAGGACGAATGGCAGCGACAGAAGGGGAAGAGAAGCAGCAAATGGTCCAGGACCAGGAATTGAACCGAGGACCGTAGCCTCTTTGTTGTATCATCAAACCCATTGTTTGTACCTGTTTTTGTGTTTAGCTTTTCTGAAATACAATTTTTTTTCCTCAATCTAATCATTAGCCAGAAATAACAGTCATGGTGTCGTTCACAGTTACACCAGGAGTTTGCAAGTTTCTGCTGCCACTAGTCTGGAGGAGTTTGCAGCTTCGTGGCAAATGTTTGTGGAAATGGGCAGTGCTTTGTAGAGCAGGAGTTCAGACACCGCTGAATGTTTGTCATGTGAGAGTCAAGGATTTCTCAAACATGGTTGAAAGAATCAAAGCAACACTCCAGGATAGATTTTTGATGAGGGAATAATATAATTACATCATACAAAGTGCAAAAAAGCTTTATATCAAATAATACTGACCCCCTGTTTAAGCAGTCATAGTAATAATAAGTAATCACATAAGGTTTGGTTTCTTAGAAATTGCTTTTAGCCACATATTTTGAATGGAAAACCAAGACCTGAAGCAGGAGGGAAGGAAGGAAGGAAGTGAGGGAGGATGCTAGGTGGACTAGGTCATCTTACCATCACCATGTCTCCAGTGAGCGAGTTGGCCAGGTCAGTTACAGAAGAGTGCCCATCAGCATCAGGAGGGTGACCCTTGGGGCTGTTTGCTGGCTTGTTGCCCCTGCAAACAAAAAATCAGGTTGACAAACGTAAAACAGCTCAAAAATTAATGAGCAGTTTACTCGTCTACAGAAAGCGTTTGAGCCCACAGGGAGTCCAGCCTCCACCTGTTTAGCAGCAAACTGCCTCTCTGAAATGATCGTTCAGTCCCAGTTTTACTACGGATTGATGTCACTTCACAGTGAAACAGGGTTTGTTTGTTTTTTTTTTAACAGCTATTGCTAACAAAAGCCAAATAAAATCTGCCAGGTATTCCACAGATTAACGATGGGCACAAGACCTGAGAGGTGTAACTCATAAGAGATTTAAGTACATCTTCAAAAAGAACGTCACCTCCACTAGCAAAATAATAAACACATTTTTAGACACAAAACATAAAATCAATTAACTTAAAATAACAGAAACCAAATTATTTTCCCAAATCCTTTGAGAGTTTATGATACACACGTATAATGACATACATACAAATATATAAAAACCGGAGACAAACACATATAGCAACATATAGAGGACAGACATTGCATGTTTAAATCTCCCAGTTGCATCGACAAACAGTTGATTTTACAGAAATAAAAAAAGAAGAGACATGAGATCTTCACTGGTATGGCTGGCACTGAGGTACAAATGTTAATAGATGTTACATTTAATTCCCTTCCACACACGCTTGGAGAAAAAAAACCCTCTAAGTTCATAAATCATGAAAATAGGAATTACAAAGAAAAAATCAACTTAGAAAAATAAGACAAAAAAGCATGAGAGAGGACAGAAATGAATAGAGGAAAATACAAAGGGTCTTGTTGATGGACACCTAAATGACTAGTCAAGGCACATGAAGGGGTTGAACACAGAAAAACAGTTAAGTGACAAACAAGCGAGGACAGAAACATGGAGAAAGAGAAAAAATTAGCAGACGCATATACAATTCACAAATTACAAAGAGACACAAATAATAAAGACTTTCGACAGAAAAGAAGACCACAAATAAGGAGAGAAATACACAAGCAAGCTGATTTTTAGAAATCTGTTTTAGAAGAGATAGCAAGTATTACCAGCATGAACAGTATGAAAACAAAAAACCAAAGAGAGTGAGATCATAACAAACACCAGCACGTTAGAGAGAAAAACAGAGCTGCAAGAAAAGATAGGGAATGAAGGAAGGAAAGCCTGCAAACACAAGATAGGCTTAGTTTTGTCAGTCTGATAAGAATCAAAGAATAAAAGACAAAAAATTAAAATGAAACACAGAGCTACAGACAATATATTTAAGAGAAGACAAAGGAGCAAACATGCTAAAAGGAGAGAGAGAGAGAGAGAGCACAAAGAAAAAAGAAAAAGACAATAAATACATTTGATCATCAAGATAAAGCGAACAAGAAACATCTTTTTTGATGCGGAGAGTTTAAAATAACTTAGAAATGAGATATAGAAAGAGAAACAAGGTGATATACCATTCAAAACTATAACTTCACTAAAACCATGAAAAGGGACAAATAATAAGAACATAGGAAGAGCACATTTAGAGTGTTACAAAAGAGGACATCAAAAATTCAGCAGATGATACAAGTTGTTTTTAAACTAGCCTGATTTTCCAGCATTTTAGCAACACTCTAAAAGTGTGGAGTGGGAACACGGGGCCAAAGCACAAACCGGCATTGGCTACATGTGCATATTGAATATATGCAAGTAGTTGTCACTCAGAGCGAGTGAAGGCAATGCCCTGGACAGGCCATAAAACAAGGAGCCCATAAAACGTCTGTCTGTCTGGCCAGCATTCTCTATCGAGCTTTTCGCTGAGAGGAAGAGCGCGCTCTTTGTTGGTTGCGCTAAAAAACTCCAAATTTGGATGAGAATCGATGTTGAATGCAATAATGTGTGCATTTTTGCAAAGGACAAAGACAGAACTGACTGAAGGAAAGTATACTGACAAATAGACAGACAGAAAAGGCAAGCAAACAAGACAAGCAAACACTTCAACCAGCAAAAAAAAAAATCTAAAAAATTGGCAGGGGGGTATAAAAGGGAGGAAAATTACCATTTCAAGGAGGACAGAGGTTGTTCTTCAGTGATTGGGTTTAGTAGCAAAAGCTCTTAAATGTACACACCCCAGTTAAAGTGTTGAGCTTTTGTGAGGTAAAAAATTAGGCCAAGAATGAGCAACTTTTTCCACATTTATTGTGACATTTATTCTGTGCTATTCAACTGAAAAGCAACAACAAAAAAACTGATAGAAGGAATAAAAAAGGTACAACATGATTGAATAACTGCACTCTTCACATTTTCAGGCTCCCTTTGATTTAATTTCAATCAGTGTGCTTTGGTATGTGTTGATTAGCATGGCGTGACTTTGTTAAAATAAGGTTCTCCAAATCTATCAGATTGTGGGGATGCTGACAGTCTGCAACCTTACCTGCAGACTGATCCCACAGATTTTCTACCAAATTTACTTTATGATTCCAGTGAGGCCATTTCAAAACTTTCATTTGTCTCCCTTGAAGTCATTCCTAATTTGAGCTAGAAGCATGGATTCACCAAGAAGTGTTGCAGACAACTGAAGGCTGTGGATTATAACTCTTATTTCAAATAGATTGTAAAATCAGCTGTTTCCATCGAATGTCTAACATGTCTTAAAATTTCAACTTTAGTTTAGTTAGTCTGTATCTAAACTAGCATTTGGGAGATTTTACTCAGGCTTGGAAGTTTCTGGATGAAATCCCCATCAGACCCTCTGAAGCGACGCTCAAGGCCAACTCAAAGGATGCAATAATGTGCAAAGGGCAGTGGGATGCTGGATCACACCGCCAGGACAAAAGTAAGGCTGAATTCTTCCGCTACGAAGGCGGGATTGTTCATCATACTGACCAGTGGCAGATTCAAGATAATGGAGAATTTAAAAGACAAGGAACCCACTGGGATGGATTGCACCCTTATGTCATTTTTCCTCCTTTCAGAGTTAGAGACTTTCCCACATGCTAAGCTGGAGTTTAAAAAGGCTTTACAACTATTACAACCTGAACTTGTTGACTGCAAATTTTTTATTGTTCCAAGTCCCTCTAAATTGATCTAAGAGAATAACATTTGGTTTCTGTTGCTTAGTTTTGTCTCTAAATTATGATTTTCAACAGAAGATGAAAACATGAAAAAAATCTGATGTGACAGGAGTACTTTATTCCTGGTTAATCAGAGTCTCTACAATTGATGGCCAGTATCAATGCAAGAAGATTACATTATGAAATTGAATCAAAAAGTATTTTAATTAAGCATTATTTTAAAGAAGTGCAGAGTGCTACAACCAGCCTTCAGTTGAACAGTTCAGGATGTATAGCAAATAAAAGTTGGAAAAGGTTTGGTTTAACTGCTCACATCACAACACTTGTGAATTTAAAAAGAGTGTGCACACTTGAAATCCACTGTACTGTGGATTTGTTGCCAAGGGGTGTTTTTTTTGTTTGTTTGTTTCACTTTCTTGCACTACATCTAAACTAAAGTGAGAGACGAGAGGGAGATGCTGGGGGAAGATATGACAATCTACTCTACAGCAAAGAGAGACCGGTAGGGATTGAAGTAAAGCTGTTCACCTCCCGTCTCCTCCACCTCCCAAGTATTGATGGGAGACTGAACGTCTTCAATTATTAATTCTCTCTCATGCTTCATTCAGGAGTTCAGTGCATTCTCAGGTAAGAGGCAGAGCAGATAAAGGTGGTCCTGGGCTCTCTGCCTCCAGGCTGTTGAAACAAAGAGGCTGGGGCTGCAGCTCTGCTGGAGGAACTAAGTTTTCTTTTCCTGCTTGCACTCTGCATCAAAATAAAATCTGATTCCAATTTCTTTTATATTTCCAAGAAAGCAATATTAATTTTGGCAGATGGCAGAACAGCGACTGATATAATTTTGGTGCCAATGCTTTCTTTGTCATCCAACCCTTCAGGGGGCTGCTATGGTAGATGTGGCTCTGTAGAGCCTGCAGTAGTCTATAGTGTCCAGTGGGAGGCAGAGTGGGTTCAGATCAGATTCTGCCACAGCGAAGACACAGAAAGTGGGCTGTTGGCATAGCAACAACTCTTGAAATATAGACCATATATATAAATATATATGGGTTTGGGAGGATGTTTGGGGTGTGTCTGACAAGAGGCTGTTGGGAGAGGACTCAAGGGTGTGTTTGAAAAAGGGGGTGGTGGGCACAGGGAGGGGTGGGTGCAACACACAAGCAAACACACTGAGAACAAAGAAGATAAGGTTTAGGATATATGACAGGTACGGGTGAGAGCCTCGCAGACACATATTCACGTGAACGGACATATGGAGGCAGGCAGGCATACTTTGGGTTTCACCGTCCTGTGATACTATCCTGTTTCGTTACCTGACCGAGGGCCAGCAGCTCGAAGAGAGAGGCAAGGGGGGCAAAGACACTCCACTTCTAGGCTGGAGAGAGACGCGAGAAAGAGAGCCCAACCCAGACCCTCCACCCCCCACTTCTTTCTTTTTTTTTTTTTTTCCTTTTTTCAAACATTCAGTCTTCCGCTCTTCTGCAAACACTCAAACAAACATGCTGAGACCATGGAGTGATGTATTTCAACATCTATGCTCAATTTCATTGCCACCCACTTGATCTATCATGCGTTAGGAGTGCAGCTCACTTCCAGGGATCATAGTGAGGACTGCTGCACGTTGTTGCTTATATAAGTCATCATCCACATGAACCACACCAGCACTCACATTAGAGTCAGACCTGCTGTCATTCTTTAAAAGCTGCAGCAAATCCTTGGAATGACTTAATAAATAAGGTTACTTTCAGTTTCACCTAATTACTTTCTGCATGCTGGAACGCTAATTTAGCCTAAAATAGGTTTATTTAGTGAAATCCTGTTTCAGTATAAACATCCGATACTTGTGATTCTTTTATTGAAGATTAGCCAAAAACAGAAAACATGAAAATTAAAAATTTCCTACTGCGAGTTGCAGATAGGGAACAAGGGAACGATGCCACACTTTTCAGATTCTTATATGTAAAAAAAGAAAAAAGAAGATGAAGGCAATTCCTAATTTTTCTTCCTATTCAAACTTAAAATTGTACTTTGTGTTGGTTTAGCATATTCAACAGAAAACTCTGACATTTGTTTTTGTGTTGCACTGTGCCAAAATAAGGTAATGCTCAAACAATATTAATATCCTTGTATTGGAGTTTTTAAGGGTCTTTAATGATTTTACAACAAACCTGTTAAGTGAAGTTGTTCAGAGTGCACACAAAAATTGATCATAAATTACTCTTGTAACTTAATGTACGTTTCGTGTCTTCTTTATGTACCACAGCTCCCTGTTCTGCTTTCTTTCACAGCCTCCCGATACTTCCTGTAATTTTGCATTCATACCTCAGAGTCTATCACAGCAACTACCTCCTCATCCCAGGCAATATCAGCAACACAAAGTCATGAGGGAAAAAAAGAAAATTTTTTAGAGGACCAATAAGACTCTAAATCTAAAATGGAGGTTGCTATAAATGTTTTGAATCCTTGTTTATCTCAGAGATTGCCTGAGGATGAGGCAGCTGCATTTCTCAAACCTGTTCTGAGAAAAGGGCACAGAAGTCCTGAGTTAATGCTCCTAGTAGCTCCTCTCCCAGTTCACCATCTATCTAGCTAAAAAAATGTGAGAATCTGGTTCTGCACAAACATGATGGGTAAAGATCCACCTTCAGCTAAAACACAAATGTGAAGTCGACTCTCTCCCTCAATTCTCAACACTCCTACTGAAGAATGATGGATTTGTACTTTGAACTTTCTACCATTCTCCACTGGCCTGTAACTGTAAGCATTGGTGTATGAACACGCTGCCCCCTCCTCTTCATCCTCTCCTTTTTGCCGTGGCTAAATGCTATCTTCCTACCGCTGTCTTGGCATGCAGCTGAATACATTTCGACATTCCTCCAGTGATGTCCGGATGAACGCGGCGGCCTCAGGGAGCCGCTGCCTTGGGGACAGTCTTAAGCAGAGCCCCTGAAGACCCTGTTGATTAGTCAGGCTTAGAAAGCCCTTGTCACAGGAGGACGGCTGCATCAGACTAGCAAGGCATGGAATAATCAATTTATGTGTTTACGTACAAATTCTGATAGAGATTACAAGCCTGTTTTTTTTTTTCCTGTAATATTTAAAAACGCTTGTAGGGGAACATTTGAGCTGTTTTGTAAAGATCATCTAAGAACACAGTGACCAACATGTACAAGTAAAAAGCAAAACATAAGAAAAAGAAAACAACAAACATTGCAGTCTATTGTAAAGTAATAAATACTAATTAAAATACTGGTTCAGATGAAAAAACAAAAGAAAGAAGTATAGTTCACAAAACAGAAAATAAAATAATGTAGAAAAACACAAAGTATATACAGATATAAACAAGGATTTCATTATAAAAAACAGATTAAAAATATACTGCAAGGAAATAATCAGGAATGAAATAATAAAAAATAAAGATATGGAACAAAAGAGGAGAGAATAATCTCTCACACACAAAGCAGAAAACATTTCCCAAAGAAAATTTTATTTCCTTTTTTTTTTTGTTTTTGTTTGTTTGTTCTTTTTTTCCAAGCTACCCTGGGGATGACCGACAGCTGCGCTGCACACAGCGTTCCACAGAAGAAAAAGGTTTAACTCTTTATGAGAGTAATGAAATTAATTACCCATTATGAACTTAAATAAACACACATTAATATTGATTTAACTCATAACCCCTATCCACTGTCTTTCAGATCAATTTAAGCTCATTAATAATGCAATTACATTACACGGCCCACATAGCAATAAACACAGCAGATTTCTCTGAGTGCATCGCGTCTTTACAGCTCACAAATATATATCCCTATCTAATAATATCCGTGAGGTTGAAAAAAATCAGCCTTTACGGGCTTACACAGAATTATGTAACATGCATGGATGAATAATTAAAGGACCACAGGCAAGTGGATTGAATGTTAATGTGGCACAAAGATGCGTATCCCTCCTACTTGGTACTGTGGCCCGGCTCTCATTGGACCGCTCAATCACTGCTCCGAGGGGATCTGGACTGAAAGCTCTCTTTACAGCGATGAGCGGCCGAAGAGAACCTGCAGAATATGTTCACTGAGTTGTAACTGAATTGTTTGAGCGAAGACCAATGAGGCATTAAGCAGCAACTCTAGCATACTAATTGGGCCTTCTTAGAAAACACAACTTACGGATGCCTGGTAGATAAACCTCTCATCATACAACCTTGCCGCCCTGTCACTGGCCAGAAAGTCTTTATCAGTTGGGCCGGGTC
This sequence comes from Poeciliopsis gracilis, assembly GCA_911649635.1. Classification (NCBI taxonomy): domain Eukaryota; kingdom Metazoa; phylum Chordata; class Actinopteri; order Cyprinodontiformes; family Poeciliidae; genus Poeciliopsis; species Poeciliopsis gracilis. The sequence continues at coordinate 1,367,032 of CAJVRI010001093.1, forward strand.
TGCTGCAGTTCGAACTGTCAGTCTGCTCTGCTGCACTTCATAAACATGCCACCACAGAGCGCTTTCACCCAGCTACAGCACACACAAGGTCAGTGAATTATGAATATCGGACACAACAACGCCATTTTGCCTTTAACCACAGACATGGAGCAGTGAAATATGAACAAAAGAGTTATATTTGTTTTGGCCTCATGAACTTTAGATACATTTCACTAAACCAATTAATTGCATTAATCGGTTATTGAAATTAATCAGTAACTAATTTAATAATCAATTAATCATTAACTGGAGTATATAGAATATTAAAAAAGGAATTTGCTAAAACAAAAACATAGAGCAGTAATTAGGTCAAAACTGCACAGCAAAAGTATTTTTGCATTTGCATTCTCCTCAAGAGGAATTTTTAGCTTCACCGAGATCAAATCCTGTAAAATAAATTTATGAAGCTCTTTTTGCTATCCAATTTTTAAAGAAATAATAATTGTCAGTAATTTTTTTGTTGCTGCAGATGCATCCTTTGCTACAAGCTTACAGAAAAGAAGCACTTGTTAAATTTTATTTTCTTATTCATAAAAAGAATTTAACTATGTATGTATTTGTATCTTTTAAATATAGTGTTAACTGGTTCAATGAAAAATCTGCAGTGTACCAATTTTTGTTTTCCAATTAATCATCAGAATAACCAATAGAATAATCAATTACCAAAATATTTTTTAACTGCAGCCCTAAATTTCACTGTGACCAAGGTTAGATAATATGCGTATCATGCTAGAATAAATGTATTAGTGAAGCAACAATCTCCAAGCTTATTTAATTGAATCATTGCACCAACACAGCAATGTAAAAATATTTCATCATTCATTAATCTACAGTAAGTGCAGTTTTTAATGATAAATTTGACCTGTTATGTATTAAAGATCAACAGTTAATACAAATAAATTGATATGTCAGAACTAAGTTTAAGTTTTGCATACATCAAAGCTTCGTTTAAATTTTTTAACGAGGTTCTGCTTGAAAGCTGCATGAAGCAAGGGCTGCTTACGAGAACCAACATATATATTTGAATAAAGTATATTAAAGTTGCTATTGGCTGCTTGTCCAACCAGTTTTAGTTGGATCCATAGTAGAGAAATAAAATTTTGACCCAGGCACTGATTGTGCGAACATGCTATAGTTATCCATAGCATGGATAACTATAGCATGCTATTATCCAATCAAATTAACTGCAGAGATTATGTTTTTGACTGTACCAGTGATATATTTAAACTGAAACCAGTGAATTCAATGCAGGCGGAGATGAGTGATCAGTTTGTGTTTAAAAGTGGTGAACAGGATGGGCGGAGGGTTAAAGGATGAATGAAATTGTGGTTTTGTCTCCATATGCCATAAGGGAGATCGATAATGTCATTCTTAGACATCTGTGAAAGCAGCGCTGAGGCCAAGAGGGATAAAACATTCCCTTTACTTTTATACTTTACATTTCAAATAAATCATGGACTGGGTCTACAGCAGTTTGTTATTGCACACAGACTGTAAGCTGTCAGTCGTTCTGTTTGCAAGTCAAAGAAATTAAATGAGCCACAGGTTAATCCGGCGAATACCGGAATGCACTCAGTCGCTGATAATCAAGGTGGATCCTGGGGGCCACACGCTGCTTCCCACTTGCTGTTCAGTCTATTAGCAGATTTCACAATCCATTTGTGAAGGTTTCTCAATTTACACAAAAAAACTAGAAAAGACAAATGCCGCATGCATAGCAAATAGCACAGAAGAGAATTGTTTGTAGGCTGTGTGGGTGTTGCGGAATTGATGATCAATAAACAGTTTGTAAAACCGTGATGAAAAAGCAAACCAGATTTTGGCAAAGGGATGCTTTAAAGGTAAAAATGTCTGATAAGGAAGGGTTTTTTTAAAGAGACTCCTACAAACAGCAATGTGAAATTTATAAGAATAATTGCCATTAATGAGTATCATTAATGTTGGCCTATCACACCAAATCCCACCCCCAAAAAACTGTTTTAATAGAACCCTCATTTTCTTCCCGTCTCCAGACATAATTATCAGATTCAAGATGTATTTCAGAATTAATTCGCCCTCTTCTACCATTTTGTTTTAAGGCGTTTCACCAAATTATTAGAAAAACAGATGGAGGTGAAATCAACCTAACTGGAGTGCAGACGAAAACTGAGCATCTCACATGCACGAGAAGGCTGAAGAAAAGAAAGGATTTAACATCGGCTCTGTGGTGCGAAATCCAGATAATCTGGACGACCATCAGCGGATAAAAGATGGCGTGAGCTATTTGCCTAACATGGCCCTCCCCCTGTAGTCGCTTATTAAAACTGGTCCGATTCCACAACAGAATCCAGAGATAATTATTTCTGGAGACGGGAAGATTGCAAGCGAGCAAGGCTGGTGCATCCTCACAGACGAGTGGAAATATTTTTGACTTGGAATGTGTAACTTGGCTGACGAGGAAAGGGGCTATTTTTGGCTGCATGTTTATGTAAGTGACTAACGTGTTGTGGAATAATGAGGAGCCTCTCTGGGCCCTCTGCGGAGCTGCAGAGACGAGACTCTCAGAGCGGCGGAGGGTGATTGAAGGAAGCTAATGAGCACGAGGGAAAAAGAAGAACACAGGCGCGGAAAGGGCTGGATAATAAAAAGCATGAAAATGCAAAGGAAATACGACAATTACCAGCGGGAGGTCTCAGACAGGAGTAAAAAGACAGAAAAAAAAAATAGGGAGGAAAATGGTGAGAGAAAATGTCATTGTGATAGAGAAAATGATTATGATGATCATGGAAAATGAAAGACCACTGGCACAGGAAAACACAGTTTTATCTGATTGTTTAAAATGTTTCCTCTAAAAGCGTAATAAAGGAGTCTAGTGCCAGTGAGCATCTCACTCCAGTGGTTTAGAAGCTCATTATTTCTTTACAGCTAAAACCTGAAACGTTTTATCTCTTTTACTGATCTCGCCATTACGTGAGTGTTTTCAGTTTTACGTTACAAAGTCTGGACTTATTTTTATAACTGCAACAGACTGTGAAAGGCTATTTCAGGTGCACAATCACTGGGGGAAAAAAAGGATTTTGCTCTACTTGAGTTCTGAAATCATGTCACATTTCCCTTTCAAGCAATTGCTTCACACGCATACTCATAAACACTCTCTCTCTCATACAATATCTGGTACCTCTTCTCAGGAGGGGGCTCCTGATTGGCTGGTGGTGCTGCCTGCGCCGTTTCCTGCAGGTCAGGGATATTGGCAAAGTCATCTTGCTCTGCCACACCAATGGCCAAAGCCAGGACCACCATCTTTCCTTCACTGGCTCCCAGTAAAGACAAAAAAATACAGCAGATAGAAAGAGGGGCAAGAAAAAGAATGCGGATGCCCAAAGGAGAAAAGGAATTGAGCATGAAGAAGAAGAAGAGATCATTTTAGGTTGGCAGAAGGAAGAAAGGAAGTTTGAAAGAGGCAGTGGAACAAAAGACCAAAATCAGAGAAAACAGACAAAGCGATCAAAACAACAACAAAAAAACACAACACTACCAAACACCCCTACAGTAAGCAATCTGACCAGGGAAGGATATTAAGAAGAAAATCAAAGGCCAAATTTAAGAATTTCTAGGTAATATTGCAGCACACAGATTCACACTTCAGGAGCTTTGCTATGTTTTAGAATGGCATGCTGAGCTGTGCAGAACGCTTGAAAGAAACAACGTTCACCTAACTTAAATAAGGCTGGTGGAGGTGGAGGAAAATCCCATATTTACAGGAAACTATATGAGGAAGCGTCAGATGTAATCCCCATTAGTCTGAAGTCGCTACATAAAACATGTTGGCTCCTATAAAGCAAGCGGAACTGAAGATGTTAAACCAAATTTGCATGCTCTCAAAATACGATCGAATCTAAAAGTAGACGTGTTAAAATGCATAAACAGATATATTCATTTAGTTAAAATCGATAAATATATGAAGTGATGTGTAAATTACCCAAAAAGTTTTGAAAATAATTTGCAAAATAACCAAGTTTCGCATTTTACAGGTGTCAGGAACTTGTGTTAATCTGAAAGGTTTTTATGAGACCTATAAAGCTCAGGAACTACAGTCTTTGATGAATAACAGGCAGATTACTAACAAACTTAGAGTCAATGTGCAAAAAAGCTTCATTCAGGGAAAAAAAGAGGTGAAATTTTGAAGTTCAGGTTAATATCCCCCCACAGCTTGACGGCAACATATTTTCTCAGCCGAGATACCGCAACGCAGTGAGGAGCTTAAGCTATAGAACGGCAGGTTTGGATGACAGTAAGCAGGGAAGGAAGGCAGTGATGAGGAGGCCTGGGAATTAAGGAGTAAGGGGATGAGGAAAGGGAAAGTGGTAGGATTTGTAGAGCAGCTGTGGCCGTCTATAGAAGATGAAATGAGAAGAGTGAGAGAGCAGTGACCCAGAAAACGATGACACACGGCGTACACCTCCAGATACTCCATCTTTCAAATAGAAACAATTAGTCCAGATCTTCCTAATGAGGCTTAATTAAATCTTAACTGTGGAGAAAGACGCCCCAAATGTTCAGTGTAAAAAGGTGAATGTGGAGGGAAAGCAGAAGGAACCTAAAAAAACAGCCAGACAAATTACTGAAGGTGTGTGTGGATGTGTAGACATCTTAAAAATGCAAGCTGTTAAATATCACATCCATTAGGAATCATTAAATAATCAGCTTGTTGTCTATGAAATGTGAATACACACTCTACCTGTTGTCAGCACACTTCTTTAAACCTGCAGTGATATTAAGCTAAATGACATTAATGTTCAGAAATCAAGCAGTTCATCACAAGCTGACAAAAAACTGTCAAAATATCTGATGGATATGAACCTTTTTTTCTCTCCAGAGACCAATCTCTATCGCATTTTAAAATAATATTATTATTTATGTTCAACTCTCAAGAACTTATTTGGAGTCAGCACTAAACATTTCAATGAAAGATTATGAAATAAAATCAATGGAAAGAGTCAAATCCATTATAAGCCACATTATATCCACTAACTAAAGCTTACCTAAACCTGAACATTTAAAACACTAAATAAATGTCAATGATACACATATCACTAATTCTACTGTGCAAACATTTCTAAGAAGGGATTAATATATCAAGAAACACTGAACCACATGTAAAACTGATTAAAAATCTAAATTTTATCAGTGTGGCAAAACCTCAAAATTTGTTTAGTGTTAAGTTCTATCACCTTCTTTTATCTTGCAGGGGATGGAAGATAAGAAATCAAGATTATGTCTTGATTTATTACTACAGGAGCAAAACCACCACAAACGAAACGAGAGGAAAAAACGAACTTTTAGCATCTTCTGAGTAGGATGTGAACTTGTTAATGTTCCCTGAACCACTTATGTCTCTGCTCATGCAACTCCGTCGTCTGTTAATACTTTGAGCTGTCACACATCCTTCAGAAAACCTATCACACCACATTTCTTTGTATCTATATCTCAAAGAGGGCTGCAAATGAGAATCATGCACAAAAAATTAAGTCAATTACACCTCGGCTCTGAAGCCTGAAATTGTTTTTTTAAGAGTTACAAGCTATTGGAAAATGATAGAATGTTTGTTCACTTCTTCTCTCTTGTCATTGCAAAATATAATTTAGAGGTGTTCCTTTTCCTAAGATACAAATACATTTTGCATATGAACTGCACAACTTTCTTTTGTGTGTGTTTCTCCCCACCTGGGGAGTTTTTGCCATTTTCATTTTTTTTTTTTTTTTTGATGCCTTGGTGTGATTTGGTGAGAACCGGGTCTTTGCTACAAACACAACTTGCTATTTCTGCTATTTAGGAAAGTAGTTCATTTTAGATGCAATTTGAATAATGAATGTAGGTTTAAAGTGCAGGCTTTAATTTTAATTGCAGGCTGCTCACATACAAATTTTGTTTCAATGAAGCACCCTCTTTTTCAAGGGGCAAATTGGAACATTTAAAAGCTGTGAACAGGCAAGTGTGCTGCGTTATTGTTTCCTCCGCCCCCAAGCGCATTAAAGGTCCAAGCTGATTCGAAGTGTGATATGTTTATTTGGAAGCTGTCACTGTGAACTCACAATATGCAATTAAGAAGCTCAAGGCGTGCCGTAGTTAATGAGAAAAAAAGAAACCAAGTGAAATGCCAGGAACTCTGAGAAGGTCCGGATTCTCACTGAAGACAGCAGTCACAGATGATCACAGCATCGTTTTTTAGGGTAAAAATTGAGTGAATAAACCCCTGAGAACATCCAGCCAGGTGAAAAACACTCTTCAAGAGCTAAACATATCATTTTCAATGTTTACTATGCAAATCATTCATGAAACTCGAGCATAGAAAAGCTTAGTTATAGTCAGCCAAAGAGAGATGCATTGAAAAGCCAGACCTGCTCTGGAACAATAGATACAGCTTATCAACATTTACCAGATTGATTTAAAGAAAACAGATCATAGAACGGAACAAGAGTAGATAGAAAATAATACCAGCTGGTTTCATTGATTACCTAGTAAATAATATTTCAAGTTTCCATTTCTTGTAAGGAGGTGGTGTCTGCTCGAATTTAAATTCTGCAAAGTTGATGAGACAGTTCATCGCAAACTAACTAGGCAATGACCCAAAATAATACTATGAAGGTAGGCCTGGGATTTCTAAAAGAAGAATAGGGCATAATCTAGAAACGGCTGAGCCAAACAGCTCATCCAGTGTGATGGAAATGCTCAAAGCAAAACTTCAGGCAGAGAAATGAAAGCTGACAAAGCTGCACAATGCAAACCCATTGGTCAGAGTGACATTTGTAGATTCAAGATGTCAAGTAGTCACTGACTGCTACAGTTCTTAGCAAGGACTAATCCAACTCTAATCTTTTGTTTATAAGCCTTTTGATTTGACAAGTTTACATTTAGTAATAATTATGAATTTAAAGTTTTTTTAAGGTTTTGAATGTTCTGGTCTCAGTCTTATAGGAAATTTGTGGACAGAGACGAAAAGGTGTGTGAGATCAGGTCAGCCTACAGACTGAACTCAGTTACGACTGGTTCTGTCACGAGGAATGTTCTGAAATTCTAGCAAACTATCATAAACAGCTTTTAAAATGTTTGAACTAAGTCAGAAATTTCTTTATACTAAAGAAGATTTCTCAAAACTTTTGAATTTACAGTAAAAAGTAAAAAAATATCTATCATTTACATTAATATGGCATTGATTCTAATAAGTGTTTGTACATTTTGACAAAGTGTGATTTAAAAGAGATTTCATCACCTTAAAAAGTTGAGCGATGGCGTCATAAAATGTCCTCCAACTGCAAACTTTATTACATTTAAAACTTTGTGCTTTAAGCCCATAACATAATTCTAATAAGTGTTTTGATTCTATCAATAACTAAGACCACAAAAAGCTGCGTCCAGGTCCAAATGGACTTGACTGCATCTATTTGTGGAGAAGCACTTGCTGACTACTTGTAGTGCTGGTTAAAAATCACTGGATTATGCAACATGATACGATGCTTACATTGATACAGTAAGCATAATGGCTGTTGCGTGCCTCTTCTCTCATTATCCTTTAAGTACGGGCATTTACACTCAGGACTCTCATGAAAGCACTTCGCTCAACGCACCAGCCATTAAGAAAGCTGAGGTGAGAGAGGGAGGGGATGTCAATGAAGCTGGGGTGAATTATTGATTTCCAGCCAAAAAGAATGGAGATAGGTCTTCAATGTAATCCATTTAGTCTAAGTTCTCCAAAGGCAAGAGATCTGTGTCAATGACATCAACACTTTCATTAGGCAATGATTCAGCCAAACAGGGAATCTAGCCAAGATTAAAATTAACTGTCTTCAGCAAAGGGTCATGTCTATTACTGCCCTCTCTGTGCCATCAATCATGCGAGACGTTGATGTTCCAGAGGCGGAAACACACCAACAATGACCTTAAATTCGCATTTACAACAATGAGTGCAACGGTTGATGATCATGGACCATATTGTCAGTGACCTTGGAGGATGCGCGCTGTGCTGCATCGCTGATGCCCACTTTAGCCACCGGCATTAGCTCAGCTGTGACATCCATGGGAAGGCTTCAGAGAACACAAAGAAAGAGGGAATGGATGGAGAGAGGCTGGAGTATAGCTGATTCAGTGCACACTGAACACATGCTGTACCTTGACAGTGTCCTTGCTCATCTGTCCCTTCATCACACTCCTCCTCTCTTATCTGCCCTCTCACCTCCTCCGGGCAAGGAGTTACAATATGTTGCAGAAGTAATGATGCTAGTGACATAAGATCAATGCGGCAGGGTTAACTCAAATCTACACACAGCTGCTTAACCATTGTTCCTAAACTGATGCACAGTGATGTGTCAGGCTGCCTTTTGTCTTCCGAAGGCATTGATACTCCTTAAACCTTGGTGGTGAATTAACCATTTACCACCATTTTTTTCTGCTTTTTGTTAACATTTGGTTTGATGAGCCAACATTAAGTAGCGCATAACTGTAAAGTGAATGGGACACAATACCTTCCAAATGTTATTTGTGCTTTTTTTTTTCTATTTTCTCAAACAAAACTTTAAAATATATGATTTGACCGTGTATAACCAATTCTTAATTGAACCATCTTTCACTGCAGTGACAGGTGCAAGTCTTTAGGATACCAAAGTGTGAACATTCAAGTTTTGACACTGGATTTAGCTCTGGACATCGGGCCATTATAACATAAAAAAGTATTGTACTTTTATCTAAAGCATCCCATTGGTTGTTTGTAATTCTTGTTGTCACCTGAGTCTTCAGCAGGTTCTAACAGAGTTTCTTTCCTCCAAGATTGCTCTACTTTGAGCTCCATCCATTTTCAAGTGTGAGCCGCCTCCCTGTCCATGCTGAAGGAAAGCATACCCACACCATAATGTTGCCACTACCGTGCATCGTCACACAACAGGGTGAATTAGAGGTCATGTTCAGTGTTATTTCCCTTTTCATACAGCAAAACGTGCTCTCGGGACATTATTTTTCCAAAGGTCAGAACTGAACTGGATAAAACACCTTTTAAATTTTCCACCCAGCCACCTAGAATAATTTGCAGAAGGATTTAAAATCATATCAAACCAAGAGATCAGATTACTTTGCTCCTGTAACTGCCTTCATGTTTGGCGATGTGCTTGCTCTTGGCTTTGCATTTTGCGTGTCTGGTCTTGTATTTTTGGATTTATTGTATTTTTAACGCTGCTGTCTTGGCCAGGTCACTCTTGAATTGGTTTTTAATCTCCCTGAGATATTTTTCCTGGTTAAATAAAGAATGGATACATAACTTTACTCTGTACTGAATAATTATCGCACTGAATGTGCAGAGGCCTGGAATGGAGATACTCATATTACTCAGGAGTGCTGGAAATAGGATGCGTTTAAAAACTTTCAGGATTGTAGCTTTTTTGAGGACTCGTCTTTCTAGCTAAACACAGATGCTTCTGATCGTGACGAGGAAGCAAATTGAAACGTTCAGTGGGTGTTGATGCTTTTACAAAACATTCAAGGTTTGAACAGATTGGAGACAAGAAGCAGACAGGTTAACTAAACTTCTGCTTCATATGAAATGTGGATAAAAATAACCAAACTGGATGAGATATATGTGAAGATAAATATATTCCACCATCTCAGGAATGTAATTAAGTAAGCGCCATTCTGTTACAGCGATTGCAAGCAGACAGGCTGAATGCCAAGAAAACAGATGTTACTGTTTAGCAGAGCATGCAGTGGAACCATTTAACAATCCTCCGACAGAACGAGAACCCACAGTATGTCGCACTTTCCTGTCATTCTTCAGGCAGGACTTTCTAAATAATAAAAAAAATTAGTACTTTTTATGTTTTCAAGGAGTCGCTTTTTGTTTCATCACAGCTCATTAGAGGCACATCATCTGTGAATGTTGTAAACTGACATTGTTGAGATTTTTAAATGCTTTCCGTGGGATGCCTAGAATCTAATATCAAGGTGAATAAATGTAGTCAATTAACTGATATTAAAGCTTAAAGCTCAAATTCAACGTCTTATTACATATTTACATGTGCTGCTCTATGCTTATTAGCCTTTTTAATTGCACTTTTATAGCCTCATTTATTGAGTCCTTATTTGTTTTAAGCTTCATTATCTCACATTACCATGATCAGCTCCTGTAATGAATTGGGTGAAGTGCAGGGGATGAGCTCAGCTTTTTTTTCAAAATCTTTAATACTTTACACCAATGAAGTCTGGAATTAATTATTTTAATACAGATTCTTCTTGCCACAGATTTTTATCTGCGATGCATTTGAAATCACAAAAAACATTAAATATTTCTAGGCATTTTTTTTTTGTCTTGTTTCTGGTGCAAATATTTTGATCCACTTCAAGTAACCCAAACCTAACTTACAAGTTAATTTTCAGAAAGATATAAAAGCTTCTTTTAAGTCAATAATTCCTTAATTTTACATTTTAAACAGTATTAGTTCCACTGGCAGATTTCTTCACATATAAGAAGACAAACAAATCTGCCAGTGGACTTATTTTATCAATACTAATGACCTAAAAGAAACTCTATATCTTGCTGAAAGGTCACTTGTAAGTTGGTTTTGTCCCTCTTTAAGTGGACCAATACATTTACACAAAAAACTGGACAAAAATGCTTGGTAAGCTCTCTTAAAACCAGGAAATATCGAAACTGTATGAATGGGGTATGGTCTACGGACTGTGGTCTTGATTAAAAAGACAGACCATTTTTGAAACAATGCGTCAATTGGATGTGTGGTGATGCAAAGAAGATGGATTGCAAAATCTTTCTACAAAGATCATCGATGCAGGAAACATTGGTGAGCTCAGCGGAAGTAAACAGGTCAAGAGGACAGATTTCTTCCTACCTCCCAAAAGCAGTCTTTCTGTTAGAAACAGGATTATGAAACAATTGGGTTCCTGGATTTAAAGCAAGGAATAACCTTAAGCTGAAGAAGGACAAATAGCAGTTAATGTTACGGCTACTGAAAATCTCCAGTAATACAGTGAGACTGAAGGAACTGAATCTGAGCATAAAGTTAATCAGGTCATAAAATGCCTTCTTCCGCAACAATTTTTACTTTTAGATGTTCTCTGTCCGTGCAAAAATGTCTGATGTCCACAGATAACAGCTTAAATTTTTCTGAGTGTCAGAGCAAAATTAAAAAAATAATGTTTCAATACAACTTCAATCCGGTTATTTTGATGCTCTTTTGATCCACATGTAAGGTTAGCGTGAAGTGACTTACAGCAAAACCAAGTTAATGCGAGAAAAACTAACAGCAAATAGAGTTTGAATGGTTTCTTAGGAACATGTTTTGACAGCTACATCCCAATAGCAGAGCTAAACACTAAAAAGTGTTTTAGTCTATGAAAAGAGAAAATAGCTTCCTAAACACTTCACGTCAAGCTTATATAAGGTAAATCATTCTGGTAAATTGTTGGGAGTAAGGTGCTGACACATGTCTGTGCATATCAGAGTCAGAATGCTAGATTGGCACAGAAATTACAAAGTCTAACTGAATACTGTCAGAAATTTAACACAACTCTTTATTGTAAGAAGGATACACACAACTGAAAAGCAAAAGTTGCCAAAATAATGGTTTCTGTCCTTCAAAATCTCAAGGTTTCTCTTAAGCAAAAAGGCGAAGGGTTACAAAATACAACACAATAAACATCGTCCTCAAAATTCTGCATGAATACGAGCAGTTATCCATTAAAAATATCAAGTGTTAAGGGCAGGTTGTTATGCAACTTAACTTAAATTTAAACTTATTTCTATACGGGAGTGGGAAATAATGGCTAAAGTGTTCCACCCGGCCATGACGGGAAAACAAGGTATGAATGACACACGGAACAAAAGAAACTGGTAAAAACTGAATTTCAGAAAGAATTGCATTTACCCATTTTCATCTAAGTTTCCAGAATGTAGGAGTTTCACCGCATGACCATAAGCCATGATGTTTGGGTGACCAGTGACTGCAGTAAGGCTGAAAAATAGGCCTAATCTTAGCTTATCTGAACTCCTGCAGAAAGAATCTCAATTATGTCTATGTAAACACTTACAGTGAACTTTGATATCACTACTTTGATATTTTTTTTGCTTTATTCTTGTGGGCCCTTTTACTGTTTTACATCTAGTTGGTTTATTAGTCCCTATTCTTTCATTGTTACAAGCTTTGTTAGAGTTTGTTGATTAAAGTATTTTAACAGAAGGTTAAAATATATATTTTGTAAATACATTTTTGTGCTTTGGAAATAAGTTCATATATCTTAAATCTATTGCTGCAACTGTAGATATTACCTAAAAGTTACAAAAGAAGAAATTTCCGAACTGAGCTCCACTGCCATACTCTCTTACACACTTCAGCAGGCTTGCAAAGACAAATATAATTCATTATATTTAGAGAAAAACAAGTAATATCCTTCCCTGGATATTTGATGCACACATACAAAAAACACTTGAAGGATGAGAAACTATAGGCTGTAGTACTTAAGCATTATAAAGTTATTTTTCTGAAAACTATTCAATTCTGAAAAGAAGTACACATTAAAGACATGCCTTACATAAATATATAACAATATATACTTAGCACAGTTTGACAGACAACAGCTATTACTGTCTATTTATGAGTAAAGGAAGGCTTTTAGAGACTTACAGGAAGGACTTGACGTCCAGGCCCCGGTTCTTCATCTGGTCCATCATGTAATCCCAGCTGCCAGGATTGCCACGAGTGCGCCCTCCTGCTCCGCCTCCCCTATAACGTGAGGCGGCTGCTCCCGCTGAGCCGCCCCGTGCACCCCGGCCACTGCCTCGTGTACCTGCACCCCCACCCTCACCACTGTTACCGCCGCCATCTCCTCTCCCTGCCCCACCACCTCCCCCTGGCTGTCCAGGTCCTGTGTGTAACTGTCCCAAGCTTTGGGATGTGGTAGGTGGGTGGCTGAGAGCCGGGCCTGGTGGGTGGATGAGGGGCTGCTGCAGACTCTGCTGCCGCAGCAGCGTCCGAGGCCGGGAGGGAATGTGCTCCAGGGTGGAGGCATAGGATAAGACTGGATCGCCAAAGCTGGGAGGGCAGAGGAGTAGTGAGGAAAGAGAGCGGGTTGACGGCCAGGGCCGGCAGAGAATTGGTTTGTGAGGACGTGGGAGGGAGTCCGATGAAGAGGAGTATGAGGAACCATGACAGGCGGAGGTGGTTGGGTCAGGGCAGGAGGTGAGGAGGAGGGGAAGGCATTGGGGAGGTAATGGAGACAAAGTCAGGTTGGCATCCGGGCAGAAGCAGGAAAGTTCATCCAAACAGGAAGTTGAAAGTTGTGTGATTGAAGAGGAGGGAGGAGGTGTGGTGGTGTTTGAGGTCAAAGTGGAGGAGGGATCAGAGAAAGGAGCGTTGGGAGGCGGAGAAAGGAGGAGGAGGAGAGAAAAAGAGAGCAACATGAGGCAGCAGCTGTAACAGCAGTAACAAAAATAGCAGTAAAAGGTGCAGCCTGAGTGATGATCGGCATGCGCCATGTGCTGCTCGTGGTGCTGAGTCGAGCAGTGAGTCTGCGTCAGACGCGAGTGCGCCTTGCGTGGATGTGTGGCTTGAGCTTGCTGTTTGTATGGAGGTGAGCTTCGCAGCGGTCGGATGTTGACCGTCCGTACGGGCGTGTTGCGGCTCTGAGCGGCGCGGCCGCATCGCGGGGTGCGCGTCGAGGTTTTACTGCTTCCAGGCCTCGCCGTCGAGAGTTTTGTGGTTCGACGAGAAATCCCCATTTCTTCTACTCGCCTGTCAACATTTCCACTTCTGATAGCCTCTCCTCATTTCTCTCTAAGTATTTTTGGTCTTTTAAACACATGCAGGACCTCTAGAGAGATCCTGACAGCCAACCAACTTCTACAGCAAGACTCCCTCCCTCTGTCAGTCTCCTAATTTCCACTCCTCCCCTTCTTAAATACTGTTTAACTGATTAATTGCCTTGCCTAAAATGACTCAAACTACTATCCCACAATGCAATTAGAATTTCTTTGTCTGCCTACATGTACATCACTCTTGTGTTTTGCAGACTCTACAGTACTTCTCATCCTCTCTTTTTCTACTTTGTTCTCCTAACTAAATATAACTTCCTCTCTTGGATCGCTGCGTAACCCAGACTACCAAAACTAGGTCATGAGAGAGCTATTCCCATCAGTTTGTGCCGTTTGCATTACCTCATCCAGCACAATTTACATGCAGTTTTTCTTGTGACTTTCGCCGTACCTAACAGCTACACATGAGAGGATGAAAAAAAGTTCAATGGATGCCTTGCAAAAGTAAACCAGTTAGTAAGAAAGAGGTAAACAATGGAGAGCGGGCAGGGCAGAGGAGATGGTGACACACCAGTGGAGAACGATGGGAGCATAGAGTGACGATGGAGGAGAGATGGGAAGAAACGGGGTGCGAGACACAAACACAGGAGACACACAGACACTCATGGCGGACCTGAAAATAGAATCCAATTACAGACAGGGGCAAAAAGAAAGATGAGAGAAGGAGAAACGGAGGGAGCGAGGTAGTGATGAGCGTAAATGTGTTGTGGAGGAAGAAATCGCAGGCATGAAGTGTCAACGGAATGTGAAGAAAATCACAGCACCTGCGTTTAACTGCCTCATTTACAGAAGACTGAATATAGCCCCGACATCATGTCACACGTCACAGATGAGGTATTCGTACAGTTTACATTGTAAGTTCAAGTCTTAATTAAAAAGGGAAGTAACAGAATGCAACAATTCAAGTTTGAGAGAAAGAGAGGATTTATGTATTTCTAGTTACCTTAACCTTGCTGGCAGCATGTAAGTCCTACTCTCATGAAGACATTACACACACCCAAGCAGCCTCTAAGTCTATACAGGAGTGCTTTTGTAAGTAGTTACTGTCTCAGGGCTCTGAAAAGGTAGGTATCAGGTTCCCGACTAACCTCAAGTCCCAATTATCTGTTTCAGCGTGTTTTACCCTTATTCATCTCAGGTTCACTTGAGAAAGAGCTGGATTAGCACGAAAGGTTTTCCTACAATCATTGTAGGAAAACCTACAATGTTGTTCTGCGCAAGACTCCACTAAAGATGAAAAAAATATGAATGTACCCAAAATCTAGAAAGAAGCAGTCATCAGGTATAAAAAGCTTCTCTATCCAATCAATAGCTCCAATTAAAACTATATTTACTGAGAAAATGTTAGCGTGTTCAAGTTGTTAAATGTAATGTGCCTTAACAGGAAGATCTGTCCTGCATGAAAAGAAAGTGGCTTCATACTGAGGGGGGCTTGAAGGGTGTTAAGATTACATCATTTGTTTCTTTGTTCCCAAATTAAAGTCATTCATGTAATAATTGATGCAGCTAAAGGGATAAACCCAAAAGAACTATATCTTTTGCGAGTCAGGTGTGCATTTTGCAACTGAAGTGTTGATTTTTATAATCTCTGGTTCTGAACTCACTTGGTAGGTCTTAATCCTCCGGACTGCATGTGGCTTTGGACGGTCTGCCACTTCCCAGCCTTCACTCCCTCTGTCACCATGCTCTTCATGCTGTCGCTGCGATAAGGACCCCCCCCAGTACCCCCATGCCCAGCTGCGGCAGCCCCCTTCTGCCCCCCTGACACCGCCCCACTGAGGGACAAGAGATGATGTAGAGATCCCAAAGTTGACAAAGGGTTCAGAAGAGGGGGATAATGATGGGCAGAGAGGAGAAAGACCAAAGAGAGTGAGAGAGACACACAGACACACACAAAAAAAAACAGATTGAGAAACCACATGGTTAAGGAGGTGAGACCGATCGGTGGACTGTGTGAAGGGGCAGACCCAGATTTCAAGGTCAAATAGAAAGCAGGTGAATGAAAGTGGTCTGGAGTCCAGCGTGGAAAAGGACAGGGATGGGGAGAGGACGGTTAGGTGAAGCAAGAGAAGGAGGAGAGGGATTTAGAGGTAGCCTGTGAAGGATGAAAAACCAGCAACAACTTCCTCCTCTGGGCTTAGAGGACATAGATTTGAGCAGAAAAAGTGTGCAGATTGGCTTTTTCAGTTATTCCTTTTTATTTAATTTGAGCTTCTAGGCCTTGAGATGTGCTACTTATTCAATAAAGTATAATGTCATGAGAAATATTTGGTGCTCATAAGCCACACTTGATGTGTAAAAGATGCCTTTTGAAATATCTACCTGTCATTTAGGCAGCACTTAAGACTCTGTGACAGTATTCAGAAAGATAAACGCAAACCAGAAAGTCCTGTGCTAATCACACCGGCCTTCAAAAACAGGCACAAGGTACCGGAATTAATCAACGTCCCCATTAAAGGCAGATGTCAACTCAAATTTAATCTCAAAACGGGTGCAGTGGTGATCAAAATTAAAAGAACATTAGTGCCCTCTGGTGACATGACTGCATTTCATTAATATGCATGGCTCCTCCGCTCCAGGAGACACAAAACACCAGGCTCCCAAGACTTTGCATTTCACCGTGCACGCTTGTGAGCTAAGGGTATTAAACTTGCACCAGGGTCACCTTTCAAATTTGACTTTCACTACCTGCCACAATCCTGCATATTTATACATTATCGATCACAACTTTAGCTGTGCGATGGTCAGGATGGGATACAAGCCTCATCTGAGCAGAGCACAAGGTGAATGCATATTTACTCTTTAACACGGGCAGAAACAAGTAGGATTATTTTGGAAATTCAGATATAACTTTTGTGTCTCCAAATTTCACTCAGAGTGGACGGACCGCTTCATAAATATTATATATATATATGTATGTATTTTTTTTATTTTATTATAAAAACTATTCAGTTTGCTCTAATGCCAGAAAACTGTTTACCTTTGACTTCTGACAAGTGGAATAAATACATTTAAACATGCCATTTTAATCCAGAGGTAACTGGTAATTATGGTGATTCACCATTTCATACCTTTACTTTTTTTTTCATTCTCATCTGTTTTTAGAAGAAAATGGCATCATCTATTGTGCACTGCGGTAGCTGGCAGTGACGCATCTCTTGCCTGATAGGACGTTACTTGATTTGAAGTCATTTTCCTCTCACAGTCTACTGTAATAAGACAAACGATTTGTACCGGCTGAAGTTGTTTTGGTTACATCAATGATCATAATCTGCCATATATAATAACAATCAATAGCCCCAAGCAGGTAATCTGGAAAGTGGTGTGACACACTCTTTACTTTTCACTTCATTCCAATACACAATAGAAAAATATTCTGAGATTTGAGACTTTCTATCAAATTCGGCATCTCTAACTTATCAAAATTTTTAAATGAATGAAAAATAAAATAAAACAGCAATATTAGGCAATATTAGAATACATTTGGGTATGAAATAGGTACAAATGGAGGTAGCAGAAGGACATTAAGAATCACTGTTACTAATTTGCAAGAGGGGCAAATTGAAGGGCAATAAACCAAGATCTATGGATTCAGCACCGGAATGATGATTTTCTGTGTGTGTGTTTGTGTTTGTGCAATTTTTTTGAAAATTTGGCTAAAAGTACTTAAAATAAATGCTGGGTTTGCTGATTTTTATTGTCTGTCATTTCAATAAACGTTTAAAATAATTGTTATTTTTTACACTGCTCCACTTGGGTTGCCAATAAAAGTGGAAGCCAGTAAAAATACAATTTCCTTACCTGAACAGGTTTTATTAAATTATGACTTTAATATTTCAATAGCTATAACCCTTTGTGAAGAGAATGTTATGGCTGTTGAAAATGTTTAAAAAATATCATTAAATCCACTAAATCCTTTTTTTACAGGGAGAATACCTAAATGAGGCCCGGTGTCATTACGATGACGGAAAGCTGCTCGTCTGGAGGGAGTCTCAGAAAGGAAATGATTTCCCAGCTGTCTGTTGGCTTTAGCGACGTATCATTGGTGGGAGTCAAGAGGTCGCCTTCGTCTCTCCCTGTGAGAAACTTATCATTATATAGTCTCACTTTGACTGAATGTCACTATTTTTCAGGCCCACATACCAGTGATTTAGCAGATTATTTCTGCTAACTGTGTAGTAGAGAAAACTCACCGCTTTTCACACATGAAGGCAGGACCTAATGACTCAGATGTTTATGGGAAACAAATGGAAAACTTTCTCAAATACCGAAAAGCTGAATTTTTTCTGGGCAATCTGGTTAAGATGACCAATTATAAGGAGCTTTATCAGATCAATTCCCAGAGTCTAAATGTCCTCTCAGGGCCCAGAGGTGACCTTGCTGGAGTTTCACTGGAATTAAGTGAGACTTTTATAGCAATAAGGAGAAAGAAAACAGTGTTATATTGTCTCCCAAAAATGGCAGAGAGCAGATGCAGTTCAAGTGACTCAATGTTAGTGCAGCACACACTGTTGATATTACATCGATGGGGGGAGAATTCAAGAGTAAGCCACAAATGGATGTTAAGTACAGGTGAGAACTGTCACCACACTGCAACCTGGTGGTAACGGTCAACCCTCCACAACAAAAGCAACCACAACAACGCCACACAGATATAAGAAACAGGCAGATTTCAAACATCATTGAGAAAGGTTGGTTAAAAGTGTTTTTCGAGAGGAGGAAAATGAGGGTTGTCCGTCTCCATGGTCACACCATGGGCAGAGAGGGGCGGGGTTATAGGTCAGGAGTTAGTGTGGAACAGCAGGGCTGTAGAGAGTGAGGGGGCGTCTGAGCGTCACTTAAAGGTGATACTATATGTAGTCTTGCAAAAGTATTCACACTCCTTTCTCGTTTAATGCTGGCAAACTGAAATGTGTTTTACTATGATTTTATGGGAAAGACCAACACAAAATAAAACATACTTAAAGTGGCAGAAAATTTATTGTAAATCAGAAATATGTTGCACGGATTTGCATTTAAACAACATTGGTTAAAACCACCTTTTACCTTCATCAGTGTAGCACGTCAAGAAGATGAATTTTATGCTCATTCTTCTTTCCAAGCAGCTGAAGCTCAGCCAGATTAGATGCATAGCATCTGCGAACATCTTTTATAAGTCCTTACACACATTCATGTAGGTCTGGACTTTATCTGGTCCATTCAAACACTTGAGTATGCTCTAATCTAAACTACTACACTGTAGCTGTGGCTGTATGTTTAAGATCATTGTCTTTCTGAAGCATTATCCTCTATTTCATTTAAGTTGTTAATCTCCTCAGCTCTTCCATAGATACCCTGGGACTCTTGGCTCTTTGACTTGTCTGACCTCATTTACCTCTCAGGTCTTCACAGTAAAAGGAGATAAACAAGCATCAAGCTAATTAGATGACAACTGACTGCACTAAAATGTATATACAGGCATTAGAGTAAAATGGGGTGGGTTCAAATGCTCAACTGCGTTTTCACTCTTTTTTTTTCTTCCCACAATATTTTAAAACAATTTATCATTTTCTTTCCAATTCACAACTATGCTTTATTTTGTGTTGCTTTTTTTCTTTTCTTTTTTGAAATATGAAGGGGTGTACATACTTTTGTGAGGTGCAATATGAAGAGAAGCAGCAGAAACATGCTGGGGGGCTTTATGACTGTGCTATTTTGTTGATGCACTAATAGTCAAATGCCTTTAACAGGATGCTGTAATGTGCATAAGTGGCATTTGCTGTGCTCAGATTTCCCAACCAGAGCCATCATTAGCAATCATTTGTGCCCTCCAGTGTGCCAATAGTGGTCGGGTTATTATCATCATCGTCATTGTTGTTGTTGTTGTTGTTACTACCGATGATGGAAATGACGTTGCATAACAAAAGCAGGTCAACAAATATGCACATTTCTATTGCATTTATAAAATGAGTGTTACAGTAAATATCCCGTTATCTGTGAGAAGATTTGGTCTTTACGTCTGGAAATTATCCACATCCAATCATGATTTGGATGTGTTTGCTAATGGTCATGACAGCAAAGCAGGTGAAGGGAATATATGGGAAGGAGAAGATAGGAAAAGAAAAAGGGAAAGGAGAAATAGAAAGAGAGCAGTGCTGCCCCTGCCTCATTACAGCCCTGCTCAGAGGGAAGTCTCTTACCAAACTTGGATCAAGACTCACTTGAGCGTGAGGCGAGGATCTCCATATGGGGCATAGGGAGAAATGTTTAGTACAAACTCCTTGGGCGGATAGGAGCTCCACCTCTGCTGCACTGTGCTGCTGTCATTGTTATTCCAAAAGTCTCTGTCTAGATCACTGCGACCAAAGAGAGAGACAGGTCAGAGCAACACAACTACGGACAGACCTGGCACCAACCGAGCATTCACATCACAGGTCGTCCCGGGGGCTTGGCTGGAGGACGAAGGTTGTTCTTGCACCGACGGAAAACACAGCAGGCCCAGATTTAAAGTCTGTTTCTCTACCTGACGCAGACAAGTCATCGTAGAAGGTATATTTAAAAATGCATTGGCGGTTATTCAGGGTGGCCAACTGCACAGGCATATTTGCAAAAAAAAAAGACTCAAACTAATAAAAGACACATCATAAAATTTGAAAAGTCTTGAAGCAGAAGCGAAGTCTGCACCCCAACCTTGGTGTTAAGAGAAGTGAGAAAGAAAGCAAGAAACACAGTGCAGAGAAATTACACACATAGTCAGAGAGTGCAGTGAGCAGAATCACTAATATTGTACAAGTCACACAGCAGCGGTCAGAGTTGTAGCACAGGGACAGAGCAGAAAGGAGGAAGGAGTTGGAAGCTGAAATGACCAACAGAGCACACAAACGCTGCTGGAGCCAGTCAGAAAACAAATAACAAAAATAAAAAAAACTTAAGAGATCCAACAAACCAAGTTAGAATGCATTTACAAGCTGAAGCCCATTTCAGTACTTAAAAACCATCCATACAGAAATGAATAAAACACACACTTAATGCAGCTGAGGCAAAACCAGGCTAAAGAAGAGAACGAGCAGGTTATCACATGGGACACAGCAGCACATACAGGAATATAAACCTGCCCTATCCAGCTTCATTTACCTAGATGATAAAATGCCTTTATCTCAGTTTCATTCCTGTAAGAAATGTGAGATTAATATCACCCCAAAACAATCAGACTTCATGCATTTCACAAGACGTCTTTTGCCTTGAACCTGCAGCCTCTTGAGCCGTCAAAGGATTTTATCCACAACAAAGATCTTCAAATGTGAAGTAATGCAGATTAAATCTGAACTGATTAAATCACTGTCCTGGTATTGCACTGCTCTCCATAACACTATCTTTGTGGAAACTATCGCATAACAAAAACAATTAATGCTCATTTTCTGCGTTGTTGTTCATTGGGGGGACTCAAAGCCGAACCAAATCGAGCTCATTATCACCAGACTGTTCCACCCCAACCAGTTACCAGACACTTACTTGATGGCTTTCTTCTCCCCTCGCCCACGTGCAGAGTCTGGAGTGTCGGCTGTTTCCACTCCCGGCTTGTTCCTCTTTCCCTGGAGCCAAACGGAGAAGGGACGGGACGAAGACAAAAACAAAGACACAAAAAGGTTAGCCTGGATTTCTCCTTTGAAGCTGTGTTTTTGCTGTGCTAATTTCAAGTGTCAATGCCTCTCCCATTATCTCAGAAACACTGTGCCGTCACTCCTCATGATACTCTGATTACACTAATCAAAGTCAAATCAAATCTGCTGTGAAGAGTCATTTCTGACTATGATTAT
Organism: Poeciliopsis gracilis; assembly: GCA_911649635.1. Classification (NCBI taxonomy): domain Eukaryota; kingdom Metazoa; phylum Chordata; class Actinopteri; order Cyprinodontiformes; family Poeciliidae; genus Poeciliopsis; species Poeciliopsis gracilis. The sequence continues at coordinate 1,388,710 of CAJVRI010001093.1, forward strand.
CATTCACACCACCCTGAAATTTACATGGCAATTGCCTCTTTGAGGTAATCCGCCGGGTCCCGGAGAGTGGCATTCCTAAAAGTCCCGCACAAACCTGATTTCAAACAGCTGGAGCATGACCTGCAGTAACCATGGAAATAATGGCAATTTAAAGGGCTCAAAAAGTAGGTTCAGCTGTGCGCTTTCTTCTGGAAAAGCTCATTACTGTTAAAGGCGCCTAGCACGTGTCCTGCTGCAGGTAATCTCCACCGACACTTTTATACGAGTGGAACGAGTTAGGAATCAAATGCTGCTCTTCCACACAAAAAACCATGAATGTAACACTAACAGTGAGGCTCTAATACACAGAAAGAAGAGGGTACGTTCCCCCATGCTAGAAGTTCGACTCTTTATGTTGACTAAAGGTACGATCTCAGAGCTCAGCTGTTTTACTGGGAGTTAATTGAGCTTACAGCCTTAGACATTTTGGTTCAGCATAAAGCAGCATACTTGTTACTAGGGTCATATGACTATAGCGCCAAAAAAATAGCTAAAGCTATAGCCACATTTCCGTCTCACCTTGTCACATCACGACATGAGGGGATCAAATGTTTTTACTAATAAAAATCTGGAATATCTAGCCCTCTTGACTCTGACGCTCTTGAATAAATCCAGTGAAACCAATTGCTTGCATAAATCTTGTCACAAGTAGAGTCCATCAGGGAGAAATTGAATGTTGGCACAAACATGGCTGTTCTCTGAAGGTCCCAGAAAGTTGCTGAAGCACAAAAGTTAACATGCAACAAAGAAGACCAGAGAACATAAAAGATCTGGCATAAAGTGTGGATTACTTTAGAGCAGAGTTAGGTTATAAAAACTAAAGCCTGGACAACTTAAAGTCAAAAAGAAGTTTGCTGACCTTATTGATAACCAATAAGTTCACTGAAATAAATTATGCTGCAAATATGCATGAAGATCACTGAGGCAATTTAACTATATGTGTTGTTTATAATTTTACATTATTACGTTGTTTAATTTTTTACAACATTTTTAATATTTATTCTCAAATGCTTTTCATTCCTAAAAACTTCTTTTTTTTTTCTTGCTAGACGGCACATTTTGCAGTTTGTGTTTACGAGAATCAAGCTCACCCAAAAACAGCAACCAAATCCCAGAATTACGTGGATTTTGGTTTCGTTGCGAAGTCAGAGTTTACAAAAGCTCTGCTGAGAAAGAAAGATAAAGACCACAGCAGCAAACAGGATCATATCTAATACATACACGGACATTAAGCCGCTCAAGTCTTGTGTGTTCAGATAAAATCTAAACTGGAAAGGTCAACAAATGAATAAACAATGACAGAATAACCAGTTAAAAAGCTTCAGAGCAGAGAGGGCCAGAGAATGACATTATGAATTTCAAATGAACATCTTATAAAACACAAAAAAATGTGCATGTATCTGTGTGTGTGCTCCCACAGGACCTCAAATTGTGTCTGAAAACTACATAAGATGCAAGGAGAAGTGCCCTTTTCCAAACATTTTGGTCAGTCTACAACAAATTCTTCAATCTGCAACCAATTATTTTGGAGAGCAAAACTGGGCTCTTCTTTTCAAACTATCAAATAAAACTCACGTTTCATTCATTGCAATAGTAAAATTTTCTGGAAGGTGGGAGGACCCAGGAGATGAGCAGAGGACCCGCGCCAAGAAAGACGAGCGAAAGCTGAAAATGGAAATCAAATTGAAAAACAAAAAAGAGGCCTGACCACAAGGAGTGAAAAACAATGATGGCGCAGGGCAGCTTGTGAAACAATGGCATGGAAGGTAGTAGGAGAGAGAGACGGGTGCAAATGAGAACTGAGTGAAACAGTGAGCGACAGACAATCCCCAGTGGGTTGGGTTCAAAACGAGGAAGAAGTCATCCATTCTGCAGTGAGACACAGGCGTCTCACAGAGATATAAAATAAAAACTCTACTGTACAGCATCCTTCAGGCTCATTCGCAAGAATGGATATCTAAAAGTCATTTTCTTCTCCTTAAACACAGCAAGGCAGCAGAAATCTATAAAGGCTGATATGACAAAGCTGAGCAGTTATTACAAAATAAGACGGAAAACAAAGGAGAAAATCAAGTCAATACCTCCAAATCTAGGTTTCAGAAAACCAATAGTAGATGATAAAATTCACCACCTGGCTTGTTGTTTCCAGACTGAAGGCTTCAGTGAGGTCTTGCTTTGAGTCAGCACTTCATAATAAATTTCACAGCAAAACAATGGGTCAAATAATGAAATAATCCCCAAAACACTTTCTGGCAATCAAGCATATCATGACTTAAATTCTGCTGGGAGTGTTCCAGTTAATTAGTAAGGCTCAGATCATTTAGTCACATTCAGTTCGAACAAATTCCCAGAATAAAGCATTTGTTTTGAAAGAATTAAATAATTAGTTTTTTTAAAAAAAACAACAAATTAGTTTAATGAATGAACTAAAATAAATATTTAATCAGGTTCTGAATTGGCTGTATTAAATTATGATACAATTTCTTATACAAGTTGTGCTTACATTACGAATTTAGCATGTTTCTCTGGACAAGTGCTTAATTTAGAAAATAACAAAAATAAGAACCAACTTAAATTTAACAGACAAAACTTTCTAACTGTAATATTTGTCACGACAGAAACAGAGAAGGAAGTTATGAGATTGCATTGCATAATGTCAAATCCCTTCAGGATGTTGTGTAATTTCTATCAAGACATGCAGCTGACAAATTTGCAGCAATGGCCTGATGTTCTAAAGTTAATTTGGACCAAAATCTCTGAGGGATGTTGCCTGCTTGTTTGTTTGTTTTATTTATTTATTTTTAAGAAAAAGCAATTTCATATTAGCTTAGGGGAAGATATCATGTAGCATTCACCATCAAGAAGTCTTTTGCAAAGTTCAATCACTACAAACATTACACGTTTTGCCACCTCTGCTGTCTACTGAAGGTACCACTGGTGTGGTTGTCTCAAGGCTGGCAATTAAAACAAATTGACACCGGTTTTCTGCCTGTGCTTCAAAATGTTAGGAAAACCGACATAACATTGATACAGTTTCATGGTACCTGAGACAACAACGTTGTTCAGGTGATGCTGCATCCAGAAGATTGTCCCATTTTCCACACTGCACACATCTCTTTCATGACTCTCAAAACAAAGTGGAAGCAGCAGGATGGCGCAATACAGAAAAAACTTTACAACACATTTTCCTATCTTAGGCACTGACGAGGATGTTTTGACTTAATAAAAGGGACAGAAAGTCAGCAAATGCTTTGTTTGAAGGAAGCAGCAAGTTTAGTTTCTGCTGCAGAGCTGCAGATGAGTAAGAGGAGATGTGGTCTTGGACTGCCTGCGGCTATGCTGAGAGTTTTCTGAAAGAGTCCCAACATGAGAGGAGGCAGAGTTAAAAGCATGGCTCTCTTTCTGTCTCGCCCAGCAGTGCACTCGCCTTCCAACACCCAGCTGTGTTTGTTTCCCATGAATTAACGGGCAACAAGAGTAGACACGCTCACTCGATATTACCAGAAACCCTTCACAATTAAACAGGAGTCGACTATTAAAATAGACGTTAAATCAAGTTATTTATATTTAGGACCTGTCAAAATCCTTTTTATTTGCCTGCATTCTGCTGTTAATGTTGTACTACATCCTCCAGGAACCGTTTCATAGCTGCATGACCATCTTCCTTTAAATGTCTTTGATTCACGATCATTTCATTGATAATTATAACATTTCTCTCTCGTACGATAGCAGCTGGCAAAATACGAAAGAGAAACCCTGAGTGAGCGCTGTGAATGTGGTCTTGTTCAATCTTAACCCCACTCACAACTATGTCAAGGATCAAACAGCAACAAGGTACACAGGAGCAGGTGGGGGGTTTCTGAATGCCAAGCGGCCACTGCTGCTCAAACAGATGTTGGAGCGGCACCGCTTCTGAAATCTGAAAATCTCTCCCACTACCGACAGCACAGGCCCCCGCTGACACCTATCAGCCCCACCACACAGGAGCCCAATAATCACATTATAAGAGATTATTGTGTTAGTATTTGTTGTTTTCTTGCTGTAGTCTCCACTGGGATTAAATCAGGCATTAAACAACACTGACTATGCACTTGTTCAAAATTCACCACACCTATGAATCTAAAGTGTTTTTTGTGTTCTACTTCGAACAGGAGATTTTTTTTTTTTTAAGCAGGATGACTTCATGTGAGGAACGTTGAAACAAAACTCACTGCACCAGTTTGCCAAAGCTAAAATACCAAAAGCAACACTTGCCCAAAAACATCTTGTCTATTAACCTATGAATCATACCAGAAACTGGAATGGGTCCACTCGCAAATGACACGTGAGGCTCCAGGCAAGCCGCTTGCTCTTATAAAAGCTGACGCTGTGTAAGAGTGCGCTCGGAAATATCCAAGACGAATGTCTTGGACATGAGTTAAGAAACATGCAGGGAGCGCGACCTTATGGAAAATGGAATACAGAAGCCTTTTCATAATAAAAGAGTTTAGCTCAAAGCGAGCATGTTTATGTAAATTTTGGTATGAACTCAGAGAACAAACATAGATTAGAAACATGACAGGTGCATTTCTATACACCTAGTTAGTAAATCACTAGACTGCATGCGAATATTATAATCTAAGTTTAAAAGAGTTGTGATGTGAACAACTCAGATTATTAAAGAACATCATCATTCATTAGCAATTGTTTGCCCTTAGAGGCTAGTTCTACCTTGCAATGTACCAGTGCCATCCACCGTTACTCTGACCCCCATTTGAAGTGGTAAAGATTGTATTTATTTACAACTTGTCCCTTAAACATATTATTTCTAATTTATTTCACCATTAGATGAAAGTTTTGTCAAAAGGTAAGTTTCTGGTAAATTACTTCTGTTTGTTTCTTTTTTGTCCTTTAGGTACTGGTGCATGAGACGGCCGGCCCAGCATCTCCCCTTTCTATTGGTTTATGATGTCACTGATGGCATGACTGGGTGCAACTAAATAGAGGGTTGTCTTTTTTTGTATTGTATTGTTTATTCTATTTTAAATAACTTCTAATGAAGTGCAGGTGTGTTTGAAATTCTGTATGAAGTCAGTAACTGTTAAGCTGTTAAAAAAACTTCAAGTTAGATTTCTGCAACCTTACTGCACAGTCCTGTAGAACATTACTGAACAAGCGGCGTCGTGACCATTTGAAGCACATCTGACAGATCGCAAAACGTCTGGCACAACAGCAAACCCAACAAGACAAGCCAGTGACCAATCATCTAACCTGATAGGCCAGATAAAGAGAAGGAGGAGCATTAATCAGAGAAGCTCATGGCTCTCTGACATCCACAGCTCAGGTGGGAAATCTGGTGACAGGACAAGTGTCAACTGTGCACTCCGAACATCTTCCCCTTATGGAAGAGTGACAAGAAGAGAGACACTTTTGAATAAAGCCTTGAAAACTGTCACTTGCACTTTGCCACAAGCAGGTTTTAGCTTCTAGTTTTACAAAAGGCAAAATGTTTAAGGAGGTATGAATACTTTTGCATGAACTAATATTGTCATGATATGTGGAAAAGCTGTTTTTAACCAAATTAACACTATTTGTGCTTCCTCAAACTGTAGCATGTCATCAATAACACATTTCCCATCAGAGAAATGAGCTCGATTCATCTCGGTCACACTTAATTATTTTGTACATTAAACAGCTGCGCTTAAAGTGGTTTCACACCAGTGGGCTGCTGACATTTTTTCCCCAAAGTAAGTGGTCCAAAGACTACAAAGCGCTTTAATTGATGTCTTAATTCCTCCCACCTCGTCCACTACACACACAAACACAAACCCAGAAGGTAACTAGATCCACTGATATTAAAACAAAAAGGTTGCTTTAAATGCCGTCTCATGAGACAGGGAAGAGAATCGTTCTGTGTGGTCGACGACAACCATCACCGTGTTGTGAGGTCAGAAAAATTGTCACTTAATCTCAACTTGCGGCTGCAGCGGGACTGCTTCACAGCACCATCAGAGGATAAAAATAAGATTCATCTGCAGCGGCGCTCAGAGGAGGACCTCAGAGACTTCCCATGACACTGGCAGCAGAACTACCTCTATTCACCACAGGAAACTAGAAGAAATTCACTGCTCCATTTATTTTAAGGTGGAATATCAAATATAATGTGATGTTGAAACAACACAGAGCTTGTCCTGAACCTCTGTTCCATTTTAGCAAGGATCATTTACCCCCTATATATTGTAATGACATCAGCAGGTAATTCAGGCACCTTCTTGGTGATTGTAGCACTGCCAATGGCCGTATATAGTGGCGCATAGTGTGTGTAGAACCTGCTGTACTGTCAAATCCTGTTATTAGAGTGACCTGGCATAGCAACACTGAGCTGAAAAAGAGACTGAGGCGATATTAAACTTGAAGTAGGTTTTTGTTGGTTGTACCAGGGTGGAAAAGAAATAAATTAATTTTACAGGTATAAAAATGTGAAAAGAATCCTTTAAGAAGAAGTGGCATTCAGGCTTATAGGTCTGTCTGTGTGATGAATGGTGGCTCCTGTTTAATCAATTACATTTCATACCACATAATTCCAATGACACACCCTCTGTCAGAGGTCAGTCTGCTTCATCTGGGCTCAGAGAGACAATTTTACACACACACTGTGCCTGCACTGTTTACTCATGTAGGTAAGAGGTGTTTTTAAAGTACTCAGCTACTATAAACTATAGAGCTGCACCAATGAGGCTTGGCTTACGCTAATTCTGATGTTGCACTGACAAAGTTAATGGCAGCTAGTTCTTAGAGAGCATTCTGGTTTGCTAAACCCAAAAACAATCCAAGCACATGTTGGTTTATACATTTATGTAGTAAAATTCAATTCTGCATTAATTTCATAAGATTTCACACCTCTTCCAATTTCATATGATTTGGTTCTGATTAAACTGAAGTATGTTTAGGTAATCCCTTGCTAATACATATTGAGTATGTTCATTTTCTTGTAGTAAACTAGGAACATTAATTTTAATCACTGGTTTCCAAAGCAAATCTTATTTAATATTAAATTGAGAAAAAAATAAGCTTAGTGACAGTCAACTCCTTTTATACCTGAAGAAATCAACTATGAAAATAAAAATACTACTTGCACCTGAAACCAGTGTTTGGTCAGGAGATCCTGCTAAAATTTATGAAAAATTGACACTGTATAGTCAAGTAAGTTGAGAAAATTCTCATTTTTTGGATGCAATATTTGCCACATTAGTTAATTTATCAAGCTGTGTTTTTCTTGCCAACTGTGGCAGGATCTGTCCTCTATGCATTTTGTCATCCCTCTACATCTACATGTCTTTGTTAGCTTTAACCTTCACATGCATGTCAAATCAAAGCCTAAAGTATATCGGGTCCTAAAGACACAACAGGAAAATTCTTTTTCACTACAAATGACTTATGTGCTCCCGCTTAAAAAATATCCCAGAAGAAAAAGTTATCCCTTCAACTGATAATTATTTGACTGTAACACCTTTAGAAAAATTTTGCATCGCAAACATTTGATGTAACATAAGAACCCCTTTTGAAATTAGAACCAGCATTTCACACCTTTTTGTGACGCCTTTTAGAAATAAGCTCATTACATTGGAGCCCTCTGTCAAAGGCATTTAAACAGACGGTATGAATCCAGGCAGCAGAAAGCTTACGTTTGCAGCCACTGGATTAATCTGCTCAAGTGTAAATAAATGTGAATTGGCTTGATAAAATTAAGCTCACACAGCTGCACAAATAGAAAAATATCACAAATGTAGGAATACTGACAAGCTAATGGTGAAATAATTACATATATATATGTTACAAAAGATATTACCCAAAATGAGAATTTTCAGTTTTTATACCATAAATTAATGTTAGCCTAAATCATCTATATTTCAACAATAATCATTATGAAGGGAGGAAGTGCATGGCTTTGACTTTACTCATGGAAAACCTTTTGTTTATGAACAATAAATGCAGAATCTCTGTCATCCAGAAAGATTCACATTGTACCTTTGGTGTTTAAAGTTCACAAACAGCAAGTTTGGACAATGTACAATTCTGCAATTTATCACCTTGAAATCAGGTTTCTATCTCTTTAAGAAACTCCTACTCTTTCCGACACGCCTCCTTCACAACCATGTTCAGCCATTATGCCGTTCGCAATCATTTTTAGGAGAGGCATACCGAGAAGTAGTTGTTATGATGAGCTCATCTGATGCACAGCTCCACCAGGTTTTTCCTAATTCCTGCTGTCACTAGTCTGGAGGAGCTGAAAGGGGGAAGCAGGGGCGTGTAGTGAACTATTAGGAGACTGCAGCATGAAAGATTCACTCCAGGGATGTTTTTGATGAGGAAATAACATGAAACAAAGCTAAAAAAAAATTAAATGAATGAATTATTCAACATCTTCACCTTTAACACTTCAAGTTGTAATGTATTGCAGTGTAGATTTAAAGCTTTTTCTTGTATTTGTTCATAAACTTACCAGCTTCCGTTGACACCAACCACAGACGCCACAAAGAGCCACCAGCCAAACTCCACAAACTGTCACTGCGAGGGAGACCAGGAACACACTGAGGGACACCGAGCCTGGACACACAACAACACGTAAGAGAGGAAAAAGATCAGTGATGTCTTTTTTGGGGGGGGGGTTGGCAGAGGAGACATACAGGTGCTTAAAATGAAAACACGGGTTGATTACATGCCACTGTAAATGCTGTCAAACGGAAAGCGTCTCAAAATAGAGCTGCACCTTCTCCCCTGCACGATTAATTGAATCGCCAAGCCGGGCTGCCTTTTTCCTTTTTTTTTTTTTTTTTACATTCCATCGTAAGCTGAGAAATACAATCTTACTGGCCTCTGTGGAGGAACATTTCAATACCTTTTCAATACGGACCTGAGGCAGGCATCAGTCAGCCGCACACACGTCACTGTCATGGTGTCGAGGCTTGTTAACTGACAGGCTGAGAGTGAAAGGGTGGGGTGTGGGTGGTGGGGTGGATGGGAGGCTGGGGTGACAATGCAAGAGAGCTCATGATTAATGGGCAGCAGAGGATGCCCAGGGAATGTGGTGGCTCTGGAAGACTCATAAAAAGCACCATCCACTGCTTCCCCTCGTGTGTGGAATTTTTTAGAATCCACATTTTAATATCTTCATTTTTGGATGACAGAGATGTTCAGCCTAAATGACGGCGGGAAGATGGTAATATGTGGAAATTTGGGATATCATTACCTAATAGTTTCTAAATAAATAGCAATATGCCAGAGTACACCTCCAAGCCCGCTCAATGACGAAAACTGACAAACAGCTCAGCCTTCCTACACCAACTGGGTTTGTTCTCGTTTCGCCAACAGCTATCTCTCTCCCTTTCTGTGCTTGTCACAACTGGCCTTTTCATATTTCTCCATTCTATCCTTGTATTTATTCTCCTCCTCACCAAGACCCGTGGGAGCAGATTAGCTCAGAAAGGAGCAAAAAGTGGCAGTGAAGTTGTTTTATGTGGGAAAGCTGCCTTTTTCTATTCAGCCTCAGCTACTGTTCTGTTTCAGAGCCAGCGTGAGTCCACTTCAGAAACCATGACCCCGCACAGACCAGCACAGAACATGGATGAAAAAAAAAAAAGAGGAAGAAATTAATGAGAAGCATACAGCAATTAGGCTACTGGATCCAAGCAAGCTTCCCCAAGAGCAAAAAGACTTTTAGTTTGCACTAAATACAACAAATAGGAAAAAATAGGACACAACTCTTTGCTGGAAGAATTTTTTTTCTCTGTAGTATTATGCACACAGCTTAATTTCACCAAACTCTAATCCAGAACCGCACAGCATTCTGGGACATGTAGGCAAAGAAAAGGCTTTAGCTCAGTTTCGCATTATGAGCTGAACAAGGCTTTTGGCATCAACTAACTCACTCACTAACTTACATAGCAACTCGCTAACTCTTTGGTTACCTAGCAACAACCTGCTAAGTAAATTGAGGCAGTAGTTGAACGTTTCGGCACCGTTCCACATAACTGGTTAATAATAAATAATGGTGTGGAGTGAAAACCCTGGAAATAAAGAGGAAAGGTCACACCACCAATATGCAGGATTTCAGATATTTAAAACCAAACATTTAGCAATATTTATTGATACTGACTGACATGAAACTCTTATATTGTGCTACGTTTTTAAGCCACATGCTCTATGTTTTCTTTATCTTTACCCTCTATTATACTATTATACCAAACCTATTTGTCCATTAAAAACATGTGGAGTTTTTACATTTTTACACTTTGTTTTGTCCTGCTGGGGATTTTAAGCTGGAAATTATTTAAATGTGAGTTGGAGCTCATCCGATGTATTGTTATCCACTGCTTTATTCAGTTAAAAATGTTCCATTATCATTTTTTTTCTCTATAAATCTTTTGGCCTTTCTGGATCCCTTTCGTCATCTTCTCCATCAGCATATAAACTTGATCCTTCTTCAAATCCATGAGCAGTGTTGGAACTCGTTCACTCAGTGGATTTTGTCTTTGTGTTCCTCTTGTTGTTGGATTTGTGATTTTGGATTCCCTGCTTTGGGTTTTTGTTAAGTGAAATAAAGCTTTTATCCAAATCTCAGTCTGTAAGCCTGCATTTTGCATCATTCCAATATTCCTCACTAACAATTCAGTGCTTTAATCCAATATTTTTATGATATATTATGCTTGTTTTACATCCACAGTGAGTGATTATAACCGAATGTGTTTGGGAATAAGTGATAACACATTCTGTTTCATCCCTGCCCCCTCATTACCAGATGGGAGTTCGATATTTACTAAAGACCAATTTATATTTCAGACAAACTTTTAGATGCCGTCCACTGATTAAAGCCTAAATAAATGCTCTTATTGACCATTAAGACATTAACTGTTATTTGATAACTATCAGTTCCACACTCAGACTGCTCCGCCACACTGACTCTTTTAACCTGCATAAGCAGAATCTTTGAGATACTTTTTCAAAAATACCTCCAGCAGTAAATGCTTTCTAAGCAGAAATTTAATTGTAACTAAATAGGTAACACGACTTGCTCTTCTGTCTTCATTATATTATGGTTGGTGTTTTTTTATTATAACGGTATCTACCAACTGTGTTTTGAAGGTGGATTACACAGTTGCTTGGCAAGGAACCATGAATTCACACATTAAGGAACGTGCAAATTTATTTCAAGGACACCATTCAGCTGGTTAGGAGTAAAAACCGCAAGTCTTCTTAGAAAAAGGAGAAGCAAGTTTTATTTTTAGAAAGGAGAGCAGACTTATGTAGTGCTTTATTATTTTAAAGCAGACGAGAATTAAAAATTTACAGTAATAGGGTGAACTTGAATATTTTTCTGTGGAACAAAACTTCAAATTATAAACCTGTCAATTTGCAATCTAGAGTATTCTATAAAAAAAATTTTTTTTAAATTACTGCGAGAAATTAAGGGACTTCTCAAACATGTATGAATTAATCAAAGTAAATCAAACATTTTAACATAATACATAGATAAAAAAAAAAATCCCGTCAATTTTGCACAATTAAATAAGCAGAAAACAACATATGACAACACTGAAGCATTAATTATGCATTTCAAGTTAAAGAAATACTGCGGTCCAGTCAGCTAAATTTATGGAAACCACAGTTACATATTTTTGCTTGCCTCAACTAAAAGATCCAGGTGTTCCGATGTTGTGAAAATGTGAAAGCTGTTCTTAACACTAATACTTTTTTTCTAGTCTTAGCAGAAGTCAAACATTTTATAAACCTGAGGGGTGTGAATAACCATGGAGATAAACGTCTAGATAAATTAGTAGAAGGAGCAGAGTCTCTCTGGTCAATGGTTTACAACTGCCAACCTCTCCAGTAAGTGTTAGCCTGTAGCCAGACAAAGAAGACAACGGAATCGTCTCTAAAACGCAACAGAATAAAAGTTCTACTTGCAACTGGGTTTAAAATGCTTTTTAAATGTAGAGATAGAAGATTTCAGATGTTTTCTGTGCTGCTTGTGGAATCCAACAATGCTATCAATGCAGATCAAGAAGTCTAAAACAAACACTACACTATCTCTGTTCATCCCCTGACTACAAATGAAGCTGACCCAGCCAAGTAAACACACTTGATCGTACTCCCCTGACCTTTATCTGATTGTAAAGTTACAACCAGCATAACATTCATTACAAGCATCTTGTCCATTATTTATCTGTCTTTATCTTTGCTCAGACGCCCAGCAGAAGACGAGCTCTAAGTATGAGAGGGTCTGTAAAGCTCAGCCTTCTCCTGGATGATGAATATCTCTATTCACGGATGTTCAAAAATAGCCTCTGTGGTCTGCTTGTGTATTCTAAAAGCAGGTCAATAAAGTCGAGTCCATTAGAAAGCATGGCATTAGCACGAGTAGCAATGAATCTTAAACAAGTAGAGTCGGACTGTTGCGAAGCTCTGGGCATGTGGGAGAGGCAGTCGGTGCCGAGTGGCTCGGTGATGAATGTTTGGATGTGTCAGGATCCATGGAAGCCAGCAGCTGATGTACAGCCATCAAGCCCTGTGTTTTCTCTGAAGGTCAGAAGGTGGGGAGGTGGCAGGTGGTTAGGAGAGAGTTTATGAGCTGTATCACTCATATGGCTTTCAACTGAAAAGGTGTATTTAAAGTAAGAGAAGTTCCACTCTGCTTCCCATTTTATGGTTCCCTATTTTTTTATAGCCATCTGTAGCGTGCAAAACTTGGCTAAGGGAATAAAAGGAAGGAAATACACTGTGTGGAGGTATTAGAGATATATTCAAATCTTCTATGCCTGTGCAGGAAAAAAACTGCATCATTAGAGGAAGAAAAGCATGCAAAACCTCTAGTCATCACGGTGCTCAGTAAATTAAATTTATTCTTCCCACTGCACACAACTCACAGCTTGAAATACTTCAGCAGGTGCAGCTTTGGAGGGGTGAAAGGTTAAAATGGTTGTTTGCATTCTGAATATGTAAACAGAGAAGCAATATTCTAACATACACATAGCTTAAGCCAGCACTGTAAAAAAAATCATAGCAAAGGGAGGGTGCTTTATCTCATCTGCAACGGCACTACTCAGTAAGAAATGACAAGTGAGGTGAACAAGCCATTGAAGCCTTTGATCAAAGGCCTTTAGAAGTCAGGCCACTCTTGAACTTGAAAGTCACTTGCTTGTTTTAGATTTCAGTGGCTCTCTCTTTCAGATGCTCATAAAAGAGAAAATAAATGGCTTTGTGTACTGGGGCAAGTGCTTCCAATGATGCTGCAAATGAGCTTGTAATAAACCCTTCTGACTGAAGAGAAAAACAAAGACCGAATTCATGCAAGAGGTTAAGTGTGGACAGTCAACAAGAAAGGTGGAGCCGAAGTGTGAAGTTGTGACTGACACTGGATTCACCCCCGTATGATAAACTCTGAGTAAACACACCATGGCTTCATGTTGTTTATGTAAATAATTAAAATATATGACATCATTTAATTATGCTTTTTTTAAAAAACAGAAATGTATTTAGTCCTACTGCTGCTAAATATTACATCATACCTTCATTCAATGAAAAACTGAAAAATCCAAAAGAATTTCCTATTTATGAAATGTCACCATTAACATTTTGCACCGTTTTTGTTCTAATAATACATAATACATATTTCTATATTTATTTTTTAATTTAGTCAAATGTTTTCCCTCTTGCCATGTAAGCAGACAAAATTATAAGAAAAATTTAGTACATTTATGCAACATGCTTTAATGCATGAATCAAGATGATTTACAGTCAGAACAAGAAAGCTCAGATTTAGTGACTATCAAAATCAACAGGTGAAAGCTGTAGGAAAACAGAAATCAGAATTTTTAAAAGAAAAGATTGATCATCTCTGGTATTGACTATTAATGCCAAATCTGTCTATCTTGCATTTTAAGCAAATGTGCTGCTGTCTTTTTTGGCCAGTCAACTACCAGGGTTGTGTTACATTAACGCAAAGAAAACTAGTAATTTCTTTGTCAAATCAGTAAATAATTTCAAACAGGGCCCACATGATGACAGCTTTAAAACTGTACTTTTATGAAGTATCAGTAGATCTTGATAGCAATAATTAGCATATGCCTATTTATGACATTAAGCATTGCTGTGACTGTGCAGTGATCTGGTCCCCATGGAGTGATCTCAGGCCCAATGACATGCAGGTGCCAGTCCTCAGGGGGAGAAAAAGCTTTGCTAATTGGACAGGCGGATCTGGAGCAGTGTCCAGTCATCAAAACTGCCAAAGCATATCTGTGTGCTCTAAGTGAAGTGGAGAGGACTGTGCCTCAGGAGATCTGGATTCAAAGCTCGTAGCCTTTAAGTAACTTCAAAGAGCCTGCTTCTTCTTTTTGAGCCCGGGTTCTGCACTTTTTGTAGCCACTGATCGGCGGGGCAAACCTCAGATGTCACTCCATAGTCTCATCTGCCTCAGGAGCAGAAACAGGATGTTTCAGCAAAATTCTGTTTACCCGCAGCTAAAGCACAATGCTGAGTTTTGCAAATGTGTTCTGACTACTTTCTGGTAAAAATTTTACATGGTAGATTTTTTTTTTTTCTTTGGAGTCTGAGGACTAATACATAGCTGATTGCAATCAGCAGATTTGAATTATTTCTGCTGTATTAAGTTGAGCTGCAGCTGCAAGAACAACCTTAATTGTAATTTTTTTTTAAATAGACGTCTAGTTTAGAGGTAAGAAATTTGTCAATCTGACTTGGTGGCATTTAATTTACAGATCTTCTCAGAAACTAACCTGCTGCTCTGACATTCGCTTTACATTTTAGCTTTAACATTGCCATGCCAGCACAGTTCATTGGGCTTTCTTACAAACTGCCATTTTTGCTTTGATCACAAATAGACTGACAGGTTCCCACTGCAGGCGGCCAAAAGTGCAAATCATTTGAATTATTATCAGGATTGGAGGAAAAATGTGGCACTTTTCTAAGAAGCTCCAAGCTTAAAAAAAAAAAAAGAAACTCAAAGATGTACACCATCTTTAAAGCATCACACCCAAAATAATCGGACACAAAAAAAACCAGGAAAACAGGAAGATACGATGTGCAGTGGGGCTACACAGGCAGCACACCTCACATTTATCGGCACTGCTGGAAAAGATGTAAGATCTAAAAAGAAGCCATCTTTTGGTGCAATAGCTCATTCTCACCCTGCAGTTTTTATAGTTCTGGGGTTTGTTTGAACTCCTCCATCATTTTCTCTATTTAATATCTTAAAGGCTTCAGTTACATTCATTTTTGTGGAAGCGTTTATAGCGTCAGTGGTTTTGTCAGGTAATATTTCCACTGCTATTTTTGCCCCACTAGATAAGCTTAAAAGTAAAGTTAGAACTTGTTTCTTTCCCTTTTTTGTGGTTGTGACTCATGCTACTGAAATAGATCATTAATTTGACAATCTTTATTCAGGTTGCAACTTCCCGATAATGTGGCCAGCGTTGTAGTTAAGATCAGCTTTTAGACATAAGGAACACCACGTTTTACAATGCAAAGGCTTATTGTGTATGGGCACAGATTTGTTTACATAATAATTCATCTTCAGATGAACTGACAGCAAGGAACAGAGGCTATTTTCAGGAGACAGAGAAAAAAAAGAAGCTGAAGCTTTGGAAATTTGAGTCCACAGCAGATACTCAAACTCCATGTGCAGCAAATCACATGGATGTGTACCAGATCAGTGAAATTTTGACAGGTGGGCCACACCTGTGGTGAGAGCAAGTGTCTCTTGCTTCCCCTGTAGGCTGCAGGGCGCTTTGCCTGTTCTCTGGTCCCAATATGCTCCCCGAGGCTCAGCTGCAGCACCGCTGCGCCCCTCACAGAGGCCGCTTCATAGTAAAAGTAAGCGGACCACCACTCCTGTACGTCTCGGTTCAGTGACAACATCCATCTCGTCGAAGTAACAAGGCGTGCTTGCATTTAACTAGCAAGGCATCATGTGACACATGCACGGCGTCACCTAGAAAGGCACCATCTGTTCTGTGCTGGTTATAAAGCCAGCCCAAATGCCAGGCAAACGCTGTAAAACTTGAAAGGAAGCTGTAATTAAAAGCTGATTTTTGAGAGATGAAAATCCAAACAGGAAAAACAAAAAGCACAGGAAACGGGGTAAGAAAGGGAGCTAATATTGTATGAAAACCTCCAGATAATAAATAAGGCATCAAAAGCAAGCCTGGGAGATGAACTGGATAGAAAACACAGATAGAGGAGACCACCTTTTTCACATAGATGTTACAATCAAAAATCATAGTGTTTATATTTAGAATTTTGCTAAATAAATTAGCATAAAGTAATGCTTATATGAAATGTGGATGGAAAATGTATTTGTATTTATGGAGCCCCAAATTCAAGCACTCACCCAGGAACTTGAGCTAATTTACTAAATAGCTCGAGTTCATTCAGACAGATTTTTCTAACAATCCTTTGCACACCTATTTTCTATTTAAAAGACTTCTCAAAGATGCTGGTGGCACTGATTTCATTAAAAGATATCAGATTAAATGGGGCTAAATACATGCATGCACTCACTATTTAGATTTTTCTTCCACTTCTCAGTTATTCAGCATTTTTCCATGGTCTTTCACATTAGAATTGTGACATTGAAATGTGACAAAATGTGTATAAATGCTTTGAATAAGGAGTTATGTTAGCTCTAATACTAGGCCTAACACTTCACTTTGCTTGAAGCGTAGTTATGTCCCTAAACACAGAGCTTTAATTAAAAAAATGCAAAGCTTTATATCCACAAACCTAAACTCAGCACGGATATTTTTAGCAATGTTTATTCACTGTCATAACCCCAGTGGGAGGTAACTGAATATTATCTACCTTCAATTCCATCTGATCATGAGATAAAACTAACATTCTGGCAGCATCTATCTCTCCCCTGCCTTAGATAAGAGTTACATTAAACCGTAACATATATCAGATAATCTATCAGTGTCCCTGGGATAATTTTCTTCCCCTAGCTCTGGCACAGAAAGACAAAATTAAGCGGCAAGATTGAAATAAATTACTTTAATGTGTAAGGCTCATAGAGCCAGCCCATTTATAAAAAGGCGGCTTCCCTTGCCTTCAAATGAGCAAACACGTATTTGTGCTGCTGCCTTAAGTGAAGCGCACGTTAATAATAGATTACAGATATATATCAGAGAATCCCTTCAAATGTTGCTCTAACAAAGGTTAATGTACCTGCCTGGATGCTATCTTAATATTTGTCAGTGCAGTCCATCTGTGCTGGATTAATAATAAATCATGCATTTAACTTCTAATCAACTGTAACTCTTGACTTCCTGTCCCACAGGCGATAAGTGCAGACTTAACCCTGTTTTATAAGTACCACCTAAGAGCTCCTGCGTGTCAGAGAAATAAGCAATATATCACCGGCACCTGATCAAGCTGAATGAGCTTCTCGTGTCCCCCAAGCTTTGGGCCGTTATGGCTGCTCCACACTGCTCCAAATAAGCCATTATTTACCAGTCCCACTGGTGGCTTTGACTTTATTGATTTAAGTCCACAATGTGGCTGTTCATACGCTGGAGGTGGACTAGTGTCTATCCCAGTAATGAGCTTGTGAGCTCCAGACTAAGTCTGTCATGGCTACCAGGATCCTTGAATCAGGGCCATTAAATTGGCTATTTTATTGGTTCTAACCGGGGTCAGACTTTCCAATAAACCAGCTTCTGAATTGTTAACACATCTGGCCTACTGTTTTCTTGCACACATTTTACAAATGCTCGTTATTTCCAAAAGCTGACGGGAAACCACATTTGTCACTTTTTTCCATTTTTAGAACACATGCACTGATCTGTATGGCATAAACTGTGTTTTATTTCCTGCTCTCTCCGCTTTGGGTTGTTCTGTCTATTCAAACCAATATTTCAGTTGCTTCATAACCCTGAGGCAAAACCTGCTTCCAACAGAGGAATTGTTTCTGGTGGGTGAGAAGAAATCAAGCTTTTTCACCTGTTTACTCCTATGGAGCTCATCAGTTTTCCTGCATAAACTGATCTCTGCAGCAAAGTGCTTGCTGTATCCTTCACTAATAAGCAGCTAGAAATCTATTCAATACGTTTCACTCAAAACATTGGATGTGTATGTGTGCATCTTCAGGAATCGACAGGATTCCTGAAGATGCAGTTCAGGTCATGAAGAAAGTAACCATATATGGTAATAGTTTCCTATTTTGAAGGGGGTCCTTCAAAATCCATCAGAAACAGTGTTTATATAAATGACTCAACTTGGAAAAATACTGAAAAAGTGTTTTGTGATTTTTAGGTTTAATACTGTGCATAATTAGATTTCATGCAGGACTCTTGTTACCTCAACAAGTTGCTAAAATCAAAAT
This sequence comes from Poeciliopsis gracilis, assembly GCA_911649635.1. Taxonomy (NCBI): domain Eukaryota; kingdom Metazoa; phylum Chordata; class Actinopteri; order Cyprinodontiformes; family Poeciliidae; genus Poeciliopsis; species Poeciliopsis gracilis. The sequence continues at coordinate 1,407,122 of CAJVRI010001093.1, forward strand.
AGAATTTTTATCCTAAATCTGGCATTGGAATGGATTATTATGAGCTTCACTGCATAAACACAAAGTTTACTGGCTATGCTATAATCTAATGTTACATCAAAATGATTATGTTTTGCGTTGGCCTGATGAAACACATTTTTTTAATAAGTGTATGAACAGTTGTGAACAATTGCTGCAGTAGCAACCCATAAATATTCATTTGCTCCTTATCCTCGTTTAAATGCAGAGTAAAGCATGCCAGCTATTAATCCTGGCATATCCAACTGTCGACACCCACCCAGTGATAACTTTTTATCACTTTCACCTAATGTGCTCAATACAAACTTCTAATTTATCCTCTTTAAAAAGGACACCGCCTTCCAGAAAATGGGTAGACACACATGCTCAGAGTTGCAAACATCCACACAGTCACGCACTCTTCCACTTGACACATCCTAAGCCAAGTGACATGAGTGGGATCCTCTCAGAGCACTTTCGGGATGTGAAGAAAACGAGAAAATGGAGAAAAAGCAGCACAGGAAAAAAAAAGAGTGGGAGTGAGGGAAGAGGGACTCAACTGTAATGCTATTGAAAAGCGATTTGTGAAGCCTGTGCATATGCATACAGGCCTACAGTCCCCATCTGCCCACATCAACTGCTTGCTACTGGTGACATCAACCAAGACAAAGAGGTCTCGGATGCTCCAGATGTATCATGTGGGTGGCATAATAAAATCTAATCCAAGTCGAAGTCAATTGTTTTTGCCTGAGGATACGGAGCTGAATGCATGCATGCCCCTGCACTTAGATATCAATGTCTGATTCCTGCCCCTCTGGTCACGTGCAAAATATTAGCCTAAATATTCTCTGCCTTTTAAAAATGGGAAAACAATTATTAATGGTGTAATTAAATTATTGGCAGGACAAGTGCAACTTTAATTGAACGGCAGCTAAATGACAGTCAAATGACAGCGAAGCGGCCTATTCTCGGCATATCCATTATGGTTTATGTGAAGTCTCATCAGACACAACAGAAGCGAAGCTTGAGCTTACAGCTCAAGGGGTTTCATGTGATTATCCAGTTTCCAGGAGTGACGGGTGTCCACCAAACAATGAACAAAGTTCATGTGGGCATGGCAGACAGACTCCGCAGAGCACAGATGAATTCATTTTGATTCAGGATGAAATAAAGGGCTTTACCTTTTGCCTCTTAATTCAAATAAAGATAGCTTGTAAAAGTCAATTTATTACCAGACTGGACAGAGCAGGCAGTAAAAAACCCTGCAAACTGGAATCAGTAGCTGGAGGTTAGAATATTGACTCCAGCCCAGTCAAAGTCCTCTGCCTGTAGAGTCCATAAAAAATCCACTAAAACACAGACCTTAAGTGACCCAACGCCATTCCTGTGTGTGTGTGTGTTTTAGTCTTTTACACACATTCCCTGCAGTCAAATCCACACACTGACTAACTTAAAATGGTGTGAGGAGAGATCACTACGTCCCGCCTGTAACCACAACCTTCTCATAACTGGTGTCAGGAGGAATTGCTGATGAGAGGATGATGAACAAGTGTGCGACAGCTTAGTGCGAAAGAGTAAGAGGGTTCAGAAAAGAGAACTGGATCTAGTCACTGCATGTAGAAATGGCAGCCAAACTGGAACTTATGAGAAACAACATATTAACTCCAGAATGGGTGAACATTTCATGACTGTATGGTTTCCATGATATTGTTGCTCTGTGTTTTGGAACACTTTATCTTCTCAGACAAACAGAAAGATTAGAAAAGATAGATTATATTTCTACCTAGATTGTGTAATGTCACATTAATTAAACTAGTCAGTGATCAGTACCAGGTAACATTATGCTGGGGAAACTTCTGTGAGCAATCTAAGAGTATCCAGCAAGAACAGAGAAATATGTTTCCTGTAACTGAGGTCACAAAAATAAGAAAAAAAATTCTCTGGCCATGACTTTTCATAATCAAGTGCAGAGTTTGTGAGAAGTCCTCATAAATCCCTCCCCCAGCACTATTTATCAGGGTAGTAACAACGAATGCTTCAAATTTCAGACCAATCACACAATATTTGTTAGACACCACAAATAAAATGGTTTTGCCCAGAAAATGTGTCAACCACAAGCTCTAAGAGCGACCTGTAACAACACAATGATGAGTTCTTGCAGCACTGAGAAAACATTTCTGTGTTTGTGTTTGTACTGGCCTTAATCCTGAATCAGAGAGCCAGGGAGCGTGATGGACAGACACGACTGAAAAACACAGACTCAAGGACATTGAGGCAAGTTTCTTTCTTTTTTCTTTGTTTTATATCTTAATACATTTGGAGCAAGATTTATTTTACTTAGAACTACAGACAGAGCTAGCTGCTTTTTGCTGCTGTCATTAACTCGGTTCAGAATTCCAGAGAGGAACCATCAAACATCCAAGGATTGGGCCAGATGAAAACAGCCAATACCTCTCTGGAGAAATGACCTCAACATCGGGTCAAGCAGATCATTTAAAGCGTGGGATCAGTCTGAACAGCTTGTTAGCCTTTTATTGCTCTAAGGATGTATTCGCTATTCTTCAAACTGACAACAACACAACATCATTTTTAAAGTAACTTTTACTGATAATAGTGTTTGGCCCTATTTCGCTTCCGATAGGTAAACTAGGTGAGGTCATGTCACCAGTTTGGTGGCATTTCAGATATTTAAAACAAAAAACTAAAATAATTATTGATTCTGACAATTACCTATTATCAGCCAGGGAAGTCCTTTGTTATATATCATGATATGTTTTTCAGACATACTGTCCGGTTTTTCCAGTAATCTTTCAGCCAGTTGTCCTGCAGTGGGCAGCACCATGTTGGGAATGGGCAGGACAACATTGCTTGTTACTTTACAGCCCAAGCAAAACCTTGCACATTGTTTATAGGATTTCATACTGGGAAACTATAGCATTTTTGAAACTGTCGTCGTATAAACCTTCAGATCAGTAAGCAGCCCATCTCTTCAGGTGACAAATCTCATCACTTTGCTGGGTGTTATATAGGTAACACTGCTCGGGTCCTGTCCTCTTTAGTGCTGTGGACTGAAGAGCGTCTCCAGGGACGACGATGTATTGGCTGCATGTCAGGAGAAGATTTAAATATCCCTCTGCTTTTAGACTCCAGCTGGAGTGACACCACAGAAAATAACCCTCATTAGCATCAACCAAAGTCAAAGGAAGGGCAAACTCCAGTAATGAAAAATACCCAACCACCTACATTAATCCCACTTGAATTCCGCATAATCAAAGACGGACATGAAAGCAGAGAGTCAACTGAGCATAAAACGTAATTCTTCAAATATTATTAGCAGTAAATGATTAGAATCCTAAGCATGGGGATCATCTTGTCTTGGAGAGGCCTTCAGCACTGCTGTCTGTTGCCTGACAGCTCATTGATGTGTTTGCTCGTATAGCTGTCAACTGTTTACAGCTGGGTAGCACCCAGCAGACAGAGACTTATTGATGATGCCACGCAGCTGCTTGCTCACAGCAGGATGCAGTCTGGAGCCCATGGGAAATATAGTTTTCCACCACTACTGGCCCTTGTGGCCTTCACTTTCTGCAGGGCGCACTCTGTAATTTTCCTTCCACATTAACTCAGTTATTACACACCACCTGAGGACATTTTAACCGGCTTTTGGTTGTGGTGGCTCGCTCGTCTTAAAGGGGTAGCTCAGGATTTTTAAAGTGAGGCTCCTTTACTTTAGGTTTTGACCTGTATTCAGCCAAAAAAAAGTTTTTTAAAGTTACAATTTCAATGTTTGTAGCATTTTCTGTCATTTCTGTTAAAAGTCCTTTTCATCAGATGATACAGAAAGTTATGGAGTAACAAAGGGCTGCCCCACCCCCATCTGTAGCTGACCAGTGCTCAGTCACTGGTCAGCTACTGCACTGCTGCTGTAGCCTTGACCTAACCAGACAGACTGACTAGTTAATCTAATATCTGCCTCTTAGTTAAAAAAAAACCTGATTGGAAATATTTCTACCTTAAGCATCTATTCTGTATTTTCAGTTAAATTTAGTATAAAATCAAAGAGTATATATTTTTTTTTTTTAACTATACTTTAGAAAAGAATAAATAATTTTATATATATGTTTTTAAACAAAAGCAGTTAAATTGTGTTAAATATTACGTCTTTATGTAAAAAGCTGTGAAATCTCTGCATTTATTATGCCCACGTCTAATGCCAGCCCATCACCATTGAGTGAATCCAAATTAACTGGTGTTGGAGACTGAAGCTAAAAGCTAATGGGACAGGGATCAATCTGGTGTTTTCAGTAAATGTTTCCCACAGGAAGATCAATGGTTGTGTACCATCTACAGTAGTTGGGCCCAAAACACTAACATTGAGAGAAAGCGATTTGTTTTGGACAGAAAAGGACACAAGAAAAAAAATATAAAAAAAAAAAAAAAAGTATTTTTTAATCGGATTAATGTTGAAAATAATCTAGTCCTCTCTCAGTAATAAAGAGAAACACCTTTATTGCCGTCATAGCACTATGCTTATAATTGACGACCAGCTTGTAGCGTTTATCCATTGGTATTTTGATGATTTATCTTTTATCCATTATCGAAATCTGTCGATCATTTCTGTTAGATTCAAACAAGGACACTCCACTAAAACTAAAAGATTACTTTAAACCCAAATCTGGACATCATTGCAAAGTGATAAAATAACTTTTGTGTGAGCCACTTCAATATTTTTCAGATTGAAGTTAGTAAAAGAAGTTAAAAGTCCCCTCTGGTCTTGGATGAGGCAGATCTTAAATGCAGGTAATAAACTCTCAACAGAACTTTCTGTGAAAAATCTTGAACCCTCCCTATAATTCTTCCTCAAAAGCTCTTGAACAGGAGCCATTCAGACAAGACAAGCCTGCTGCCATAAGTATCATCTCAGTATTATTTCAAAGAAGTGAACATGATAACTGCAGTGCCCTGTGTCAACGTTTGTCACGCCTACTGAGACGGTAGAGCTTCTCATCCAGCGAGCAAGGCTGGAGTGATTTGATGGCAGAATTGACCACTATTAAACACAGCAATACACACACACGGGCAGACGGGGCTACTTGACATTATCACCATATCATCATGACAAGGATGTCATTTGGTTAACTATTGCTGACATAGCTGGCGGTGGGAAATAATAGAGGGAAGCGTGAGATCAGCCTAGAGAGGAATTAAGGCAGAAAAGAGAAAAGATGGAAATCACGTCCGCGGACACGTCTCTTCTGGCGGAGTGATAATGAGCAACAGAGTATTAATGCCTCAAATATATAATTAATCGTGGATAGTGTTTCGCTTTCCATCCCTCCCTCAATTTCTCGACATACTCTCGAGGGCACTTCATTCTGACCCGGCAACATGGAAAATACCTTGTCACAAACAATCTCCCCAGCAGTGCAATTATTATTTATTGTAACAGGAACAAAAAACAAAGAGCTCTGCTCTAACTTGATCCATGGCTGATTAATTGACTCACTTGAAGGGGCTATAATTCTCGTCCTGTGTAATGGGGCCTGATGGAACAAGTGATGCTGTTGAGGCAGCCTCTCAGCTCCGTGTCTCTGTGAGGCCTGTTAGATTTCTAAAAGGACAAACGGGGAAACAGTGCAATCTATATACAACCTGACCTTTAAGCCAATCGAGGGGGCTCTTGAGAACACTTTCACAAACAGTCTGAAAACGTTGGTTCCTGTTAAATCAGATTTGATTGAATTGAGCAGAGGCCTTTCTAGATCAACCTCCTCTGCTCTTCAAGTCGTCGTATTTAGGGAAACACTTCAGCTCAGGTCTCTGGCTGAGAATGGGCTCAGAGTGGTGAGCAAAGCTTGAAGAGTACATTTCCCGTCACTGGAAGAATGACGTTCTCCCTTATTTTAGTCCAGAATTAAGTCTCAACAATTGACATTTATGATTATCATATTAGAAATGCTGATTTTAATGTTTTGATTTATTATATCTATGTCAAAGTACTGCTGAATACCAGTGTTATGTTAGAAACTTAGAGAAAAATAAATAAAGTAGGTTCAATTTCCAGATCCAGCCCCTCTCCATTCAATCACAGTTTTGACAAAATATAAATATTGAATTTCTGGCTACCATGAAAAGTGTTGCAGTGACGTTTTGCTATTATTATCTTGCTTGCAGTTCATTTTTTTCACCAGAATAATCCATAAGTCCCAACAACAGAGGCTGAATCTAAAAACAAATTTCACATTGTGAAATAAACGTAGAAGAAAAAGAGTGAAAAAAATAAATCTGAAAAAAGGAAAACAAAAAATTGAGAAACATTATTAAACAAAAGAGATAAGAAATGATATTGCTCTTTGCACACGTAAACCTTTGGTGTTAGAATTACAGTGTAAGCCAATTAAATTGTGTTCCTCTTAGAGTCTGTAGATTAGGAATTAACCTTAATTGTTCTTTAATTAAGATTCGTCCACCTGAAAAGATATCCTTATCATTTATCAAGTGTGTATACGCAGAGAGTGCATCACACTCCCCAAACCACAGCCTTTTGTGTCTGTACATCAATATTTAAACTCAAATTTTTCATATCAGTCTCAAAAAATAAGTCTGAAACTGACACAGAATATTGTTCTCCCTTCTTTTTTGATGTGTTTGGCACTCTTATCCCAACTCCACTTGTTTTACATAAACATCCAGAGCCTACAGGTTCTCTGAGCTAGATCTCAAAGAAAATCTGGAAATGTCTTTTTTTTCTATGTAGCAAATTGACTCCACTATACAGAAGTAACAAAAATAAATATGTGTTTATACACTTCTGTGTTGCATGTATAACAGTAGGTTTTTATGTTATCTCTTTGATTTCTGTGGTGGCATGTCATATAATTGAGCCGACAGCAGCAGAATATGGAAATCAGTGAAATGAAAAACAAACAGGAATATAAATAGATTTATGCTGGTTTAAGCACTGATTGTGAACATTTCCCTCGTTGTTTCAGTCTCTTCCTCACATTATGTTCCTGCTCAAACATTAAAAAGCAGAACTGCCTGCAGCAGGAATGTTCCCTCTCACAGAGCTGAACATTTCTCAGTAAAACGTCCATCTGACTGAAATAAAATGCTTCAGAATTCCTGGCAGAATTACTTCAAACTTATTTCTCCAGTATAAATGGTAAAAAATGGTAAATGGACTGAACTTATACAGCGCTTTTCCAGTCATTTTGACCACTCAAAGCGCTTTACACTGGAGTCACATTCATCCATTCACACACACATTCATACACCGATACGCAGGTCGGTAGGCAATTTGGGGTTAAGTGCCTTGCCTCTGGGCCTTGCCCAGAGGGCACATCGACATGTGGCGGGAGAAAGCTGGAATCGAACCTACAACCTTCCGATTGCAAGACGACAACTCTGCCACACAACCACAGTCGCCCAGTAACGTTTACTAAAGTCAGCCACAACACTGTATGACACCGGGTGACCCAAATATACACTAGACAGTTGATTTCTATAACTTTCCAGTGTTTGGTGAGTTATTTTCAACTGGGGCTGTACAATACAGCTGAAAAATGCACCACAATATAAGCATTCCATATCAGTTAGTATCTGTTATTTTTATTAATTAGTTTTTTTTTGTTATTGTTTTAATTATCTGAAATACTGCCAAACTGGTGGGATGACCTTTCATGTCTTATTCACAGATTTCTAAGCAGTTATGAGGCACAGTGGGGAAATCTTAAACTGCTGCTGTGAAAGTTACTCAGCACATCGTTGCTAGGTAACCAAAGAGTGAGTTGCTAGGTAACCAAAGAGTGAGTGAGTTAGTTGATGTCACCAATCTTGAGAGGACGAGCAGCTGAAACATTCTTCTGCCTACATCCCAGAATGCTGTGCAGTTATGGATCAGTTTAGTGAAATTACTCAATAATCTACCAGACATTATCTATTAATATTGATCATGTGTATATCACAAAATACATTGTTGTTGACCTAATATCTAGGGGTAAGATATTACTGTTTGTTTTGCTACATGCCGTCCCCTTTTGGCGTGCCGCCCTGGGTAGCTCAAAGCCGAAACAGGAGCTTGCATATTTAAAGGCTCTTTGCAGCCCCGCAAATGATCATCCTGTAATTTCAAAATATTGGGTAATGTTGCTATATCATGATAAATGTTAAATCAAGGAATCAGCATTAAAAACAATAGTTTAAATTAGCTCATTCATTACACAATGACAGTTTATAAAGTGGCTAACAGCATCCCTTTACTGCTAAATAACACAAGGCCGAAAGATAGGGCTCAAGGAGGAAAACATGTTTGGATGGGTATGTGTCTGTGCCTATTAGTGTTAGAGTCAAACATGGCTCAGCTGTGTTCAGCCTGCGGATGAAGGGTGATTCACCAGGATGTTCTGGAGGATTCCTGTGTGGGCTCACTATCATGGAGAATTGGATTTGATACTAGAAGAATTTGGAAAGAGGAACAGCAGGAGGAAAATACAATGGAGTGTACAATGCAGAGAGCTCTGCTCCCTCTTACAGGAACATTGTATGCCTACGTGCAGCAGCAGCAGCAACTGGCACCACTTTCAGCAACATTCCTAGGCAATATATGGTTGAGCAGTGAAGTGGTCATAACCACATTATACAATAACATGTAATAGCAGAGAGGGGAGGGGAAATGTCCCAAAGTGTCCCTTTGTCCCTTCATCTGGATCAAATCATTTTTGTGAACCTTTGCTGAAAGACAAGCGCTCGAAATAGAAAAGTGCAACCATCAAACACAGAGGGGTGCCAGTATGCCCTACCTCCAGGCTTTGCTAGTTGGTGGCTGGCAAGGCTGAAGGCTGTGAAGGGGCGAAGAGGAGGAGGAGGTCATAAGACTGGAAGTGGGTATGCAGCCTGGCTGGAGGCAGACATTGAGCAAGTCTGCAGGACTGCCGATGCTCAGGGCTTTTCATTAGCCTTATTCAACAAAGCCAAATTACATGTTTCACTGATATTCTTCCAAAAGCCTATTGAAAAACAAAACTTTCCTCCCAATTTAGTGATGTCAGTTAAGTTCATGTTGCGTTATGGGACATACATATAAATCTAAACCTGTTTGCAACTTAAATCCTGTGAGTATACAGTGAGAAGAAAATTATCACTGAGACAACAAATGCATTTGGAGTCATTCATTCATGAACTGAGGTCTCAAAACTGTCCATGTTATTTCCACCGAACAAATAACTTGCCATGTTTTTGCAGGTTGCAAACTGGTGAAGTTGAAGCCCCTGCTCAGAGTCAGGCAGACACTTGCTTTCACACTACACTGAATATGCAGCCATGTGCATCACTGATCACTGCTATAAAAGCGGTTTGGGGGCAGCAACACCTGCATTTGTAGCTGCTCACAGGTGATGAGGGGGGCATGCACAGATATGAGCATGCACACAGTAAAGGGAGGCCCCAGAGAATCTGTGGATAAGATCTTATGAACATATTGGACCAAATATAATATTGCAATTTCAGTCTTATCAAGGAATATGTGCTGGATCCACTCTCAGCCACAGTCACTTCTAAGGACAGTGCATGTTGCTGCATATTCTGCATCTAGGTATGAATAAAGTAAACTAAGTAAGCAATATGCAGTACATGTCAGATCAATCAAACATCCAACACTAAGGCCTCAAACAACTGACACGGCATGATAAAATGAATCCAGGAATCGGCCTTCCTTTCCCCATGAATGCACACAGTAATAACCTCAGGTCAGGATTACAAATATGGCCAAATGCACAAATTTGTCCACTGCAAAGTAGAGCTGGCTTCTCTGAACACATACCAGATGAAAATACTCATTACTTAAAACACAGAACATAAAAAGGGAAATTACTAATTAAACTGAGAAACAAACCTGATAGTCAAACTCAGAAACACATCTTTCAAGGAGCTACATATATACAGGAAATACTGAGTTGTTTTTTTGTTTTGTTTTGGGGGGTTTTGCATTAATTTATAACAAAAAGGACGGCCTACATTGAAGAAAGAAGGAAATAATCTGCTGGTAACTAGAAACAAACCACTTTCAACCACAACAAACCCAGACTGGTTGGTTAGCCAGTTGGAAACTCAAATATCGCATCCAATTCTGACCAGTAAAGGCACCATAAGTAAATACTGCCAGAGAAAACTCTCACTTTTACATTCTGTTCCTGCCTTTTCAACTCTTTTGACTTAATTTTCAAATTGGACTTGAATAAATTGACTTCAGTCCCAAGTTATTTTCAAACTGTACTCACGGGTAACTGCAGACCTTCTTTGATCACTTAACTAAAAACAGCTAAATAACGTTTACTACGTTTTAAGGTTTTCTAGTAACCTCCTATTGTTCGTTTGTAAATACTTTTCAGCCAATTTGTTAAATAATTAGTCTTACATGCTGAACACAATAAATAAATCATTTTTTGTCCCAGCTACATTTTTGAGGGAAAGTTGAGCCAGATTCACATTTTATGCAACTTTACCTGCTTCTTCCATTTGTTTTTGATTTACGTCCGCTGTTCCTTCAAAACCTGAGAGACTCAAAACATTTTCCTCAGATCTCTTGCTGGAGAGTGAACTGAGAGGGGATTTTGTATGGTCCCCGTCCAGGCTGTCAAATCTTTCAAGAGCACAAAACACAAAGTGCTCCTGAAAACAGTGGGTAATGAACACTGGGAAACGGAGCACAGTTCTGTGTTTAGGAGAAAAGGAAGAAAATGGAGCAGCTGAAAGGACACAAGATGCGTTTTCGCCGAACTTCCTGAAGCAATTCCAAACACACACTGCACACTACACACTGCTGTCTCCTCTCACAGCCATCATCTGCTTCTCTGCCTGCTCCATTTCTGAAGGTAATCTGCAGCTATACTGACCCTCAACTTATGAGATATAAATATAACACAGGGCTAAATATTTAATACAAACAGCCTATTATAATATATTAATATTTTACAATAGTTAAGGAGCTAGGGGGCAGTGAATCTCAATATGTCTCCAATGGTGGTAAAATGCCAGCTTTATTCGAAGTAAAAAGACTAATAAATCATTTTTAAGCTCTTTTCCGTTTTTATGTGATTTAATATATACTGTTGAATTATTCTGATTGTGCTTACATCTTGAATGATAATACATGCCATACAATTTAACCAAAAAGGATATATTTTTTTGTTAATTGGAAAGGATGAGTATAAAATAGTCTTTTTAAGCTTTGTATCATGTTATAATGCCATCCTCTCTTCAAACACATACATGACGACTTGAGCCATTCATGCATATTTGAGTAATTCTTGAATTTTCCATACTGGTTTCAGGCTGTGTACAATCATGCACCAAAGATTTATCTCTGTCAGTTGAGTTAACCAGAATATTTGATGAGAAAAGTTATGATGTTTTAGCTTGGTCTTATTTTTCATTTCACAAAAGCTTGGCAATTAAAAAGGGTGTGTTATTTATTTTTTTTTTTTTAACCTCCCAACATACAAGACTTAAATTTTGACTGAAGGACAAAAGGAAGTCAAATGTGAACCGACCTTAAAGACACGCAGTTAACTTGCAGTAAACACCAAACATGAGTCAAATATGTTACTGCGCTTGGAATCCATGAGCTTCGGCTGCAGCTATAGGTTCTTCTATAGGACGACGGTGAACTCATGTTTTATACATGACTGTCCTGGTATGTCTCCTGTCAATAGACTCGGTGTGAACTGTCCTTAATGAAGTCTGTCAGACGCTTTAAGAAAGGGAAGGATTGTCGGAAGAAGGCTGGGAGCCACATGGCTGTCAACCCTCAGCCACGTCCGATGTGCAGTCATTACGCGTTTTCGTCACAGTGAGAGCTTGGTCAGTGGGGCATCTCAAATCGCATTGGTCTGCAAACATTAACAAGAATTTTTAGGTGATTCTAAAACCATCTCCTTCCACTTCTACACAGCTGTACTCATGCATCCATTTCTATTTCTAAAATCTGTAGGATTTCTTTCCCCCTTTGCTCCCTCTTTGTTCACGCCTCTTCTGTTTTCTTTCCCTTCTATAATTAAGAAGTGTTTTTCAGAGGACGGTGGACTCAGAGGCAGACAATAACACATTAACCCTAGAAAACGAGGGTGTCAAAGACTCATTATGATGACCCATGCATGCCGCTTTTCTCTTTGATAGCTAATTAACAAGGGAAGATCTCCATCATATCATTGTGATTGTCTTGAAAGGCACTGTCACTGCATTTCACTGTCCTTACATTGACCCTTTTCCATACAATTGCACGTCCACATAGCAGAATCCTATAATCCTACTTCCATTTTGAAAAGAATGCTCTATTAGTAATTTTCCCCTTGCCAAAGACACAACTCAAACATATGAACGATAGTGAGCATGCAGGGAAAGGCGTTACCAGTCTGGAGTCTTTGAGCTACTGCCCAGTTACAACAACTGGTTTTTGTTGGGACACCAAGAGACCAGGCGTGTTACTGCAGTTAGAAGCTATAAAACATTAAGTGCAGGTGAGTCTGGCATATTGTTCAGGTTAGTCTTCTTGCATCAAAACACATTTATCTTAATAATGTCAAGATTATTTGTAACAAAAATTGAATAAAACATAAATACACTTTTCTGTAAAAGATAAATTGGTTTCTAACTTTAGTAAAATAGCCAGGCGAAAAAGGAAGATAATGTCCATCTTCAGATCTAACTGGAGGAATACTCGTTTATGGACCATTAAACTGTTGACTTATTTACATTGGGGGGTTACCAACACAAGAGTCAATCATTAAACATGTCGGAAATTGAGTTAGGAGGCCATGTGGCCCAATTATCTTCCTCTATGAAACATGAGCTTTGTGTGTGAAGCTTTCATGGTCAGAGTACGTAGGTAAGAATAGAGTAAGGCTGGTTTAAATATCAATGAAATAATGTCACTTAAATAGCTATAATATTTCACACAGTTTTACTTTTATTTCACAGAACTTTTCTGCCTGGATTTGTTTTTCACGTTCCGTCCTGATAACATCACATCACCGATTCCTAACACATTTCCCACTTAAAAAACCTTTAAGTTCTAAAGTACTTAGGCTGATGAACTTGAAATGGTTTATTTTACACTAAATATATATTCTTTAAAACAGATATTTTTTTAAAAAAGAAAGTAAGTTTTACTTGAACGCAACAAAAAGAGTATTCTTATTTATCCCCAAAAATATTGTTGAAATCGTTTGTGTTGTTCTCCTGAACCCAATTTTGATTTGGATGCATCTTTATGCCCTTAGATATCACCCTTCCTATCTGCTAAGGGTCACTTGCTTTCCCACAAAAATGGGATGTGCACAACCAGCCAAAAGAACAGAACATATCTCCACACAACGGGCACAGCACAGCCCTTTATCTCCCTCATTATTCAGGATGCCAACAACAGCAAGCACAAATTTACTTTAATGTGAGAAAGAAATCCTAGAATTAGGATTGATAACACATTGTCATCAATTCAACAAGAAGTATGTTGATTACAATGCTGAATCATTATCAAATTTACTTAAATGCAATCTATGAAGGATTTGATGTATGTCATTGTTTTCCACTTGAAGCTCATGTAAACCTGTTTTACTCATAAGTTACATTGAAAAGGGAATGTATACAGCATTGCACCATAAATGCATCAGTAAAACATGTGTCAGTAATTATTCTCTCTACAAATACATTTAATTTCAACATATTAACTGTGCAGGACTTTCCATTGAAATTTAACATTTTTGAGAGAAAATTGTTTGACCATTCTCCCTAATTATGATATGGGTATGAGGAAATGATCAGCAGTTTTGTGCAAATAAAAACCCATTGCAAACCTAATTTTGGTTAATGGGTTCATAAAACAGCATTAGCATAAACAGCCATGACGTTTTTGAGATGGACGGTTGTTACAGGACGGTAAAAGCCTGATTTGATCTCGACCCCTGTTAGACTAACGGCGATACGGTGATATACTGCACAGCTGTGAGAGTAATAAAAAGTTAGCGGGCAGTGTGGGACGACAGACTGTGTCATGTTGCATCAGCCTCAGCATCATGCATAAAATCTTCATTCCAAGTCTCCCCCATGCCATTCTTTTCAAAACTCAGTGTAGCAATCCCATTGCCTGAGCAAGTGCTTCAAATTTAAATCATACTTCTCACTTTCCTGATATTTCCAACTTCTAAATGGCTTGAATCTTGTTTACTCTTGAAAACCCTGCTACTGCTGCCTGGTTGCACATCATCACTAAAATCATCCCTTGGACCACAAAGCCGATCCTGCTCCTATGGACGTCAGCTGATGCGGCGCTGTGACTTCCTGGCTTAGTGAACCAAGGGAGTAACAGAGGCTGGCAAACTTCTACCCTTCACAAAACACCCGGAGATGACAAAAAAATAAACAACGGTTTTTAAAAACGGTAAACAGCAAAAAAAAAAAAAACCCTGCAAATTAATTTTAAAAAGTAATTATGAATAATTTATTGTCTTTTCTTTAGCTCATACACTCCCAGTCACCGATTACTGATATACAGAGTACAATAAAGCAAGAGTTATCACAGAACAATGTATTTATTTTTGCTTTACTCTCATATCTTTGAGCACAAAATCAACTGCAATGTAACTCGACACCAAAGAGGCTGGTGTTAACCAATTTTTTGGTTAATACCCAAAAATTTATAATGACAATAAATACCACCGTGAAAAAAATGGCCCCCCAGGCAGGACTCACAACAACATCAGTGAACTAGAAGCATTATGACATGTCACATAGTAGAGTTAAGCACTCGAGAATCCTTTTCCGATTGTGTAATTGTGCACTTCAGTTTGGTGGTGAAGAGCTGACCAGAGTCACGACATATTTCAACATGCCTCTCTCTGACTCTTGTGTTTGTTTTATTGCAGGAAGTTCAAAAGGATTCTGCCTGCAATCCTTTGAGTGCACAGAAAACACACCATAAGACTGGAGAGTCAAGATTTCACTGTTTACTTGTGCAACTGCATGTCTGAAGGGTATTTGAGCACGTGCCAACTCTGAGAGCAAATAGACTCCAAGAGTGAGTGGCCAAACATTGAAATATCAGCCAATGTCCAGGCTTCGGAGTGCATAATTTGTTGCCTTTTATGATTCATTGCGGGTATCAGTCGCTCCTCCCAAGCACCGAGAGCCATAATCATTGAGAACGGTTTCAGGGCAGTTGGCACTAATCGATGAATGTTGTGTAAATGAAACATGATCCATGGATGTAAACAAAGGGGGGACTGGTGATAGTATATGAGTGCATTTTCCACAAAAGGCACATTTCTGCTCCATAGGCCAAGCCAATCAGAATCGCATTGCTTGGACGAGTCAGTCCAATCTGGTGTGTCTCAGCTCCACTGAGTCCAAATCTGAGCTCTGCCGTCTCACACCCGTGCATGCACAATTGCTTGAATTCAATTCATTGTGCTCCTCCAGCTGCACAAACTCAGGCTGCTGCCAGGGCAAACGGCAAATGATGAGCCGGTGACCCCAACGAAGTTCCACGACTGGTGGAGGTGTCGAGATAAAGCCCCAAAAAGAAGGTCATGCAGGTAATTTAGAAAAAGAAAGTGTCAAAAATAGACAAAAACAGTCAAAAAGCCTCCCTGCATTCTTATTTCTGTTCATACTGGATATATCCAGTCCGAAGCAGATACTCCATTTGTAAATCAAAAAGCCAAAGATTCCATATGACTTGACGCTGTGCATTTATTTTGTATTTGTTGGGTTTTCTTATGTTGTCTTTCCCTCCTCACTGGGTCCATTACTGTCTGCTCCCTGCTCCTTCCTCTCCTCAGTCAATTCTCTGCACTCTTTCCATCATATTCTCAGCTGGTGCTCAAAATTGTGAGAATAGGGACCTCTCATCCATCAGCAGTGGATTCTCTGAGCAACTCATTAAGAAGCTCTGCCTTATTTTCCTTGACAGAAGCACATTACCAGAAGAAAACTCACAATGAGCCAGAGTCATTACAGAGTGGAGGAAAAACTCCACAGCTATCATTTACAAAGATGAATGACAGCAATGTCAGTTGTAATGGCAGTAAGGTGAAGATTTCAAGTAAGTGGGTGAACCCCGGCAAAATGTCAATATTTGTCTACATAATGTTTGCAAAGAAATCTGAAATTTCGTTGTGCAGCTTTCGCAACAACAAAAACAATACAACATAACAGCATGCGGGTTCTGTAGCATTTTTTTTAACCAAGAAAAAAATATTTAAATATTTATATATGTCCAAATCCAAGTTTGCTTTTGTACCTGCTGAATAAATATGTAAAAAATGATGAATAAAGATTCAAAGTGTTCTGTGATTTAGGGTTATGTCCTGATTACATGTCATGCCAAATGCCAAGTGACCAAATTATAATATTTTTGTGTAAATTTTGAAAACTTTTCTGTTTCACTTAATATTTGTGCAGTAGTTTTTGGTGGCCAAGCACATGGATCACCAAAAACATACTTTGAAATTTGTGGTTGCAATATGACAAAATTTAGAAAGTTAGTATTAATACTGAAAGTATTAAGATGTCAAGAGAAATTGCAAGACAACACATTGAGCAAATTTGAAAACAACTGTTGATAAATCCAATAAAATTACTTATTTTGATGGAATAAATTTAGTTAAATTTCCTGATGAAAATCGGTTGTGAGCAAATTCTCAACATTCATTATCTGCGACAACAAGCCACACAGAGACGACTGTGACTCCATCGACTCCTATTCATAACAGATGCTGTAGAACAATATCGCTCTGGCTCATCATCTACATATTGTGTGTAATTTCTACTCAGTCGTGATGCACATCCAAAAGCTGCTAATGGAAGAGAGTAAAGCAAGGGCACGCCGTGTGCTAGCTGTCTTCTCTGACACTTTAACCTCACAGAGTCAGAAGTGAACTCACTGGCTCGACCACAGGGAAGACACGCCGGGACGGCTGTTCACTCATTAATTAAGGACACATTTATACAGGAAATAGCTCCATAGAGGGGGATTCTTGTCATGGTTTTGTGTATATGTCTGTGGTTCATTTAAACAGCTTAAGACTTTGCCATGTTACTGATTTTTGTCTTTTTTGCATTCTTTTCTGATCATGTCTTGTTTTGTCCTTTTTGTCCCTCAACACCTTTTTAGATTACTTGGATTTTAGATTTTGCCTTCCTCACTTGCAGGACTCTTGGATTTTAACCTTGTGTCCCTCGCCTTCCCTGTTTGCCTGCATTTGGTTCCTCCTTTTTAAATTGTTGTGACTAAACATGTACACCTGAATGACCCGAAGGAAAAGAAAAATTGTCCATTCCCTCGCTGATCACCACTGAAGTGGGATATAAGGAAATGAAAGCCAGGAGAGAGGAATGAGGGAGAAAGGCTCAGTCAGCCAAGTCGAAGAGATGGCACTCATATAGCCCAATCTGTCAGTCTGAGTACCTTGCCAAATACAGGGTGCCTCACACAGAATCACACTATTTTCTTTCTTCCGCTAAATACTGAGAGGCTGCTGCTACATACACAAACAGAGAAATTAATGCTCTAACAACCAACATACACACTAAGTCATGGAACATGGTGTACCAAAGCAAACATGTTACACTGAATATATCAACATTCATTACTTTTGTCAGTGAGCATTTCAGATTCATACCCTCCAGACAGCAACTTCAATTCTGCTGTATTAATTGGACGAGATGCTCTGATCAGGCTTTTCTTGGCTGATACCCATTTCCAGCTTCCTTCACTCTGACCTTTACATTATGATTCTAATATATTCTGGTTTTATTCTATTAGGACTACAACATGAAAAAGAGGGGGGAAAAAAACTCTGCTGTGGAGGTTTAATAATATTTTTATCAATATTTTTGTAGTAGACTACAATTTATTTTAGCTGATGCATTTCAAGGCCCAAGCACTCACCTCAGTCACATTAGAACCATTCTTACTGGTAGTATGTTGAAGACCAGTTTGACTGAATGCCCATTTGGAATATAGTTCACAGCTTAACTGCCACGTTGGGGCAACGTCCAAAGCCTCTAACCAACTGTGTTGATTTCAGGGAGCTAATTAGGTGTGGTAACAGACCAGAATCTCATTTTCAGGTCCAAGAGCAAAGGAGGGTCCACTGGAACAGAGGTAGTGGTCCAGTTTTCGGATGGTAATGAACAGAAGAGGGAGGTGTGCAGACACTCGTATTAAAATATTTTTAGTTTTAGGAAGTTATAAACATAATCAAACTATTGTATAACTGAAAGTTGTATCATGATTATGCTGGAATATATATCAATGAACACATGCAAATTATATTTTTGGTGCTTGGATGAATTAGACATGTAAGAAGCCAGACATGGTTTCAATAAACATGTCTTTTTTTGGTAAGCGGAGCCAAATGAGGGAGATTTACAAAAACGCTCTCATATGATGCTGTGATTTCACTGACACTTCATGCTGAAGGTTTTTTCTACATTTCTTGAATTCATAAAACTGTAGCTGAAAGACAGCTGTGGTTTGATGGCAGGTAAGCTGCATGGTGGCCATCCAAAGGACACAGAGTCCTAAAATAGTCTTTTCTGCCCCAGAGAACAGAACGGTTCAAGTTGCCTCAGCTCTTCCGTGCTTCACTTTCCACCATAGACCGTTTTTGACCTGCTTATTTTTTTTACTTATCACCTGTTTATTGTTGCCTCTTGTGTGAAGCTGCAATGATATAAGAAGCTTCACTTTTGACTATTTTAGCCAGTAGTTACTTTCAGAACAAACAAGTGGAGCATAAAGTGGCAATTGCACTAAATTAGTTTGTGACACTATTTGAGTAAAAATGTTTGAATATTTTTTATGTCTTTTTATAACAGCTGAGGAAGAGTCCAGGTGTACAGGTGGGTGCTGCTGCAGAGATTATTAATATTCTTATATTAACCTAAACTGAAAAACTGATATTTTTCCACAAAGTTAATGCACCAAAACTATAAGCTACCATGTCATGCTTTGAACCTAAGGATTTCAATCATTTTAAAATGAGCTCTGGTTCATTTCCTACTTTGGTGTGCACGAAGATGCTGGACAAAAACACTGGCAGGGAAGGCTGTTGTAACTTTCGCCAACACACTTTCTTGTTGATATCTCCTAGTTGGGGGTAAAGAAAGTTAATTTCAAGTATTTGCTTGTAATTCTATTTCGTGTTTTGTGAACATGTCTGCAGAAATACCTGCATATTTACTGGATGGTTCTATTTTTCACATGCAAGTGTAAATTTCACTACTTTCAGTAGACACTCATGTAGAAAAGCATTTCCTTTGAGGGACTCAGCTCCATGTGCTCCTTGTGCCTCTACTCTCTCAGTAACATTGTCTATTCAGAATATGCGTGATTAAACTCGGTGGTCTGAACCGTTTTTTAACAAAGCTGCCACTGCAGACATGTAAGAAATCATTATGTTTAGAAGATTAATCACGCACTGAATATTTGCAGATAATTTGCCGGACATTATAAACCGGATGATACGCAGCACAATCACATCCACAAACCCGGATGTGATTGTGTAACCATTGGAGGTTCAATGCAAGGATTAGTGGCGAGACTGACATACTGGAAAAAAGAAAATGCCTAAGATCTATGCAGCAAGTGTTTAAGCTTCTTTAAAGCTGCAAGAGCTGGACATGATCTCAGAGGTCAAGCATGGGGTGACTTCTACGCAGATGGATCATACCCTGTCATGACTTTATGCTTAATGCTCTTTAGAGATATGTCAGAGCACCAGAGTAACCTCAGATGTTGTGCATCATTGGTGCTCCAAAACACTATGGCAACAGCTCACAAGCAGAATCTCTCTTGGGTGTGAACTATAAACAAAGCTGATATGTTTGAAGAGACAGAGATTGTACTTCTAAAGTGGCATCATGCACGAGTAAGTGGATAAAAAAAAAATATTACAAAATGCCAAACACCAAGCCTTTCACCAGCACTAAATAAAATAATAGCAAGGCTTCAGGTTGGGATTAGAAGCCTCTTCTTCTTTCCCCTTTGCTTTTAGGTTACAGAAGAGGGGGACATACAACCAGAGCTACAACTATTCATTTTCAAAACAAATTCACTTTAATGTGGCACGTACTGACAGTTGCACCAACAATGAGACGGTGGAGGTCACTGAAGGCAACGTGAAGAATAGAGAGCATAATGGAAAAACACTGTGAGAGCTAGATGTGTAAACACTCACTGAGCTTGCACGCACATCCTTTCGCCGTAAACAGGACAAATGTACCACAGCTGCCTCTTATTCCAGTCAACCATAGTGAGATTTAGACATTAAACCATATCAGGAGAGAAGGATTGATATGCATGTGAAGCATCCATTGGCACTGAAAATATGCAAAAATAAAGATTTTATTTATTGTGTCTGTGTATATAAACAAAACATAAAACCAACATTAAAATCCCAAGAAACTTCTTTCATTTTTACAACAACACGCATCAATGTATATTATGGTAAACATATGTCATAGACTAGCATGCATAACTGTGAAGTAGGAAAAAAATGGAAAAGTACACATATGTATTTAGCCCCCTGTAATTAGTTTAATTAGTAATTAGAGACTATGTTTAATTTAATCTCAGTGTAATGACATAATGTTAGAGATCATTAGTGAATCAACAAGATTTTATGACAAGGAACACAACAGACAAGTCAGGGATGAAGCTGTGGAGACGTACAAAGCAGGGTAAGGTAATAAAACAATATCCGCAGCCAGGCCTGTCACCATAGCAAATTATGCAAAAGTCATTGTGATAAACAATAATAACTAGTTGAGACAAATGAATGAGACCTAAGATTTTCTCATCCAGTCTTTGGTAGAAAGAAGGACGGACACAAGAAACACAAACAATCATGCAAATGGAAATGATCAAACTCTTTTCAATTTATCATGCAATTAATGGATTTATTACTTCTTGCAGCAGTGTGATCTGCAGCTTTAAACATAACTGTTTAATCTATTGGTTGCTAATGAAGTGTTTATGGCAGACCTATAAACTTATCAAGACATGGCCGTCCGCCTAAACCTCCAGGTCCGCTGCAGAGAAGCAGCCAGGAGGTCAACAGTAACTCTGGAGGAATCGCATAAACCCACACATCTGTGGGAAAATCTCTTCATGCCCCACATCGTTTCTGCTATGAAAAAGCAGAAAGTAAATACAGTTTAATACTGGAAGAAACCATGTTAGAGGCTGCAGTACACTTCAGACTGACTCTCCGTCCAGTGGGACAAAGTCCCATCAACATGCAATAAGAGCTAACAGACAAAATATTCAATTAAGAAACTGACCTAACACTTAAAAGTTTTTCATAGATCCTCTAAATTCTGATTATATGGCATAAAAAAGGACAACACAGTTTTTAGATGGCACTTTAGACAACTTTACAAAGGAAAGGAATTTTAAAAGAATTTAAAGACCGAGTTATGTCTTAAGGAGTTGTTTAGTTTGCCAGTATGTGTTGAACGGTCAGGAAAAAAACAACTATATCTTGTTGTGGATTTATATTCCTGCTGACCACATTTTCTATAAATAAATGTTGATTTTTTTTTTTTTTTTTTTTTTTAAGTAAGGTTGTGTATGGCATTAAGTTTCTTCAGCTTTTGCTGTTTTTATCCCTCATCCTCCCCAAACTAAACCAGTCGGCTGTCACCAGCCCGTCGCTAATATCTGTACCGGCCGTCCATCTCTGCACTTTTGCTTTTCTACGCACACACGCACACACACACACATGCACACACGCACGCACGCACACACACACACACACACACACACACACACACAGGGCATCCTATCCTCTGTGTGACCTTGACTTGCTAGCACTCCGGGGCTTGTTCTTTGCTTATCCCGTCCTCCCGTCTCACTTGTTCTCTGCTTCTTTTCTCCCCCCCAGTTCACCCCCACTCTATTGTATGCCAGTCTAGCTTTTCCTGTCTATCACTCCTCCTGTGGCTAGCTAATGTTAACCGCCGCAATCCTTTTTCTCCTTCTCCCTGAGACTCACAGGAGAAAGGGAATGGAAGATGGCAGAGAAAGGAGAAGTGAAGGACCTCCCCTTCCCCTTGAGTCAGCAGAGCGAGAATACTATAAAAATAACTCCAGTATTCAGACACTGTATCAACAAGTCTGCTGTTAGGACGGAAGCTGCTTTCTACTATTTCACATTTTGATATGTTACAACAGCAAATCACTTTTGTTTTGTTTAGTTTTTATTGGACGAAGGTTATGGGCTAGTCTATTGTAATGTAGTGCATCATTCTGAAGTGAAAGGAAACATTTTAAAACTTTTTTAGGTTAAAATTATGATTTGGATGCGTTTTTAGTTTCCACTGATCAATGCTTGAAATGAGCTAGTTTTGCTGCATCTCCAGCTGCACAATTAATAGGGAATCTCTCTGTTCTCAGCTTTACATAGACAACGAGTGTTTTGCCATCGTTTCTATGTAGAGGATTTCTGAACAAGATTTCAAGTCTCGAGTTCTAGTTGTACAAGTTTGGCTTCAGGGTCAATGACCTCCCGGCAGGTTAGCCAAGTCTTTGCAGTCTCTTTAAAAGGATTGCTCTGTTCAGAACTGAGCAATGCTTGTAACACAATGATGAGCCCTCACTAGTCACTGCAGCGGTAGTTTGTGGATGATGTGTAGCATTACTTATCCGCCAAACAATGTGCTTTGCATGCAGAGCAGGATGTTCAGTTCTGGCCTGATCTGCCCAGAGCATCTTGTGCCAAACTGCAAGCAAGACTTATGGTTTTCTTTCACTGATTGCTTTATTCTTGCCAACTAACACTTTCCTCGACTGGCTATTACAGTTTAGGTATCACGGTTGTCACATAACCTTACAGTTTTTACATGACGCACAGAAAAGATGGATTTCTACTGTGATTGCATTACACTCATGTGGACTACTTGCTAATCAGGTGACCTCTGGAGGCAGAAGCTGCAATAAATTATAATTTTGGTGTAGGTTAGACTTTTCATGCTTTTAATTGTAAGAAATATAACAAAATAAATCCAATATTGTTTTTGTTAAAGAAAATATAAATTTTACACAACTCAGATCTGATCTATGACAGAAAATCTAAATTAAATCCATTGAGATTTGTGTTTTTACATAATGAAATGTGAAAAGATAGTGAAAGGCACTGTATTACATGAATAGGGAAAAAAACATTTAGCTTGTATTTCTTTATCTAATGACTGATTCCAGCATACAGGAGTATAAAAGGCTTCCACTTCTTCAATAACAACTCACTTTTCTTGTGCGGTGCTTTTTACTCGATTCAAACTTTGATTAGACTTTGCTCTAATCAGGTGACTGGCTTCCTGTTTCCACTGGGGGGTCGACAAACACAGCAGGTTCAAACCCACGTTTCTTTGCAGGTGTTTCTACAAAAGCATCTAATTGCACTCTTTTACAGCCTGTTCCTCTGACTCTTGCAATCCTTCAGATTTTCCCTGCGGTTTTAGCTCACAGCGCACATCTGCAACCTTAACTGGAGCCATTAGCCATTTAATCAAGGTGAAAATCGTGTCCAAAATGTTCTGTTTTTTTTTTTTTTTTCTCTGCCAGTTTATGTTCCTTGTATACCCAACAGTCTCTGTTATGATTGTGTTCCCCGTTTTAATGTGCACAGGGGTGAATGTGTTGTGTTTAATCCAGGCTTTGCATCTGATATCAATGCAGCAAGCTGACAGGACAACAGGGTGGCTCACAGCTGCTTTGTGCTGTAAAGAATTTAAGTCAGGGAGTCATGAATTTAGATCTCAGCTAATCCTCCTTTAAAGTTTTGATCAAAGAAAATGAGACTTGTTGAGCCCAGCTGCCAAGCCAAGTACCTTTTTCTCTTGCCATCCAGCTCTGTTTCAATTCATCTTGCCCTAAGAGGCGTGGACATTACAACACTGCTGGAGCAATTGCCCCCAAATAATTTCCCATCACACATTAGTAAAACAGCCATGAAGTAGAGGGACATCATCAATTTCTACAGGGCAATAATAACAAAGAGGTTAAGAGCTCAGTCTTCTGCTCACACTTATACTTCATACCACGTTAAAGACGCCCCAGAAATCCACTCAGTTCTCCATTTCATTTCCTCTACAGCTAAAATCCTTTGATGCTCACCGTCAATTTACAGAAGCCAGAAAGTAGATAGTGTAAAATCCCGGGGCGCATTGAAGACCTTCTAATTAAGTGGTAAGTTCCTACCATATCCACAGGTTTGACTGTCTAAACATACTGCATGTTCAACTGGATTTATTAAAGATCCATGCATCTTTTATTTTATTTTAGTTAAGTTTCATTAAGTAACACCAATTCAAAACAAATGTCACCTGAAGGCATTTTAAACGACTAACAGATCCAACTCAAATCCAGCTATAGTCCAGTTCAGTTTGAAATTATGTTAGTGACTTAACGAGTAATTTCTATGTGAAACAAAACAAGGAGTTAATGGCAACAATACAGTTGGAAAGAAACACAGTTAAATAAATAATCACTGAGCTAGTAGTACTTTCCATGGGAAGGAAAAATAATGAGAGTATAGAAATATAATGGCAGCAGTTGCTCAGTCAATGACTCTCTAGAGGACAGAAATAGAGCTCAACACAAACACTGGAACCTCGTGCTCTTCTAAAGAAAGAAAAAACAGACAGCTCACAATAAGTATTCCTTATAGCATGCATCTGCTGCATAATATTTTCCTAGTTGCATACAAGTCAAAAATGCCAAAATAAACAGATTCCACCTCTTGCTCTCTCTAGTACAGCTCATGCATGCCAAACATAAGTCATTTAGACTGCTGGCCTTGACCAGAAATTTGGACTCGGGCCCAAAACCAAATAAAGTATCAACCTAAATCAATAGCGAAACTGTTGGTGTTACAACATTTCATATTCAAGCTGTATATGCTGCCAGATTGAATAGAAGACCACACAGTAAATAAAACTAAGGCAAATTTACCCCATGCACAAATTCTGTTAGAACAAGATAAAAACACAAAACTATAAATCTCCGCATTGAGTTGTTGCTCTAAGATAGAAACAATATTGAGTTTTGTCTCCACTAAATTGCACTCTATTTTGGAGTAAAACAAAAGTCACCAGAATCAAAAAACCACAGCCACCAGATCTTGTGATTTTCTCCAAAATCCAGCCTTGTTCCATCAGTGGTTGAATGCATTAAAGGCTAAAGTTGCTTACCTACAAACCTCAGTTCATTAAAAGCCATCAACAAATGAAGTCCGATATTTCTAACCTTGTGGCATTTTGGCAAATAAATACCACTGCTGTTTAGGTGGAGATTAGCCTTCCGCTGCCAGAAGCCTTCCTGTGATGGCAGCATTGCAGTCATTTCACAAGCAGGCACAGAGTTCTGGTTATGTGTGGGGCGGTGGCGCTTCCTGCACTCTCACTTTCACGCGCGCAGGGGGTTGTTGAAATGGAAAAACACCCGCTACTGTGGAAAGCAACACAGAAAACCAGCGCACAGCTGACCTATGCTGATGAATTCCAGTAAATATTGATTTGATCAAATAAAATCTTGGCCAGTTAGGTGCATTCATTCTTTAATTTTCCATACCCACATAATCCTGCAGGGTCACCTGGGGACTGGTGAGTGCCTTCAGTGGTCAATGGGTGAAAGTTAGGGTAGAAAGAAGAAAGTCAGCCCTGAATAGTTTTCCAACCAGGACATTTTAAAATAACATTTTGAATACAGACTACATAATTCTCAATGTAGTTGTTGAATGTTTTCTCAAGAGTATAAATAATAACCCATTTCACAATCAGACTGAGTAAATTATGGGATGCCACAATATCCTATTCATTCCCATCATTCCACAAACTGTAATTTACCGTTTTTGCTAAGGACAGCATTGGTCAGTCTGACTTCATGTCAGACTTTTAAGCTTACATATGACCAACTTGTTTGACCAGACTCCCCTCTAATCCTCTGTCATCAATATGTGAACCAAGTAAAAACATCAGCAAAACCTTGAGTTCTCCTCATAGTCCACAAAAAAGCAGCCTGTTTTAGCACGTAATAATCAGAGCCAACAATTTGTAAAAGGCAAATTTGAAAAATGCTTCATCCATTTGATCCTTTTACGTAAACCAAGCTCTTGGCCAATTTTAAAGAGAGAATCACTTTTCAAGGCCAAAAGTACAACAGTTACTGCCAAAAACTGTTGTAGGATCAAGGAAGAACAGTACAAATGGAGGGTAATTTGGTGCACGTGCAAAGCAGAGACGGGTATGTACACATGAAGGATTTGATGCAAAGAACTGGCATGTCTAGAACCAGCAACAAATCAGGCAGTTGCAGAAGTGTCTGACAGTAAGTCTTAATAGGGAATAGGTCAACAGACAGAGGATGTTTCAGGCAGCCAAGAGGACAGCATGCAGCAATATGTGACACAGGACCTCACAACTTTAAAATGGGAGGATGTTTCTTGTCAAAGTAAAGTTTGTCTTGCAAAATGTGATCAAGTTGCTTTCCATATTTGACTTCGCCCGGTAAAGAACTGAGGTGAGTTCTTTAAGCTTCACAACTTGTCTGAAACTCTTATTTTGAAGAGAGGAAGTAGTTCTTGAATTGTCTTGGTGTTTTGACAGTTTTGTTTTATAAAGATTTTCCATCAGAATGGTTGACAACACAGAAAGCATCAATGATGCCCCCACTGTTTTTAAATCGTTTGTGCAATACCACTTAGCAAGAAAGGAAAACATTGACAGGCAAAATAAATACCATGCCAACTAACCGAAAGTTAGCATCTGCTTCAGGGCTTCCTGCCTCTGCTAGATTTTAGAGATATTTCACTGTTTTCAAATATGGTTGAGGCTGCATTTATCGGCAGCATTTCCAGAACTTGATGGGGTCGTATTGTCGATTTCAATGAGGTCTTGGGGTTGCATTGTGCAATTGGCAAGCATATGAGCTGCATGGACAACACAGTTTAAGAGGAAACACATGTTTAAATGCACAACAATGGGTCATAAGATGTGCTCAGCTCCTTGACCATAACACCTTCAAATCACACTATTCTTTCATATTACAGTTGATTTTATGAGAATGTATTTAATGAATCGAAATTTAAAATAGTCAACTAAAAGAAAAGGTACTGTCCATGACAGGCTGCAAATTACAAACTGCCCAAAACTATGTCTGAATAACACTGAAGTATGTCTGAAAATTTGAAATTTTTGGGATCATTGATGAATAGAAGTCAGCTTTAACAAATAAACAACACGATCTATACATGGGAATTGACATGGGAGTCAATTGAAATGAAAGTACAGAGACGTCAATTGATGTGAATTGGTAAATAAAGTCAAATGAATGATTAAACTTGAATGTAAAAAAAAAAGCATTTGTAAGTTTTAAGAGCAATTCAATATATCAAATTACAATTAATTCCAATATTTACATCCTACATGAAAAAATGGATCCAATAGTTGGTAGGATATTTTTCACATCATGCATACAAATTCTGCATAACAATTGCCAACACATTTAGTCCAAAATGTTTGTGCAATTTCTTTTCCTGTCCTCTTTGCCCACACTTATTGTGTATTTTTAGTGGCTGAGATCCTGAATCCCACAGTGTTGGGATCTTTGGGATGAAGGAAAATAAAAACAGAATGGGCTAATCATAATCAATATCTTCATCACAGCTTTTAGGTCTAGTATCCCAGTCACATGTTTTCCTGATATCGTGCCATTCTAGTTCAATGCAGCTTTAACTGCAATCAATAGTTTTTGTCTTGTCAAAAGGAAAACATAAACAGCACAAGTTGTCTTGATGTGTGTTTTGATGGCCTACCCAAATGCAGAAAAACAAAGATGTCAAGTAAAAGAAGAATCCTTAATGAGAAAATTATGGACAAACTTACAAAAATCACAGGGAACCAGAGCAAAACAAAAAATTTCAATTGAAGGGGGAATTAAAAAAATCCAGCAATGGAAAACAGGGAAGAAACAAAGAACAAGAGGAATAGAAGTGTTTAAGTACTGAGAGAGTGAATGCGGAACAATGGAGCTGAGCTGATTGGCTAACTGATTGCAGGTGTGGTGCTGATTGTAGCAGAAGGCAGAGAGAGCAAGAGAGAGAGAGAGAGAGAGAGAGAGAGATAGAGAGAGAGTACACAGGTACTGGAAAATAAATCTTTAGTCACTAAAGAGTGACTGAACCTAAGAAACAATTGAAAAGAGAGACAAGAAATGAACTAGTAACACTATGAAGCACTTAACTAAATGAACAGAAACAACAAAGAGAGACTAAAGAACACAGATGAATAAAAAACCTCAACTCAACTCAACTCAACCAGCTCACAAGTATTTTGTTCAATAAAGCCTTTCATTGTGGCCACAACCTTGACTGATTGTTTTACTCAAAATGAGATTACTGTTCAAAAAAAAGGGAAATGACAAAACTGAAAATATCTACTGAGCTCAGAAATGAAGACAGAGTTGCTTTTGCTACTTTTGCAAGTTTGTCCATTATTTTTCTCACAAAGTGTTTTTGGAAAGCAGGAAACCAGAAACAAATTTGGCCTTTTTTCAAGCCTAAATGCCAGAAAAGACTCTAGGGGTGCATTGGTACAATGATTTTTTTTTTTTCAGCTAAAATTTGTAATAATGTCAATTTAACAATGTCAACAAACTTTGTTGTTTGCTCCTAAGAACTAAATAACAAAATAGAGAGAGAGACAACTCATTAAAGAGGAAATTAAGTTAATGTACTCACTAAAAATGACAAAATTGCAACATACATATTTATAAAAAAAATTAAAAAAAAACACGCCTCCAGCTTTAGCTGCAAACCACCACCAGATGTCAATAAAGATTGTTTGATGAGGTGAAAACAACTCCATTTCTAAAAGACTGTGTGTAAAAGATGCATCCATTATAATGTAACCCACTCAGCTATGGAATACACTGAATGTGTCAGTCAAAGAGAAGCTATTGTCTCCAGCTTCATTGACTGGTTCACTCTGAATGAAACAAGGATAAATAAATCTTCCTCTGTTCTGAAGAAAATTTTACCATTAATCAAACTCATGAATTAACTCTGAGTGTATTTATCTTCTGATAAGCCACTACACCGACCTTGACCATAGAGTTTAAGGTGTCAACTTTTAATATTCTGAATGAACACAGATATAAAGAAAAAAAATCATTGTGGTAGCATCAAGATTTTGTTGATTTAAACCAAAACTTTAATGCAGAATTACTGTATCAACAGCCTTAGTGGTATTTTGACTCATACTGATGAGAATTGCATAAAGTCTATCACCCGAATGATACTTTAGGACTTGTATGGATGTCAGAGTTGCACCACATGGCTGGTCTGAACAAAACTTCACATAACTTTACTTTAGGTCACTACAGTATTGATTTTCAGGAATCAGACCAGCTTAGAGAGACTGCATTAAGTCAGTCGTTAACAATATTAAGAAACAATAGTTAGCCAGTTTTTCTTTAACCTGCCTTCCAGAAGTGAAATACTTGGGAATCAAAGGTATGCTTTTCTTGCTCTTTAAATGTTTCTGAACTGATAAAAATCCCCCTTTTTTGTAAATGCATCCACAAACATAAGTTTCTCTCCTGCATTTTGTTTCAAGTTCTGCAAAAATATTCCCACAGTACTAAAAGTCATTAATGGGAATCAAATGTAATTATATGTAGGAGAAGTGAAACAGCAAGAGAGCCTTTGCAGGAGCAGCAACCTGGTGCTCAACATGAACAAAGAAAGGAGATCATTGTCGACTTCCAGAGGTTACGACCTGAGGTCACAACCTGCAGCCTCGACAAGCGTGAATTAGAAAGAGTTGATAACGCTGAGTTCCAAAAACTGCAGATCTCTGTTGACCCCACCCGGTTGAAGAACACCACAGGGATTGTGAAGCACTCAGCAGAGACTGAGCTTTTAAAGAAAACTGAAATTAACATTACTCCCTGACAGCATCATGAAAACCTTCTACAGAGCTGTGATTGGGTGTTTTTGATGTACTGCATTTCAGTGTTATCCTCCAGCTGCATTATGGTGGACAAGTGGACCAACAGAGGATAGTGAGGGGAGCGGAATATCTCTAGACTTTGTCCAGGATGAACCGAGGCCTCTGCTCATTAAAGACAAAAGATACTGCAACCTCAAAAGCAGAACCAGACTGCTTCATATATTTTAAAATCGTGAATTGTTGTTATGTATACATTTATAAAAGGGTTTCATGTGTATAGAATTATCATCTGTCCAGCTATGTTCAGTGCCTATTTGTGGGGGAACTGGTGCCCATTTCTAACTGGTCAAGTCACCAGTCCATCACAGAAACACAGAGGACACAATTCAGCATATTGAATTGACCAAACAGCCATGTTTTTGGACTGTGGGTGGAAGTGAGAGTAACCAGAGAGAAACCACCCATGCTCAGGGAGAACACACTAACTCTATTCAGAAAGATACTAGATTCAAATCCAGGACTGTCTTGCATTCATTGTCCTGCAGATGGACACAGTGCTAGCATCTGCTCCACTGTGCAGCACTGCATCGGATAAATGATTTTTAAATATATTTTTCTCACCCGAGTTTTACAACTGCTCAATCAGACTGAAACTGAAAGGTTTAGATATTTGATATGAGTCCTATTCTGGGCAACCTGACAACCTCCCTTGACAGATACTTACAGGTTTTTAAAGCAAACCTTACAGGCAATTATACAAAATTTAAACTTGTGAGAGCCGATCAAAAGCAAAAACAATGTTCACAATTTAAAAGTTGTGTTTTTCAATTAGGTTTATCCCCCAGAGCAGCACATCTGGAGTCACTGCAGTCTGTTAAGTACAAAAACCTGAGGCTCATCATAAATGGACAATAATGGGTTAGAAAAAAACGCAGCCTGGTCCAATAAGTCGTGATTTCAGCTGCAGCGTTCATTTACCACAGTGAGAATTAGGTATAAACAACATAAAACCACAGGTCTATCTGGAGTTGGGGGTACATTGGGGACAATGAGTGTTTGAGCACTGTTTAAATGCCACAGGCTACCTGAGTATCAATGTGGACCAAATCCATCCCTTTCTGTGTGCTGATGGCTGCCTGCAACAGGATAATGCACCGAGTCTCAAGGCTGAAATCCTCTCAAACTGACATCTTGAATGTGACGATGAGTTTACTGTACTACAGTAGTCTCCATAGTCACCAGATCCCACTGGAATAACCACTGGGACGTGGGACAGAACGGGACGCAGACAGTAAATCCGCAGATGTGTGATGGTGTCAATAAGGACAGCAATTATTCTGACAGCTTGTTGAATTTATGCTGCGAAGAATTATAACATATCTCGAACCTGGAGCTTAAGAAGTGATGGATTAGTGTATTTACTGTCTATAATGTAATTGTCTTTACCTTTATGTTCTTGTAAAGACAGAAACACAAAACGTCAATGAGTGGATTGTTTGGGGCTGTAATCTTGGTTCTGTGTATCTTCTTATTTCCGTCTCCAGTTGCCGCCAGATCACATCTCACACCACACGGGGGGAAACTGAACAAAAACGGCTCCTCCCACTCCACCTTTTGCGCCCTCTTTCACCACCCTCACCTCCTCACCTGCAGCGACTGGTACCCAGTAGCAGCAGGTGTTATTCCCGTACAACCTGAAGATTTAGGTGGTAATTAGTGTTACCTCTCAGCCCGAGGGAGTTATTTATGCTTCGTGGGGAGCAGCAGGGGATGAGAGTCGAGTGCGTTTCTGAGCAGCCGTGGAGAGAGGGGGAATCACGCCTCAAAAACACGTGGGAGAGATTACTCAAATATTCCTCCTTTGTACCCTTCTTTACCCCTCTCGCTGCGGCACGGTTATCTCTCCTTACAAGCATTAAGCTGCAGCCGACTCCGTTTGAATCTTTTTTTTTCTCTCCTTTTTTTCTTTTTTTTGCAGGATGCTGCAGAGCGCGCAAGATAATAACCTATTTAGACCGGGGTTTTTCTTTGCAGCTCAAGGCTTTGACCTTGTGCTACGTTACCCGTAACGTCCACAACATTAAATAAGCACACAAATCCAGCCGGTGCACACTTGCAAAAATCGTGCACGACTAAAGTGGATGTGCCCACAACAGGTTCACAAATGATCGGTTTAGTAAAGAAACAGAAAACAGGATCGGGCGTACAGATACGCATCCTCTTAGGAGGCAATTAACTGCACCGATATTACATAATGACAGCCCACACTTTTCAGCAACATCCCCTGTCCGTGCAGAAAGGACGAGGCTTCCCAGTACGAGCCACATTAAAGGGGAGGATGTGTGACAGAACATTCCCACCTTTTTTTGGTGTCACCTCCAGCAGAGGAGGCGCGTTAAGCAATGAAACACCTTGAAACTGTCAGGACGCTCTCCCAGCACAGAGTGGCAGTTCTTGACAGGATCTCCTTACCTTTGCTGTTGTCCTCTTCCCTGTTCAGATACATGGCTGTGTGACTTCACTCCCGGCCGAACACAATGGCGTTTTGTCTCAGTTGTCTGTTAGTATTACTCCTGTTTCTTTCTTTCTTTTTGATTGCGTGCGCCGTGAACTCCGCCGATGTGATTTGTAGTAGTAGGTGTTTATTGTTTTGCTGCTGCTCGGCTGCCTCTCCTCTCCTCCTAGTGGATAGGTAGGCTAACCAGTCCGAGACTCTCACTATACTCCCTCCCTCTCTCCTCTTCTCTCCTCTCTCGCTGCCTCCTTCTCTCTCCGTACTGTGACTTAGAGGACAAAATGGGGAGAGTGACTTTTGCAGCTGCGTAAAGTCTCCAGTGCTTCCTTTCTCTGCTGCTGCTGAATATTATTGTTGTGCGTTATGGAGTCGCAGCTTGTTGATTTGGTTCAAGCTTAATTCGAAATATCTTCAGTTTTTTACAAATCATCCTTTGAAGGAGAAAAACTATTTAAACATTGACGATATGGACGATCACCCAGGGCAGCATTGACGACGGGGGTAGCAGGAATGGTTAAAGAAAGCTATGTCCAATTGCACCTGTACAAGTTCTCCACCGGTTATTTGGAAGCCATGGTCTCATGACCTGTTCAGTTTCAGGTATTTTTGTTTTACTAGTTTTGCCTTCCTGTCGTTCCACAATCCTGCTGCTGGAATAACAAGCAGTGGAAAATGTCTAGTGAACTTTTGAGAACTTTCCAGAGACTTCACATAAACCTATCAGCTCCAGGAGGTAGGGGAGTTTGGGAAATATTCCAAAGTGGAAACTCTTAATGACTATCGAAGGAATTTACGGGAATTAATTCCAGTTTACACAAATTGCACCATATTTAACTTAACATTTCTAACTTTATTTCATTAATTCTAACAAAATTTTGTTAATTCAACTATTAAATTAGTACATTTTGGTTATCAGATGTCCCTACATTTATCACTTGTAAAATAACACCCCTGGTATTTTGAAGTCATTTTACAACATTTTTAAGAGTATATTATAGTTTTATTTAAGGACCAAATCTAAACAAACCTTAGTCAGTTCATTACTAGTCACTTTTTTAACACACTCATACAATATTAAAATATTCATTTTATCAGAAAACCAGCATAGACATGAATGAATTGCTAATAAAACTAATTTCTGTTATTATTAAAACTATGCTATTGGAACATGTTTCAATATTCACCATTTTATTTAATTACTAGGTGAACTTGGCCTTTCAGCACCATGGACAGCAGCACCTCAGTTCAGTTTAAAGTAGACTGGAAGTCTACTGATGAAAATGTGTGTGTGTGCATGGACGTTTGTTCTGTGTCCTATTTACCTTTCTGACAATCGTTTTTCTGTTTTCTTGCACTCAGCATACTTTTGCAATGTGTGTTTATTTGTTTTCTTCTCTTTACCCGTAAATCTGTGCTGGGACTCAAACTCCAAATAATAATCTTGCATTTTCAACGTAAATCAAAAGGGAAATAATAACTGGAAGATGATATTACTAAAGACACTGGTGGCTACGAGGTAGAACAGTTATGTTGCCACACAGCAAGAAGATCCAGGATTTTTATTACACCACCTGTGCATGTTTTCCCCATTTAATATACAATGAAATCCTGTATGTCAGGTGCTCTGAGTTTCAGCATACATTGTTATTAGTCCCGTGTCTCTGTGTTATAGACTGGTGACCTCTCCTCCACTGACCACATGAGTAAGTCGACAGCCCCCCTGTGACCCTGTAACAAAAGAGGATGGATAGATAAAGAAACTGGTAGGTGTAAATATTATATGTTTGGACAATAATGTGTTTGTGTTGTAAAACTCGAAATGATTTAACATGTTTAAAAAAACCTGCAGACTGACTACAAATTTTAAAACGAATAAATACATTACATTAGTGAAATATCCATGTGAAAACATGAATGGAGTTTACACTCTGGTATCATTTGGTTATTGTTGCAACAGCAAAAACTGAGTCATTTTAATGGTTCGGTTAGAGAACCCCTCGGGAGTCCTTGTGTTTTCGTTTCATGTTGAGACCTATTATGCACTTGCACCTTCTTTTTGACTGCAGCCCTGCAAAAAAGCAAGAGACCAAAACATTTTTTTCAGAAATAAGCATTTCTATATTAATAACAATTTAATTGTAACATTTCAATACATACACATATCATTCTACTTAAGATCTTAAAAGAATATTTTAAATCTGGTTTGTAAGGAACTGTCTTTAAGATTTACAAGCTGCCAGTGCATTCAAACATGGTCAATATACAAACAGTTGGGGGCAATAAAGCTGCAGACCGACAGAGGGTGATAACAGCTCCTCACTGACCAGGATGACCATTTACTCACTCTGATGGTACCCAGCAACCACAGGTTGACTTATGAAGTCAAAAAAATGGCAGACTCCTCAAGTTATGCTGTCGTCAATGCAACATGAAGAAGAGCCAGAATGAGGTTTGTAAAAGACCACCATTTATTATTATTTCAGTTGTTTCATTATACAGCACTTTAGTCAGTTTTAATTGCTGTTTTTAAATGTTATTTATACTGGCAGTTATAGCATGGTGTGGCCATCTGCTCTAAGGTGGATTGGTTGTTCCAATGGCCACTCCAACCAAAAGAACTGAACCCCTTGTGAAAACTGAGATCAGGAGGAAGATGGATGGTCATAAGTCATCAAACATTGCTGAGCTGATTGAACTTTTGTGCCAGAAGGGCTATAATGTCATCCAACAACAGACTGGTGAAGAGCCACTTTGATCATTAATGGTAGTTTTATATAATTTACCCATAGTCTACTGTAAGAAAACATCTACCAGCAGGGGGTTGATTAGAGTTTGTTTGGTTTTGATAGGAATCTAAATACATCATATTTCAGAAGATTATATGGGACCAAACACTACAATGAAAATAAACGGAAATGTAACTAAATGTTTTTAGAGAATATGTAATGAATTAAAAGCATTGTGTAACTTTTATTAATATTGTCCACAATAATTAATTAAAGTCTTAAAACAACTAGAAGAGTAAAATGATATTCAGTGTTTAAAGTGTGTAGGTATGAAATAGCAGTAGGAGTGAGAGAAATAGCAACATGTAGGCAAAATGTGAAATTGGGCAAAAAATCTGGTGTTTGCCACCAAGCAAGAAATATGTGATTAAAAATCCCAGTTACTCCACCAAATATGAATTTTTAAATATTAGAATTAAAATATTTAATAAGTTAGTTTAAAAAATGAATGAAAGCTAGATTTGTCTGTCTGAAAACTCAGTATCTTTTTCTTGTCATTTGTCTTGTCTCTAGTTTCTGGAAAAATGAGTTGACTTAGATGCATATTTTCTTACAATCTCTTATTTTGCATTATCTTCTATAAATATTCATACCTATTGTGTTCCTGCATGCACAAGACTGTCCTTCATGCAGAGACACAGGTGCATGGAGGTGAACAGATCAGGAACTCCCAGAAAGGAAGTAAGTATGCCAACCATCACTTTTTGGTGCAAAGGGAAATAGTTGCTTTTCACCTTTACCAAGAAGCTACAGGAATGAGATGCAGATTATTTAAGCCCTCAGTATCCAGGCGGTCTTACATCACACTCAGGCAGACTTCTGGAAGTGGAGGAGGACTGATTTGCCCCTGACCTTGACACAGTCCCAGAAAAAGCCAGTTATAGGAAGCAATTTAAAACAATTTCTTTAATTATTCTTTCCCTTCATGTTCTCTGAGCAAATTACCAATTTGTAATGGAACTTCTTGGTGGAGAGAGCGAGAGAGACATGGAGCAATAGAGAATAAATGAGATGAGGCATGACGGTTATTAAAAACCTCAGCAAAAAGGATGTCTCACTACTTTTGCCACTTGTTAAAACAGATGCTGTGTAATAAATCTATAATATGAAACTCAGTAGAAATCCCAAAACGACTTCTGACACTTTGACTCATAAATCTGCACATTTTTCCCTCTGAAGCTCACGACACAGAGGCCCGATATTCCATTCAATAATGTGGCTCAT
This sequence comes from Poeciliopsis gracilis, assembly GCA_911649635.1. NCBI lineage: Eukaryota > Metazoa > Chordata > Actinopteri > Cyprinodontiformes > Poeciliidae > Poeciliopsis > Poeciliopsis gracilis. Next base: position 1,443,653 of record CAJVRI010001093.1, read on the forward strand.
GTGATATCGCAGATTAGAAACTCAGTAGGATATGAGTAAATCAGCGCCGTTGATGGAAATGCTTTGAACAGTTTCCCTGCATTTTATCAATAGAGCCGAAAAAGTCATTTACCCCAAGCATCCTGTAGTGATTTTCATTTGATCATACTCTGCCGTGCACCGAGCTCTCCGTGCTATTTGCACTCCGCTGAGCATCTTTCCTCGCTGGTCGGGCAGAATTCTCAGCAGACTAATTTGACCGCACTCTGTTCCCAGATCCTCCCCTCCCGCCCAGCCCCTCACTGCCAGCAACATTGTGCCTGTCACTGATGCATCTGTCTCCACTGGTATCTATAAATACCACCTTCAAAAATCTGATTCCCATTGATTTAGTGACCTATATACACATCAGCACCAGCCCCTCACTTCCTCCGGCCCCTGCGCTGTTTCTCCACCTCTTGCTTCCTGCTTCTCCTCCATCACTCAGCTCAACTTAACTGCCTCTCCCTTCCTCTTCCACTTGCCACCAAGAGCAAGAAAGGGCTAATAATAGTTCACGGTGGAAGCTTAAGTCATGACACATGAAAAGGATTTTGAGTGTGCACAGGAACAGTGGCTTGCTGCTCATTTCCAGATTTCAAAGTCTCGTTGAGCCTTCCTCTAATCTCTCTCTCCCTCTCTCTCTGGTGAGTGAGTGTGTGTGAACGAGTAAACACTGGAGTAGATGGTCTGACAAAAAGTGTCTCTCAATATGAAGTCTGACTCTAACAGAAATGAGGAAGACAGAAGCGCAGAGAGACTGCAGGGTGCGTGTGTGTGTGTGTGCGTGTGTGTGTGTGCGTGTGCGTGTGTGCGTCCAGGGTTACATGAAAGTACTATGATGTAATAATGCTGCAGGGATGTGCAAAATAGCACTCTGCAAGCTAACACCATGAACCAATGCTGGATAAATAAATAAATAAATAAAACAGGATTAAAAATGAATGAGCACCCCCTCTTATGAGATCTGTTAAGTCAAAAACCAAACATGTGGTGGAAAGCAAATTTTTGTGCATATTTTAAGTTTTCAGACAGGCTTAATTAATCATGCAAAAGTACAAGGAGCTCAGGTAAGAAGGGCATTTGTGTTTAAGCCTCCAGTGTGTAGACGTTTGCATATTTTAGGGGGAAAAAAATAAGAGCAAGCAGGTAGAAGGTGTGATTTACAGGTCACACCACCTAAAAATGAACAGACACCTGTAGTGCCTGATGGTGACGCTCACTCTCTTCCCAGAAACTCCACCGCAGTCCCACAGTGACACCTAGTGGCTGTGAAGCAGCTACTGCAGATGCCCTCGAGGAGTCACACAGTCGTCCTTGGTCTCTTCAAAACCATTCCCCTTCCTGTTTCCACAGCACTATTACAGACAAACACACTCTGTCAGTTCTTTTGTATTCTGTCAAAAAAACTGCTGGACCTTGAAAGCAGATACAGTGATGAGTGGAAGGCTCGCAACCTTCAGGACAGACAACTACAACAGGCAATTTAAGGACAGTCAGTTTATTGAACAGTAAATTGTGACACAGAACACAATATTTTTTTTTTCTTTTCCACTGCGTTGCAGACAAATGTTAACAGACAACTGTGCCTTTCACCACACTACCTCATAAACGGCCTCTGTGATAGAGAGGCTTAGCAGATCGAAGGCGGGGGTCCTCGTTTTTTAAAGTGCTTTATTGCACAGTTCCTCTTGGAGGAAGAGAACAAGGGCGGTGAGGTGAGCGCAGAGTCCAAACGGCCTCTGAGCTTCATGGTTGCAATAATAATACTCTCTGTGTGTGTGTATTGATGCTGAGATTACATGGTTGTATTCAGTGCCTCCTCTCTTAATGAGCAAGTGTGTGTGGCTACTTATTGCATAACAGTAAGCTGGCTCATGAATTTTTCAGTGAAAGTGTAAAGCACAAATCTTTAGATTAAAATGTTATAAACTCTTCACAATAATTATCATACATCTCATAATATCTAAGTTACATTCTTATATCTGATTCATATAGAATATGTAGGCGATATATATCTTGTGGCTTACTGCTTATAGCTAACATAGTGGACACTATCATGTGGGTCTCTGTCTCAGCCCTCTAGGTTTACAGACATAGATAAATACAGAGTGCTGGTCAGATGTTTGCATACACTCCCAATAATTTGCATACGCTTTCTGATTAACCAAAACTAATCTTTGCACATGGAGTAGTAATTATACAACTTTAAAGTATTTTAAAAACAGCAAGTTTGAATTTATCATGGATTTTTTTTTTCTAGCCCACACAGGGTGAAAAAATTTACATTCGAGTCCCATTATTTTTTTTTGCTACTTGCACCTTGACAGCATGACTGTTATAGCGTCTGACATGTTTCTGCCTAGATTTTTGACCTCACTTCTTGGTGGTTGGTCAAATCAATATCATTAAATGTTTACTTAATTTCAACATTAGCATTGCAAACAAAATTTCTACAGTTGAGGTCAAGGATTTCTAAAAACTTAACATTAACCTGCTGTATATCTTTAAAAAACAGTTCTAATGTGTCTGTTAAAACAGTCAAAAACACTTAGATTTCAGCCAGACGTCTGATTAGAGATGAAGGTGTGTAATTTGCAACTAGTTCACCTTCATTATTTACTGATCCAATGTAATGTTCTAATCTTGCAAGAAATTAAAGAACAATCTTTTATCAATTATCATAATTAACAGAAATAAAGGTTTAAAAATGTCACCTAATCAGATTGAATTCAAACTTGTGCACCCAAATCACAATGCATCGCTACCTTTCGGTATCCAGGCAAAACATCAACTCAAATAATTAAGTGTAATAATTTGATGAGTGCACGCAAAGTTCTGACTAGCACTGCAGATAAATATGTTTCTTTTATATAGGAATTTATAGCAACAGATTCAAAGAAATAAATCAGTTTGATACATGTTCCCCAAATCAGCTTGTGGAGTATTAAGAGAGAAACATGTGCTATCTTATACCTAAAAGTCCCTTGTGCTTTCTCTGATTGTACACACTCCGAATAGTACATTTGTGTTTTTAGAAGTTTCTCTGCACACAACCTGCATACTGGCAGAGGATTGTGACAAAAATAAAACACACAGAGGGAGTAAACAGAGAGAGAAAAAAAGAGAAACCATAGCACACCAACAACTACACTTCAACTACAGCACTACACTATCAGACGCTACACTAACACACACGCACATACACAACCAAATGCACAAGGTCGGTGAAACAATTCACATATGAATAAAAACCAAAACAAAAGAAAGCAAGAAGAATTTTGAGATTCAGCTGAAAACTGATGAAAACAATCTAAAGAGGGAGAAGGAGGAGGGATGAGGTTTGAAAATAAATCGAGCGGTAATATCAACAACACTACAACAGATCATTTCACCATAATCACAGCATACGGGTTCTGGACAGAACTTTACATTTACCTACTTAGAGCAGAAATGTTTAATGTTGGGCTTTTAATGATGCATTTCAGCTCTTCTCTTTTCCAGGTTGGAACAATAATAGATCACAAAACTTTTAATTTTACAGTTTTGAAAAGTGTAAATTTTCTCTGTTTCTCATTATTTATATTTGGCAAAATGTCTTGAGTCACTTAGATGTTTTCTAAGACCTTCAACAAGCTTCAGGCATAATTCTAGACATCTGATCAATGTTCTTATTGGCTTGTTAAGTTCCCACATTCAAGAATTACTCTCATATCTTTAGTGGAGTTGATATCAGGGCCTTTCCAGAAACGTATAGTTTTATCACAACACTAAAAAAAAAAAGGCTCGGTGGAGTCAATGTGACATCCCTGATAGCACCAAGGCAGCGTCATGCTCAGAGTCCCCTTGCAAAAAAATCCCATGAAATTCACATCGGGTCACATGTGGTTCCCATGTTCCACAAGTGGTTCTCATTTTCCACATTTTGTTCATGTGATCCATGGTTTATTCAACATGGAATCACATGTGATCACATATTTCACACATGTGCACCACATGTAATCAGATTGTTTGTAAAGATTCTGTGATTGTACGGAATACATAATAAAAAATCTCATTCATTTTACATGTAAAAACCACATCTGAAAATCATGTACCACATAAAAAATCCACATGTGGTTCACACAAATTTTCACATGTTTACATGTGATTTTGGAATACTTTGTGTGATTCACATGTGCCTTAGTTCATGTGCATACCACAAAATGTTCCAAAATCACACATATACATGTGCTTTCACATGTGATTCATATGTGAAAAGTTGTGTGAACCACATGTGTGGCTTTCATGTGGCGCATGTGATTTTCATGGGATTTGTTTGTAAGGGTCTGCTTTGCTGCTTGTGCTCCCGGAGCATTTAACCAATACAATGTATAATTTTGACCCTCTGTGGATTTAAACCCATATTAAAAATATATACTATGCACCCAATTCTTGTTCTTAAAAACCATAGTTGTACAAAGTATCATCTCTCCAACCTGGAAAAAGAAAAGTTAAATTAAATACATCCCCATAACTGCATGTAAATTTCTGAACAGAAATGCATGCAAAATCAAGTCGGAATGTCAAAGAAAATAATATTAATAATAAAGGCAAGTTTAAATGAGTTGGTGGGTCTTTTTGCCCTTTTCACCTCCCTCAAACTCATTGTCTGCTCCCACTGTTGAAAGGTTCCACTTGGTGTCTAGCGGTCTCCTCCCTGATTTATGGCTTTCGGTTACAGTAAGACGTGGAGAGAGGCCGAGTTTAGCCGCCTCGGTTTTTAGTGCAGCCTCTCATATTGCAGCAGCCTCATAGAAGAAGCACCATTCAGACGTTAACATAACGGCTTCCTTCGAGCTCGTCTTCCTCAGTGTGCATTTATATATAATCATGCTGCTCACTTGAAATTAAACTTCAGCAGTAAGATTCTTCATTTGGTCCTATGTTACAACAAATGGCTGAACCCACAGATTTAACTTGTAGTCCAGGGAAAATGGCATCTCCAAAAAAAAAAAAAAATCCATCTGAAGATCAGCTAGTGTTGGTGCACAGTAATCAAAAATTTCTTTGATGTTCCGAACATAAAATCACAATATGAATTGAATGGGGGAGGTGGAGAGGTAGGTGTGCAAATAAGCCAAAATGTACAAAAACAAATTCTAAAACAGAGTTAATTTCATCTCAATATGTACAATATAGATGACAAAGTAGACAATACAACACAAAAAAAAAAACATACAACAATATAACACCATACTGCTTCTAGGAGGGAATATCTATAAATAAAGCTCACTCCCACAAATTTAATCACAATGAAAACGTTGCATCAGAAGTGCAACAGAACAAGTGAAGAGCTGCTTGACCAGTGGGAGCAAGGAAGGAATGTGATTGGATAATACACATCAAAGTCACCTTGATCTCCGACTAAATACACCAATGGCAGGGCGCCTCAATGTTGTGCTGCGTAAACAAGATACGGCAGGACTGTTCTTTTTTACACCCGGCGGCTTAAAGCAAACAAAACCTCTAAAGCAAACAAGCAGAAATGTTTGGTACAAATCGCACACCACTGAGAGCGCACTGGTCTGACTTTTCAAATAAACGAAAAGGTTTTTCATTAGCTCTTTGGGTCCTGCCACTGAATGCAAGTTTGGACGAAGCTGGAAAATGAAGAGCAAACTTTTGTGTATACAAACAAACAAAAAAAGAAAGAAAAACAATAAGTCTGCGCCTACGGGTTTCACATGATGTCTGATCATCTAGAGTCTAGACATCCACAGTAAATCACAGACTGCAGAACATTTCAGCACACAAGGGTCTTAAAGCTCAAAAGCAATCCCCTCGTTGATCACTCAACTGTGATTTTGTTTCGAATTTAAACTTCAGCAACACATAGTTTGAGGTTCACAATAAGCAGAAGTTGCATGGTGTGAGAACAAAAAACAGACATTGTTCTCAGAGGCCAAACAGTGGAACCACTGTGGCTAAGCTAAATATCAAATGGAACCTGATCTCCTTAAAAAGCCAAGGCAATCAAAGCCTGCTCAGAGCTGAACCGCTGAGTTCATTACAACCACTTACTGTACCGGGAAAGGGAAGTGGATTCCCTGGAAAGATCACAGGGAGTGAGCTGGTATCACATCAACACGCTGCCCTGGGACTTGGCATGAACCAGACTCCCACTGTTTAGTATTCTCTCATTACATAAAACCTGTTTGGCTTTTTTTTTAAGTGATCCACTAAAGCTCCAGGTTAGGCATGGGCTGGTTACTCAAATCAATGTATTATGATGGTTTTAAAACGTTACAGCTTAAAACTCACTGAAGATTTACAGTCTTTCTAACAAGGAGCCCCTCCCTAAACTATTTCTGCACGCTGTTGGTCAGCTAGCTGAAAAAGGCCGTGACCTTTTGCCCTTGTGTTTAAGAAAGAACAAAATTTGCTGTTCATGAAAGCCAACTGATTTCCACCTGTCACTTGTTGTTGCACTTTGGTATGTCTGTTCAGCAGCCGGCTGCAGGCTAGCTATCTAATTAACCAGCTAATAACAGTATTAGACCCCTATAGTTTCTCTCTAAACAACAAAACCACAAAAGTATGTGTAGAATTTATGTTCTGCATAATAATAAGCTAAAACCTTGCATATTTGCTTGCGTCCATTTATCAATAAAATATGAATATTCTTAATCATAAAATATTTGATATTTAACAATATCATAACTCATTGTAGTATAATTTTAGCAGGAGTAGCAATACTCATTTGATTTTTCTGCTTCAAATTAAAAGAATTTTATGAATTGTTTCAGAATTTATGTCTAAACCAGTAATAACATGGTTTTTGTCATACCATGAGAATTTCATACTGGCCCATGCCTACTCCAGATTTTCTATATGTTTCTAACAGAAGATTTTGACTTTATTGCTCAATTTAGGTCAGTGGAAAATGGAAATTTCACATTGAATGAAACAGGATGTTCTGACATTAAAAGGGTGATGAAGCCTCCAAAGAGCATTACTGAATGGCTTGTAGAGCTGCTACAGCCAAAAGCAATACATCTAATTTGCTAAGTTTGACAATCATATTTTAAAGTACAATAAAATCATTTAATTACAGACCTCTGTTTGTAGCATGATTTCCAGAAAGCTGCTGTGGCGGAGCTTCCCAACTGGAAACTTGTGCGCTGCCACAGGCATCTTGGCAAAACAAAGGCTCCCCTCTGAACTTTTTGAACATTCAGCACAACAATTTAAAAACAAAAATAAATGAGATCCAAAAACAAAAAAATAAAAAAGCCTCTAAGAATCAGACGAATCCTCGTGGAGCTGATGTAATGCATCATGGGAGGGAAGGCAGAAGAGAGGTGTGTCTTAGTTGTTTTTCTTAGGCAAGAAGCTGAGGATATATTCGCCCACGCCCAGAAAGTAGACGACCTGGGCGATGCCGAACAGAGGTGCGATGACCAGGGCGCGACAGTAGGCTCCTTTCAGGAAGGCTGACGGACCCTCGTTGCGCATGATTTTTCTGGAGAAGACATAAGTCATTACTTGCACCAGAACAAAGGAGCAGCATTAATAATCTGCCTGCAGAGATAATGATGAAGACTTCACACTTCCTTAAGCTGTACAGACATAATGAGGTCACCTGATACAGTCGATCACTCCAGAGTACGTGTCTTCTGTGCTTCCTCGCGTCAGGGACTGAAGTCTAGTCTTTATCACTGCAGTTCAGGAAGCCCAGGTTAGACTGTAAACGTCAAGTATCGGTGTGTATGCTGCTGAAAATGCATCAAAACATGGCAGCTCACCATCAACAGGGTTAACTGCAACAGCCGCTGTGCTTCCTGCAACGCAGCCTGATATGAACGACACGTAAAAAGGAGCGGGGCCCTCTGCGTCTTTCTTCCCCAGGTTATTCAGATTAGCAAAAAGGGGGAAGTAGATGACGGAGAAAGGAACGTCCCTGATTACGCAACAAAAAGAAGAGTCAAGGAACAAGGACAAGGAAAATGGACCAGAGTTTGTTTTAGAAAGTGTCACTAATTTACCTGAGCAGCGTGGCACCAAGGCCCTTATAGAGTCCAGCAATACCCTTTTCCCTCAGCAATTGTCTGGTGATCTGCATGGCTGTCGGGGACTTTGTCTCCACTGTTCCTGCTGCCACCGTCTCTGGCATGAGCTTCCTCTGAGCAGCTAAAGTCCATGAGAATCAAAATACATCTCAGCCTCCTAATGCTGTCCAATACAAAATGTGTATTTGTATTCTCTAACAACACCACATGAGGGCGCTCTCTCCTAATGACACTTAAAGCTGTGATATTGAAAAATATGTCTAATTTCCTCTTACCAATTCTCCCTGCGTCCTGCAGCTGGATTTTCAACATCTCCATAGGAGTTGTTACAATAACCTGTGAAAAAACAGGAATAAACCGTGTCAAACAAAGCATCCACATATGCACCACAAGCTTTGTCTCTCAAAAAGTAGAAGTGCTGCTTGAACTTTTCCTCATTCTGTCAAGTCAGTATCACATTTCTCAAGTTATTTTATTAAAGTTTTAGCTGATAGACCACAACAAATCAGCTTATAATCAAGAACTGGAAGGAACAGGTATGGTAATATGTTTTTTACGTCTGGCATCGGTTTGCATTAAGCCTGTTAATACCAGAGTTACAGCTGCAAGTCTTGGGGTACGTCTCTACCAGTCCTGCACATCTAAACTGCCATTTTCCATCTTCTTGTTGTCAAGTTTGCTCAATTTTAGCCTGAACAGATGGAGAGCATCAGATTTTCAGTTGGCTTTAGGTTTAGACTTTGACCACAGCCTTGTTGCTGGGACTGTGTGTTTAGGGTTGTCGTTCTGATGGCAGGTGAACCTCCAACCCAGTATTAAGTCTCTTGTAGGCTGTGGCAGATATTCTGCTTTTCCCTGTGCTTTGTTTCGTTCATCTTCCCAACATCATTCAACTGGTTTCCCAGTGCTAAAGAAAAAGACTCCCACGACAAGATGCTACCATCACCATATTTCAAGAACATAGTGGTGAATTCAGGGTGATGAACAGAGTTAGTTTTCAAACATGCAATGCAAAATTATGGTCTCATCTGACCAGAGCTTTTTTACATCTGCTGTGTTCCCTATAAGAATTGTTATGAGTTTCTTTCAACACTATATTTCTTCTTAAGGGCAGATATGTGTAGTTCACAGTTTAGGTGGACGGCCATGTCTTGGAGTGTTGGCAGGTGTGTTATACTCTTTGATTGCTAGATTTAATAAAGCTCTGTTAAATTTTTTAAACCTTGAAATGTGATTTTATAATAAACACTATATCAACATTTATTAAGTAAGTAAGTAAGTATTTTCACCATCTAGCTCCAAGCTGGATAAACTTGGATGCCCAATTTAAGCATATCGGGTGATGTGTAACTCTGTAATGAAAGATTGTGTTGCCTAAGGACATCAACATTTTATGTCAAGGAGTGCATCATTATGAAGCAGCTCCTTTTTTTAGGCAAAATGGGCCAAAAAATTTTACCAACTCTGAAAAGTCAAACATTACCAAACGTTTGTCAGAGCAGTGAAGACTCTTGAAATTTATAAGATATCAGGGTGTGATCATAGAAGTATCAGATGTTTTGTTGCAAATAGTCAACAGGGTCACATTGTCTTTCAGCACTGTCCTTTTCTGTAACTACAATCTGCTTCTAATAGCTAGAAGTGTAAGATGTTTAGAGCTTAGAGACATGGCCATGGTCAGGTGGGCTGAAACTCAACCACCACTGACCAAGGTGAAGACCGGGCCAAGAAATATCTGAAGACAGATTTATCAAAGGTTTTATGTCTCTTTACGGACCAGATGGATGGGGCCATGATTGGATCTGTGATTCACTTCAAATTAGAGGTACCGGTATGGATGGGGTGATACAATTAAAGATGTGTTGTTTGAACCTTTTTCTGATTGATTGATTTTGAAGATGGATTCAAAATCAACCCCCAAACCTACTGCTAATTTTTAAGACACTTTTGTCAAGCAGAGGGGCAGGAATAAATCTGCATCTTTCAAAAAGGCTATCATTTTGTTGCAAGACAATGAATCCAATTAAATTAAAGGCGCCAAATTTGAAACACTTATAACACCACCAGTTCTCGCCTCACCTGAGCTTAACTAAAAACTTAGGCGGTTCAGTCTCTCTGAAGTGTCTTGGTAACTGAACAAAAAGTTGATCAGCAACAAGAAAATTGGCAAACCTCATAAATGAAAAAGCTTTATCACTGTTATTGAAAATAAAGAGGGCTATATTTGTCATTGTTTCTTTTTTTATAGTAAAAAATGTTTATGGGAAATTTTAAGTTGTTTATCATTCTCACTAAAACATAAAATAGGAGGTGAGAAAATATGTGCTTTTATTTAGATGTGCAATAATTCTGTATAATAATAGCTGCCCAATGATTTTGCACATATAATCATTTATCTAAGAAAGCCAAAACCTCACTTTCACTTGCTTAAACATTTATGTTTGAGGTTTATTAAAATGTTGGATTAACAGAGCTCTGCAGTTGGTGATTAATAAAAATAATCCTTTAACACCTACAGTACTTCAAACTTTTTCATAACTCTAACCATGTCTGATCTGCTGTGTTCCTTGGTCTTCACACTACTGTTTAACACGATTATACCCTAGAAATCCTTTAAAACTTTCACAAAACCACTGTATTTATACTGAGAAATCTAAACTAAATTATTTAGGTGGACTGGAATAAAGGGGATTTAAATAAAACTACATTACACTTTTATTTGTAAAGCTTTCTGAAAAACCCTCACCGTTTTCCTTCGAGTTTTCAACTATGCACTAGTTTTTTAAATACAATCTTAATTAAAAAGATAAAATTTGACAGTTGCAAAATGACAAATGTGGTCTAAAGACTTTTTCACTTTTTTCACTCAGCTCGATTCAGATAAATACTGAGTGAGGCTAAAAGAGTGTGTGTAAATCTGGTGTAAATCTACTGGCACCAATTGGCTCAATGTCAAGCCTTGGCCTTCCCTGTAGCTACACCATAGTAACTAGTTAACTAGATTAAGGGTGAGACGACCACGTTCTCAGCTGCGATTGTAATCCAAGATCTGCTGCTCTTAATCTAATCACAGTCCTAAGGCTTGAAGTCTTTGCCCTCATTGACGAGAAGCATTTCCTTCGGACTCACTCACTCAGCACACACGGCTAAGCACTCTCACAATGTCTCCTATGTGATCACACACATCTATGCAGCTGGCTGTGTATGTTCCTGCTCACAGCATAGCCTTACAGTGACTGCAGATCTCTCATTAGAACAGAACATTTCAGTTCAGTATCAGACCCAGATCACACCATCTACAGACTCTAAACGTGTTTCTTTGACTACCATGTCCCGCGATAATGTGGTTGTGGCTGATTGCAGCTGCAGGGACAGAGACAAATGAGGCAGCAGCCCAAGTCAACCTGAGTGTGCTAAAGTAGGGTGCAATTTAAGCTACACCAGCTTTTTCCTCATTTACCTGGCATGTACCCGCACCGCACCCAGCCAGCATCTCTTTGACCAGAGTGAGCTTTCTGAGGAGGAAAAGAAAGATGAAATGCAAACATCAACTTTATTTCTTAACTTCCTTGAAAGCAGAAAAATGCTTGTTGTTGTGATGCTAAGCTTTGTCTTCTGTATCAACATGTCAGGAACAGGAACAGATTAATAATTCACAAGAAGAGCAACTGGGACCAGACAAGTCAATCATTCATCAGCCTGCATGTTTGTTTCCATGGAGATTGAGATAGATGTCCTAGAAAGCTTCAAATTTATCAGTGCATGCAGCTTTTAGGGGCGGACAATGGTTTCTTGCTTTCAGTAAAACCAGATCATGGTTGCTAATGTTTGAGATATGAATCCATTATTTGTCACTTGGTGACCTGATTTCTGATAAGACGGTTGTTGGCACATATTATAACTGACTTTACTATTAGTGTCTTGCAAATGTATTAATACTTGTTTAACTACTTTTGGGTTATTTTCTCTTCTACACCTTACAAATACAATTTTCAATGTATGTTATTGAGTACTAATGTGACAAGCCACACAAAGTAATCCAAAAATGTAAAGGGGAATGAACATTATACAAATTTTAGATTATCATTAAAGGGTTAATTCAAACTTATATACTACATAGTTTTTTCACACAGAGTATTTCATGTCTTTATTTCTTGTAATTTTGATGGTTATGGTTTAAAGAAAATGAAAACCCTAAATTTTATTATTTTTAACATTAACAGAAGTTAATATTGGAAACTCATGATGTCACATCTTAAACAGCTGCTTAACTCAAGTCAAAGGTTTCTTGAACTGCCTTGAAATTTGTCCAGAGGACAGTCTTTTACAAGCTTTGAGGAGCTCAAACCCCAAAAGCTCATTGCTAAAGAAGCTGGTTGTTCTGACGTAGAAACACTTTTCACTGCAATCACAGCTGAAAGTCTTTTTAAAATATGTCTCTGCCAGATTTGAGATCTAGAGACTAAAGTTTCTGTCTGTTTTTCTTAATACGTAGGATAAACTCAGTTCAATTGGATGATTGGAGAGCATGTATGAAGAGCTACTGTGAAGCCTTTACAAAGGTCTGACGGTTTAGCTCTGGACTTGGACTGAGCCATTCCAATATAAGAATATGATTACATTTATGGGGCAAAAGGAATATGAATAATTTTTAATTATAACCAAGTATTACCTTACACTAACAGTCATATGCTACTTAATATTGGGAAATTACATAGAATTACATGGACATTTATGGAAAATTACATAGAATTACGTGGACATTTATAGTTGTAATGTCTTTTGCAAGACACATTATCAGCCACATAGTTCATAGCGTCTTAAAATCCTCTGGGTATTCAAGAAGAGGACAAAAAGGTGAAGGATTAACTGGAGCCTTGGGGTGGAAGTGCAGGCAGCTAATACGTTGGACTACAGATATGTTAGTAAACACGGCAGTAATCTTCAGAGTGAATTAGAAGAGAAGGTGAATGTAAGTCAGGCTCTCAGCACTTTGATGCCTCACCCATCCTTGGAGAGGTGATGCCTGAAGAAGTCATTAGCAGCCAATTTGATAGCCTTCTCTGGAGTCACCAGCGTTAGATTCACCGCAGCTCCTAGGAGGATAAAAACAACAGAAAGTCATGAAGAAAAACTGTGTGTTTCAGAGTTTAAAGTGAAAGTGTTCGACATACCTCTGTACATCCCAAAATACCCCTCTGATCGAATTGTCTTAATAAGGCAGTCTGACCTGAAAGAAAACAACAACAACACGGGTCATGTGATGTTGGGCAAGTTGCAAGACAACACAGATCAGTTCTGAATATGGCACAACCGTAAACTCAAGAGCTTCTATACAGTACATGCTGGTATAAAGGCGAGATCCATTTTGCTGGTTTTGCAGGCGAGTCTTGGCCAGGTCAATGGGAAACACACAGGTCACTCCAACAATCCCAGCAATCCCTCCATTGATCAATTTGGCAGGCAAACTGCATGACCAAAGAAAAAAGTCACAAGAATTAAAGGAAAAAGAAAATATCACGAAATCATTAAAAATATAATGATTCCCAGTTATCTTTACCTGATCTGTTTATTAGCCATTTATCTGAAACCCCAGCTGGTCGCAGTAAAACACGTTGGTTAGCTTTTCACTCTGGAGATGTTTATTTTCTTTGAGATGACAATTCCAGTGGTGTTCTGCTATCTAAGTGAGACAAAGTGTGGTCCTTTGTTTTTCCACTCGATTTACTCCAGTTGCTGTTACTTCAAGTAAGTCTGACAGAAAAGAGAGAAAAACCTGCTTGAATAAAGTGATTCTGATAGAGAAATATCCTTCTATGCTGGTTTGCTGGTCCAGAAAACAGAACCAGCATAACGACAACAAACATTTCAAGAGACTTTCTTTTGCAACCAGCACTAAAACAGCGTGAAGTGGACAGTGACTCTAAAGTCTATTCAACTAGGAGTAATGAAAAACTATCAAAAACAAAATGCACAAAAATTGTTAGGTAACACTTTTTTTGACAGGTTGTGAATAAGACAGTCATGACACTGTCATAAACATGACAAAACATCTGTCATGAACATGAGTAAGTTCACAAATATTTATGACTGTTGTCATAAAGTGTCATTCAGTAAATCATGACACTTTTAATAAAAAAATTGACATTATTCAAAATGTCTTTACGACAACTCGACATTAACCAAGAAATTATGATCTGACATAAATTTGTTATAAAAGTGTTACTGGTGAATCTTTACCTTTAATAACATGAAGCTACATAATTTTTAAAGTTTAATCAGTCATACTTTTATAACAAATTTATGTCAGATTATGATTTCTTGGTTCATGTTAAATTGTCATAATAAAGACATTTTGAAGAATTTCCTCTCTGAACATCTACCGTTCAGAGAGCGCTGCAAGCAGTCCTGCTGTAGAAGAAAATGTTTCTGACAGTTTTCTTAACATAAAGCTATACTGGCTTCTGTGAAACAACTCTAGCCACCACAGCATCTGTTCATCATGTGACCTTGAAGCCTCGTGCTTTATGCAAACACACTTTCGCTGGGAAACTGGAGCACAACAAGCACAGCTAAATCTGTCTGCTTCAGATGTAGCATGAACAGAGAAAACAGGGAGGAAAAAACGACACATCCAAGATGTGTGTCACTATTTTTTGACGCAGAGGGTCTTTACTGTGAAAAGATGCTTCTAATTTCCCCTTTTTTTTCCTCTCCACCCCTCCATACACCAATCAAAACCTGCCTCTGCTCTCCTCCTCTCTCCTTCCCACCAGCCCTCCCCCAACGTTTCTCTCTCAGTCACGAGTCACGACTCAGTAAACGCAGCTTTTGCATCTCAGATCTTTGCTGACTGGTGGGTTTGCAGTGTGAAGTGTGTGTGTGCACACGCTGACAGTAATGTCCTAAATTCTCCCAGATCTTCTTTCTCAAGAAAGACTCAACAGCAGGAGTGGAAGTTTTAGGTTCATGGTAACCTTAGCTGGCACTGAGCACAGCAGCATCTGGCGTGTTTAGGTGGATGGGGGACTGGAGGCTTCTAATGGTTGCTCCAGGGGTGGAGGAAGGAGGAGCAGAGAGGCGGTTCAGAGGAGGTCACTGAGAGAGTGTCTCTGCTGCACATCTAGCTCTGTTTTCTCTCACAGCAGTGACATTTAGCCTAAATTTTCCTTTCACAGTATGTTCTTTTGGTTTCTGTTCTCTGACAATTACTTCCCCATGAATAAACACGTGTTAACTCCATACTCAGCACTTCATTTTTTTAGACCAGTGAATAACCACGCACCAAAAACTAAATGTAGCGGTAGTCCAGCTTCCTGTCACCTTGTGAGATGCAGCGTGAAGCTGACATCTCCATCCTTCTCCACCACGCCATCAACATTATTTGTCGACTTTAATCCACACGACTGCATCTGCGCTTGGACTGTCCCCAAGCCAAAGCCTGGCTGCAGTGTCTTGTCACGACAATCAGACTCTGTTTTTGGACACAACTAGGTCCACTGTGAAGTGTCCACAGAAAAAAAAAAAAGAAGCAACTCGTCATCAACCAAGGCTGCAAGGAATCTGTTACAATCTCACTGAACTGCTTTATAGCCGAACGTGTGTCAGCGTAACAATGATGTTCAGAACTGGAGCATAAATACATTAAGCTGAACGCTGCAAGAAAAATCCAGTTTTTGACAAACTGAGATAGACTTCAGGCAGAGTGGGCTGACCACAAAGCACTTTAAATCCAACAACAGGGTGGCGGTTTGATAGATCTTGACGCTATTGCACTCAAAACGGACAGAAATTTTTACTTTATCAAATCAAACTCAAGGCAAAGTCTGTGCTACAATTAATTTTTTTTCTTCTTTTTTTGTCCACTTTATTGTGTATAAGATTTTAAATAACGCATCATAACATTATAAAACCTCCAGCATGTAATGTGATCACTATGTACCTTCTGATGGGTCCTATTAAGCCTGTCTTAACAGGATTTATCTTTATTCTTATTCATTTATTTTTTGTATATATTGTCTCTATATTGACAATGGAATGGAAAGTAACTGCAGTACAAATTCTGCACCCAGTTAATAAAAATTTGTATATCTGCCCCTAAAATTATGAGCAGTTCATGTGAGGCCTAAAAAAATCTCCCCTTCTTGAACATTTCTAAACAAAGGTCATTTTTTTATGTTTGCACCACAGGAGCTGATAAGTACTGATCAGTACACAATGAGTGATTATGCAACCAGTGCAGAACCTTGAACTTAACTTTAGCCAACCTACTAAAGCAGCTATTGGATGCAGCTGATTAAAGAGCTAACACACAATGAAGGCACTGAAAAAGATAGCAGTTCAGTTTGTGACCCTTGTTATTCAAAAAGACTGTTAACTCTTTCTTTATGAAATGACATGTAAATATGATAACATGTTGCTGCCAGTTAGAGAACATCCAGTATCAATGATTAAAACACAGTAATTTGTACATGCAAACACATTTAATATTAAACATACCAAACATAAGCATGTTTCATAGCCATCAGTTAAGTTCACAGTTTTTAAGTCTGAATAATAAGGTGGATTCAAATTAAATATATTTAATTTCAAGTGGCATAATTTGCGTATTTTAATAGAAAAGTTTTCCCTATTTCATTTCCTTACTATTGCAGAAAACCTATGGCAGCCAGCCAGTCGTGAATAGAGGCAGCTAAGTAAATGGACAGATGCACGTCTGCACTTAGATGCATTAGGGAAAAATAAACAGGATCAATGCCTGGATAATTTACAGATGAAGTGATGTAGTTAGAAAGAGCTACTGCTTTAAGGTATCTCACCATGAAGAGATGAAATCAAGCTTTAAGAATCTGCAGACTATTCCTTCTTGATTTATTTCCAACACAAACTGAATGCAAATTATATTTAATTTCACACACGTCAACCAGCCCGAGGCAAATACCTTCTCAATCTAAGCTCCAGTGCTGCTCCTCTCTTCTTAAGTGCCGACTGAGTAAAGGTCCTGGTGAATGAATGACTTTCAAGTTTGTCTAAAGACACAAGGAAGTGAGTGGCTACGATGACACAGCCTTGTTGCAATCAGCACTGAAAACGAACCCATGTGACTAAGGAAGACAGCACAGAAAATGAAAAGCAGATGCAGCTTCTTCATTAGCTCATTGCAGGCAGTAGATGCCAGTTCATCTGTCTCACATGAACTGGTTCCATTAACACACTGCACATTGAGCTCTCAACAGCAGAAGTGTGTTTCTGCAGATATATTGGGTAATACTATGAGCTGCAAGATCACAGAGGTCAGATCTAATGCAAAGCTCCATCTGTTTAGAGCTACATTGTATTATCAATATTTCTATTACTGTTAATTATATGAACTTTTTAAGAATGTGTCAGCCCTCTTAAAGATTTTTTCAAATAAATTGTAGTATTAAAGATACCTGAGCAAAAATCAAAAGTACTATTATGATTTATTTATTAAATAAACAGGCCCCACCCCTGTCCCTCTTACTAATTAATAATAACTGTGATTAACTTCATGTTTTGGTTAAGTTTCCTTAGTCAAATTCAGGCTTGATTTCTGACTAATGTCTAACAATAAGAAATTATTGTTAACCCTAACCCTAAGCCATTATCTACAAATGGACAACACACAAATCAGTGGCAAACTCTCCTAGGAGTGGCTACACCACAGAGCGCACCAATGACTTAACTAAAGTCATCTTTAGTTAAAGAACATCTAAACCAATGTCTGATTAATTTGTCTCTATTGAGGTCAGTATTCAGGATCATCTTATGAAAGAGATCAAACAAAAATGTAATTCATCTTATACTTCCCAGGCAAAAACCAATACAAACATCATATTCATCATATTTTCCTAAATCACATTTTTTGGGAAAGTATTCCACAAACTTAAGTGGCTTTATTAAAACAATTCTACAAGGAAAAGAGGACCAAAATATTTTCACAATTATGTACGAAGCTGATTTTTTGGCAGCTCTTGCTGGCAAGGACGACTAGCCTAGTTAGTTATTTTTAATAAGACATGTAAATGTGATTCACGCCATTATGGATTTTTTTCATTTACCACATTTAAAAACAGATAAAAAAGGAAAATATATACAAAATAAAATAATGTGTAAAGTACAAGAAAATAAATAAGTAGGTAGTCATAACAAGCATTCAAGGTTTCACAATCTACTCAGGTCCAAGGCCAAAAAATGACTTAAATGAATCCAGAGTTTAAGATATGTAGACATGAGGAATAAACAGAAAGTAATGTAAAAGGGCTATTGTAATAAAATGACTCCTGCTAAATCTTCTATCTGATTTAGCTTCATGACAGTGTGTCCATATTGGTTGTATTGTTGTTTATAAAAGGAATGCTTTTAATAATCCTCCAGACTAACATCCATCTGTGTTCTCCTATTTTAATGCTTTACTGCAGTGCTGCAAATATTTACGAGATACTGAATATTTTTAGTCTTACACAGCAGTGCAGGACCAAGGGATATCATTTATAATGTCAAATCTGTCCAATCTGATTAACATTTCCTCTTCCCTACACCATCAGGATTATAAACTTAATACATACTTATGAGAGCTCACTCCCAACCCCTTTTTAGAGCCAGAAGAGTGACATCTGAGCATAGAAACACATTCTGTGTCACTGATTCTCTGCTCTGAGATCATATTGCAGCCATTAAAACAGTACAACAGAGTGCTTTTTGAAATCACCTGTTGCGGGCCAATGATATCGGGTTGAGTCAGGCTTTTATGTTTTAGAAAAAGGCTCTTTGTGCAGATGAAAGGTGAAGAGTTTGGTCCTTCCTCCGACTCCACAGGTAGTACATGGAGGCTTTGTTTCTGTAAACCATCTGGGGATATATTCTGTGGAGGGAAAAAAAAAGATGGATCTTTTGCAACAGCTTTCAGCTTGCAGATTGCAGCAGACTGCAACATGAAGGTACAACTCTCACACAGGGATGATACAAAAGTATCCTTCTCCTGCAGTGAACCTCCTGCTTGCGGGATACTTAGCACATTTTTGTGAAATCCCTTTGGTCTTGCGTGCATGCTAGTAAAATAAAATAAAACGAGGTTTGTATGGTGAGTCATAGTAAAGCTGTTTTCTAAGCTCTGGTCTAAAATGCTGAACAGTTCCAGCAGATTCCACAGGATGTCACCTAACACCTAAGAATGACTCACCTTATCAATTATTTCCAAGCAGTTGGAATGCTTTATTACACTTATACCCTGAACTTTTCTGTACATGTAAAAGTAAGGCTCCCAGTGCAAGTTTTAAAATAAATCTTTTTTTTTTTTTTTTTGCAAGTTCCTCTGCCATCCTGCTCAGCTGATAAATATTCCCATGTGTGTTTCACAAGGCTTTGAAGCCTTTGCAGTGGATGCCTTGGGTTACAAAAAAAATGACCCTTAATGGCACAGTGGCTTGTAAAAGTATGCATGCCACTTTAACTTTTTTCAAATTATTTTATTTTCAAGTAATCTACTGGCATTTATGTGTTACACCAATGCAAAGTAGAAGAAAAATGACTTCACAAATGAAGTGTGGCTTACATTACTATTAATCTTCTATGCAGTCACATAGCTGCTGGTGCTGGTTGTGGGATATAGACAGGTCACCAATTGGGTAACACAGAGACACACAGAGCTAACAACCATCCACACACACACTTTGTGCAGCACAGAGTAATCAATTAACCTAACAGCCTTTTATTTCTGCACTAAGGGAGGAGGCTTGGAGTACCTGGAGAGAAACCACCATTCTTGGGTAAAACATGAATATTTCATGCAGAAATACCCTGGATAGGGATTTGAATCCAGAAGGCAACAATTCAAACCCCTGCTGTTCTATGAAGATTGCAGATGTTGGAGAACAAAGAGCCCCATGAAGATCACGCAAGTTCAAATCAAGCTTAGTTTATGAAATAACATTTCACGTTTTGAACCTACCAAATCATGGCAGTCCAGTTAAGCTCTCCAAAATTACAGGACTGTGGTAACTCGAGTTTCAAATCTGTGTGGATGTATTCACTAACACTCAACCGACATGGCCTCAATTGTGGAAAGAAAGCAATCAGAATTCCCATTTGCCACAAGCCATGTGTCAACAAGCAAAACTGATCCACCAGGTTATGCTGAATAGGTCATTTCCATTAGGAGACATGGCGGTGCCAGCTTCATGTTGTGGAGAGGCTTTCATTCAGCAGAGATGATAAAACTAAGAGTTAATGGAAAAAGATGGAGACAGCTGTTCCAGGATATGCAAACGACTTGCAGGTCAGGTGGTCCAGTAAATACCGTGAGATTTATGAATGCATGTTGAGAAAATATCAAATAGTCCAAGAGAGATTATTCATTTTGTAAAGCACTAATTTATAAACATGCATCGTTGTATATTTTTGAAAGAACTTTGCAACTTAAAGGAGAACTCTAATTTACAACCTGAAAGTATCTTCCTCTTTTGTTCTACCAAAAAGAAAGAATGGCCCAGTTTAATGTGTGAATATGCTGATAACCAGCGAACTAAAAACGCCAACTCCAAACCTTAAAGATGACAGCCGCTTCTGTGCTACAGACGGAAAGTCAACATACCTGTACGTGCCCGGTATAACACTTTAATAAGCCATTCCTCACGAGATAAATATTAAAGCCGACGTTGCTGCTGAGTGTGCATATTTAATCCGCTTTAGCTTAAAATTGCTACACTTACTGCATGACGGGAAATGATTTCCTTCCCGTTACTCAATGACAACCTCACACAGTCAGGCGCATCTTAGCCCAGCACAACCAGCCACTGCTTCCTGCAGCTATCTTCCTTTTACACCTAGCTAAAAATTTAGGCTAAGCATTTCGGTTATCTTCAGGTGATATTTTCTAGATATACACTCCCTGCACTGGAAAGCAGTCACATTTTTTTTTAAAGGAAACGTCAACGAGCATCCCCCGTTATGTACATACCAGAGTCGTTTCCGCTGCTTGTGCCTCCGGGGTGATTCTGGGGTGAAATCAATGCGGATTCACTATGTGGATTTGACTGATACTCCAATAGCAGCTAACCTACGGGAATTACTAGCATTTGAGTCCAGTGGAGGAGGTGGGAGTGAAAGCAAGCGGCCAGGCAGGCAGGCAGACAGACAGGCAGGCAGGGAGGGGAGCAGACTGGCTGGTAAAGAGAGAAGCTGCTGCAAACCATAGCAGGGAATCTGACTGAGACCTCTAGCGGCGTATAGTAGAATTACACACACATTTTACAAGCGCAGTAAAGGTGTAAGGGGCCAGGGGGATGGTAGCCTACGTCATCATGACGATTCATCGCTGCACAATGACCTTGTGGGGTAAAAATATAAAAATGGCAAGAGCTGCTATATTGGGGTTGAGACTGAGAATGCGGCCCCAACACGTCAAATTAAAGATCAAAACAATGCATGGATTTCACAAGATTATTCAGTGATCTAGCCCAACAGATGCACTGACAATCCAGTTTATTTTTTTCCTTTAATAAGTTTAAAAACAGAACAAAGACAAAAAACATATAGTTCATTCTGATGTGTGTTTCTTGGCAGAAACTAATTGCTTTTTTATTTAGGATGTTATAAGATGATTTTTATGATCTAATGTTTATTCCTTTATAATTAGTGAGTGTGTTTTTATTTTGCATTTGCTCTATAAACAAACCTGTCTTTACAATGTATGTTGTAAAGCTCAAATGATCATTATTTCATCAATAGTCAATCGTTAAAAAAAGAAAAAAAAAATCTACCACAAACATTATCAAGACAATTGTTTGGAGTAGAATAATAATGACAACACTTCTGTAAACACTTTTGATCATTGCTGTAAAGCTTTCACATGTTACCAATGCAATTTTGAGGATTTATCTGTGAAGATAACCTCTTGGAGGTTGGAAGGCCTCCTTGCTATCATTTTAATCTTTAGTTTCCTTGACAGATTCTCAATCAGATCCATGAAAGGAATTTGAGTTGGCCTCTCCAGAAGATACAGATAATCATTCATAACATTTAAATTTGGCTAATAAACTATAATAATAGGGAGCTAATAAATAACCAAATTACTTATCATTAAATGACAACATATGGTCACATTTTGTAAATTACATTGGAGCATTATTTTTTTTTATTAACAACATAATTCTTCAGGACAAAAAAAAAAACCCTCAATTATCCCAGTTTCCTATCAAATGATCTTCAACAACTGTGGATGCCAGTCAAAAGCACTTCAGAAATATTTTGATCCCAGAGTCAAAAATATTTACACAAAGTGATGGGCAATTCTACAAATACAAATATATTATATTAGAAGTAGCGTTATGCTTTTTAAATTGAATCTTCAAAATGCCAGCCGACCATGAAACTGGTCCTGATGCTGTTGACTTAAAAAAAAGTCTTCTAAAAAGTCACACCATTTGGAGGCTGGTGTCTCAGAGGGTTTTGCACATTATGACAGTTGACCAGAGAGCCGGACAGGATGATCGGGGCCTCAGTGTAAAGAAGCAGGTTACTCAAATGTAAAGCAGCCATCTGCGCCCAGTGTGGGCTGATCTACTGCTGTGCTTCCCCAGTAGAGGAGCTCTCTGCTTCCAGACCTACTCTCTTCAGTGACTCTGTGTACTTTCTCCTTCCAAGACTAACTATGTCCTCGATCTCCTCAGCCAGATCCCTCCTGCCGCTTTCTGTCATAGCGGCCATGAGCCTGGACACTGACCCAGGTCCTGCATTCCTCTGTCCTCGGGCCCAGTGAAACAGCATGTCCAGCACTAAGGCACCCAGGTTGTCCCTGGCGAGTAACACAAACAAGAGATGTTGCGTTATGAAGCAGCCAGCTGCAGCTGCCTGAGTGGAAAAGAATGGTGTAAAAATACACCATGCATGCATAAATCTGTCCACTCAATCACTAGCAGCAATGTGAACATTTGAAAGCAATGTATGATTTAGTGTAATCTGCAGTCATATGTGTATTTAAATAAAACGGCCCCCTAAAAGTAAGAAATTTTAATCTCCATACAATAACCACCATATTCTTGCTGTAAGGATATTACAGCAGGAATGTACATTGACTTTACATAACGAATCTTTTTCCAGGATGCGTCATGAGTGGGTTTTTTAGGCTTAGGAGAAGGGGGAGGGCCAGATGAGTAAACAGCCTGTGTGTAATCTCCTGCAGTGTCCCAGATGGCTCAATGATGGCTGACAGTGCAGATTAAAACAATCAAAATTTTCTCCTATTGCTGGTTCTCTTACATTTACATACCACCTCAGTCTACCTGGATTCCAGAGGTTTTCTTTTGCCATGTTTGCACGTCGATTACATAAATTACCTTTACAGCAATTATAAATTCTAGCAAGATTTAAGCTGCAGTTTTGAATTACTTTCAACCTGTTCCACAATCATTATCTTGAATATGCAAAAGTGAATTGAAGATTTTTACATGTTGTCTAATTGCAACTTTGCAACTCAAAACTGTAATGTATTTTAGTTTTACTTTATGCAATAGAACATCTCAAAGTAGTGCGTAATTGGGAGCAAGGAGGGAAACTAAAAGAGTAGCCTATTCAGACCCCTGATTCAGTTTTTATTGAACTCAAATACAGCTGCAAGCCTTTTGAGTTAGAGCAGTAATTGGATTTAGGATAAAGCAGGGTGAATTACAAATGCATACTACACTTGAATTTTACTTCAAAACATTTACTAAAACTATAAAACATTTCCTTCCAATTCACAAATTTTAACTGTTTTGTGTTGGTATGTCACGTAAAACCTGAATTTAATGCATCAATATTGCAACTCCACAAAATGTGAGAAAGCTCAAGGGTTTCAAACACTGTCACAATGAACCGTACAGAGAAAAGCACATGCATATTTAGACAATATTTCAGACAACAGTTGTATTCCAGATTCTGCTCAAAACGCTGAAAAATATTCATTAAAGTTATTTTCCTTTTTCTGCCCTAATAGACCTAAAAAGAGAAGTTAAACATCTAATTGCAAGATAACAACCAATCACAAGAGTTGATGTGGTATCAAAACATCTCTTAAATAAAAGCAAAACATTTTCCTTTACCAACACTAGAGAAATGTCTCTCACACAGTTCTGAAACAAAAAAATACAAAATTCCAACATCTTTGTAGGTCAGACACATTATAATTCTATTTTTGAAGTAATCCAAGACAACTATTTATTCTCACCTATGTTTGTACTCTATGCGGTCCAACTCTTCATAGCTCATCCCAAGGTTAATACCAATGACACGCCAGTCCCGTCCAATCTGCAGGGAGATGGACAGCAGGTTGGCTTCTGTAAGGTAGCCGCTCTCTGGGTCACCCAGGTTCAGGGGAGGATATTGGAGCTCCTCCAGGTTAAAACTGTTATCTGAATTCAGACCCTGTAAGTGAAACATGGAAATGTTTGCCTTAAGGTGGCGATATTATTCAAAGAAAGAAGCTAAAAAGGTTTAGAAAAGCTGTATTTTTGTCAGTGGAATGAACAAAAAGCAAGAAGAGCAACTCAAACAATAGTGTGAATATTTTGCAAATATTTTATATATAAAGGTAAAAAATTTAGATAGAAACATGATAAAGAAAAGCAACAGTGTAAGTGAAAAGTGGGAAGCAACAATGTCTGGCATTTTAACTAACAGGAAGTCTTAATGGTAAAGTAGCGAGCCACTGGGTGTCAAGTCCTTTCCTCTTTTTGGCTACTTCATCTGGCAGATCACTGGGAATCTCCCCTCTGTAGAATGACACCTGAAAAAAGAATTACAAACATTTAGATTAAAAACTGCAACTTGCTCAGCAAACATCACCACAGCTATTTGCTCAAGCTTTGCTCTTTTTGTTTCCCTTTAAATTCAAAATTAAGTTACACTAGGTTCAGTGAGGACATAAACTGTACAAAAGGCCTCAAATCACATCATCCAACTTACTTCCTATTATGCAACGTGTTTCCTATAAACAAGTACAGAAAGTTATCCTCTTTCAACCTTTACCCCACTCACGACAGTACGACATGTTTCAGCCACAACCCTGAGAGCACACTTATTTATGCTCTTTCCAATTTCCAAGAATGACTTCACTGAAAAACAGCCTGCAGGCCAAAGTTTTTTAAAGCTGCAACTATATATTTTTATCTTGTGGCTAGGCAAGCAAGTATCATGAAAGGATTCCAAAGAGGAAAACCAGTGTCTATCTTTATTCCCGTCATCTAAACAATGTAAGGTGAGGTGTGACTGAGTTTAATCCTGTTTTCTCTTCATTTCGGTGAGTTGATTGTATCAGTTTCATATTGGCTGCTAATGGCAGTCAGTGGAGAAGTACAGGTAAACCCAGTGTAAGGACACCACCATGTTTAATGACATAATTTGATTTATTATGTGCAGCAGGAGCAGCACACCTCACTGATACCACCTGCAATCCGTGCAGATGCAAAAATAGCACCTTGCAAATCTCAGTAGGTTTAAAGTATCATAGAATTACAGAGCACATTCGCCGCACAAACCATCAGCATAAGAAGAGTTTTATAATATATGACAGAGATCACTGAGAAAATGAATGAAATAAACAGCATGATGGATTCCCAGAATGTTTGTAATAGATTATTAAATTATTTTCCTAATAACTTTAGAAGGGAGCCAACTATAGACTTAACACAAAAATATTTCAATTAGAACACCCTCCTCCCTACACTATCATAGGTTACCAAACAGATTATATCCAAGTTCAGTAAAGATGATATCTAAAAAGAAATCTGTTTGACAACAAATGCACAGGAGTCTTAAGTAACCTTTAGCTGAAATTTGAAATTTGAAGCCCTTTCTGCATTAAAATTTTCACTTTCAGAGTCAAGCTGAGATATATATGAAACACATAGAAGAAAAATCTTAACTTTTAATAAACCAATTTCCTTCTTGGAGTCACTCAGCCTTGTTTTATTTCAATAGAACAACATCTGCATCTTATTTTGCCTTTATTGGGTCTTAGATGTGAGATATCAAAACAGGCTTCCTTTCCTAAACTGAAAGTAACCAAAGTGAAGCAAAGCAACAGGGTTGATCTCCATTTATTTTGTGCATACTCAATGTAAATTAAAATCTAATGCTCTTTACTCATTGTATTATCAACAGAGTGGACATGTAATATCCATTGTTATTCACTGCTCTGTGTTTCTTACCTGTCCCCTCACCGGCCCTTTTTGCCCCTGAGCAGAACAAATGTACACTTCCTTCACATTTTTCAGACTGGAGTAAAACACAAAACACAGACGCCCCTCAACACAATCCGGCCGGTCTGAGGAAAATAAATAAAGATGTCAAAAAGAGCATGTTTACAGATGTTACCCATCTCACATAATTCGACATTAATGGCAGCCAAGATGAATTCCAACCTGTAACGATGTCTAAGCCCTTCTCAAAACCAGCAAAGAACTGCTCTCCTTCCAGCAGGTCACACAGGTCTGAGGGGGAGGTCCGTCTTGAACTCTGCCCTCCATCTGAGCAGAAAACTCACACAATTACTGCTGAGCATCTATACTTGAGGTTCCAAAGAAGGTCAAAAGTTTAGATGCCAAACCTTGTTAGCAGGCAGGCACTGGAGCAGAACCTGAGCGGGATCCGTCTTCCGCTGGAGGACGAGGAACTGGACTTTAAATTGTTTTAGCCGTTGATAAACCTTTCTGACCACCCCGCTAACACAACGCTGTGTAGTGTACCACAGCCAGTACCTGCAATAGAGCAGATAAACCAAAGTTACAACACCCCCAGCATACAATCTGAAGTATGTCAATTGGAAATTGCATAACAAAGCACAGCAGCTTACCAGGAGAAGTGGGTAATGTAGAAAACGGCGTACAGATGGGTAACATACAGAGACACTTGTGATGTAATGTCAGTCCAGGTTTGAGCAGCTGGATCTCCGTGAAGCACATGTAATTGAGACACATCGGCTTCATACCCTGTGGATCCACAGTAAATGTTAATGCATGCTAAAATATTCTGCTCATGCATGCATGTGAAAACCATGATGGCCGATGGAACCTGTGATTCCTGGCGGCAGAGGGATCTGGACTTTAACTGGCTGCAGGAACTGTGAGGCAGGAGTCTGGGAGAGGCAGAGGAGGGGGCTGACTCTGGCCTGAGGATCGCCACACAGAGCCTGCACCTCAAACTCAGACACCTGCAGCACCTACAGAGAGAGAGAGAGAGAGAGAGACGCATCAACGACTGGTCATGGCAACAATGGTGTTCCTACTTGTGGCAATTTACATTGAATTTTTGTAAGTCACAAGTTCTATTGTTTAGTTTTTTCTTTAGGCATTTAGGATCTATTGAAGTCAATTTAGAACCAAAGTCTGAAATTAATCTTTGGATTTGGAATTGTTATGATTATTTCAGTAACTTTTAGAACCTCCCATTATTTTAAGAGATATTTTTTGTTTGTCAGATGTCCAGTGTGATGATGGGAGGTTTTTTAACCCTCCTGCGGTTTTAAGAAATGGGTCATTTGGATCCCACAGGGTTTACTCTGTGCCTTTTACTCACAATGACACTGAAATCAAACAATCAAGTCAAAAGTGTGTTCAAAAACAAACCAGCTGTTGCCACCCATTGGTTTTTCTTGGAATAATTTTGATTTTGGATCTCAGAAGTTTGTGCTCTTTTCACTGCTGTTTGCTGACCTCACCTCTAGGGTTATAGTGCGAGTCTGTGCAGTGGAGTCAGGAGGGAACTGAAGCTTTATTCCAGGGTTGGAGCTGGACACCAGAAGAGCTCCTGCTGGTGTGACAGAGCAAGTATCCCTCACTGGTCTGGACACTGCCATAAACCAAGAGAAGTGGCTCACAGAGGAACATGCCAGCTACAAAAACATAAAAGTGTATTTTATTCCACAAGTAACACTATGATCTGCATTAAAATAGAAAAACAAGGTTTCCGGTTCAATTTCAGATTTTCTCATTTACCCTGGCTGGACGTCCCCCAGGATGACAACAATGCTCCTCACTTCCTCTCCTTAGATCAGTGGGCAGAGTGCTCCATGTCTGCCCGTCAAACATGCGCAACACCACCTCCCCTCGTTTGGTCCGATGATACGGCACACACACCTCCACAGGCTGAACAACAGAAACCCAAAAACATTCCTAATAGTCGTTTGCATAGTCGGAGCATTAATGGAGACTGCAACCTGTCTGATTGGATCCCCATTGGCCAAGTCCAAATCGTAAAAAAACATTTATCACAAAAACAGTTACACATGCTAAATATAACAGTAATGACCTAACATACTGATGTATAAATGTAGAATTATAACACTATATAATAAACTAATTAAACAGGGCTCTTGTAATGTAACAAAATATTGACAAATTGAAGCAAGGTTAATGCTTCCTGGATGCTCTTTAAGAGTACAAGAGCAAAACGTGGAGAATACATGCCTAACTTCTCTAGATTTCAAGGCTTATTAATAATTTTTCATGGCACTATACATTTGTGTAAATGTAATAAACTATAATGAATCATTTCCACACCTTTAAAAACGTAACACCATGAGGACGAAGCTCCAGGGGCCGACTCAGAAGGATGTCGTGTTCCTCCAGCCACACCCACTTCCTGTTTGGCCTTTTCTCACCCCACGTGAGTTTGGTGGTTGTCATCAGGCATCCAGGGGGGAACAACAGCTCAGCCCCTCCTGGGAGAAACACATGGCAACCAGCAGACGAAACAAAGAAGCTAAAGAGCAAAGGAGAGGGACATGTTTGAATTCTTCCTGCAATGCTTAAGCAGACAGTGTTAGTTTACAAATTTGATCATGTTACTGCAGAGCTGTACCTGTGCTTGTCGAATCTAAGATGCAACTTTGGCATTTTTGGGTGATCTGATAAGACAATTACAATGAGTACAATACAAAAAGTGCATTGGATGATTACAATAAAAGAAATTTGAGCATAAATCAATTTATGTTTGCTCACCCGGTACGGGAGGCAAAGGAGGCGGCGTCGGAGGTTTTCCCAAAGGATTATCGCGAACGTCCATTGTAAGCAGAGGGAGTTCATTCAGACATTTTGGAATTACCCGAAACTCATTGCTGTAAATGACTAGTTCCCTGAGAGAAACAAGAGAGCCTGTGCAACAAATAAAAACTTGTCAACAACTTAACTCCCAGTAAACAGAATATCTTGTTTATTTCTAAAGTGGTCTATATCTAAAATTGTAATTCACACTGAACCTCTTACCCATGCTCTCTGGAAGCCATTTCAACTTGTTACAAGACAATTCCAACTTAACAAGCTCCCCCAGGAAACCAATTTCATCAGGCAGATGCTGGAGAACATTATTTGATACATCGAGCCTCTGCAGCGCTTTTAGTTGGCCCACGCTTGGGGGAATAGATACCAATTTATTCCCCATCAGGGACAGGTAGGTTAAGGATGATAATTGGCCTAGATTTGGAGGCAAAGCTGAGATGTGGTTGTGGCAGAGAAGCAACATGGACAGTGCCGGCAGTTGGAGCAGGCATGATGGCATACAGGTAAGCTGGTTGAAAGAGAGATCCACATATTTCAGGTGAGACAGATTTGACGTGGAGTCTGGCAAACTGGTGAGGAATCCAGGCAGGGGATCACCTCGTGAGTCATAAAAACGATGTCCTTTAAGAAAGAAAAGTAAATACAAAAGATAGTGAATGTAATATTTTCAGAGCAGATGTTTTATTTTAGATATCCAAAATACCTTTTGTTCAGTCTACAAACAATTTTTTATATTTATTTTTTAAAAATCTATATATTTCTTACAATAATAAATGGTGTCGCTTTTCTAATTTAGATGTGTTGACAGTCAGCTCCAGTTAGGAAAAAACTTGTAGATATCTGGAACAAACTTTATTGTTTCAGAAGTTTGTTCCAGAAAGTTTATTTTGTTCCATAAAGTTTAGTTCCAGAAAATATAAAGATATATTTTAGATATCTTTATTCTCAGTTGTCTCTAGCAACAGACAATGTCATTTTAACAGGAAGGATTGTTGCGACTGAAATCCTAAAATAGGTACAGACAAGACTGTGATTTGATTGTGTTACATCAACCTGCCAGAGACAACCAAATAATTTCTCAAAGCAGTGCTAGTTATTACTTGAGAAGAATTTATCCAAACTAAATACAAAAATATGGGAATATGCATGCTAATGTGTTGGTGATGCTTTGTGTTACCCCGGATGGCCAAAGAGTGAAGCCCTGTCATATGGGGAAGGACATCCAGTGCAGAATCAAGCCCAGGTTTGTCCTCGGAGCCCAGTCTGAGGTACTTGATGCCCCTCAGATGATCAGGGTCATACCCCCATACCAAGGGCAACGCAGCTGCTCCTCCAAGGTAAACATCCAGGGTCAGCCTGGTGTCTGTCATGATGGCAGAAAGCTCCACAGAAGGAGGCAAGGGTGGCGACAGAGACAGGACTGAGCCACGGGAAGATGAGGAAGATGAAGAAAGTGGTTGAAACATCGACGAGAAAGAAGAAGAGAGGCTTGAGATGGAGCGATCACTGGGATCCGCTGAGAAAGCCTCCCTCTCTGGTTCAGCAGCCTCAGCTCCAGCTCCAGGCGCATGATGTGGTTCTCTCAAACCAGGCACCGATTCCCTACAAGCCAGCCAAGCTGGGGGGACGTTTAGATTTTCGGGTGCGTTATTCTCCATCTTCTGACCTGCTTTGTTTTAGAGTCCAACGAAGATCAAGGTCTCCACCTTCCTCATGAGGCTCTCTCCATAAAAAGCGTTTATAAAACACTTTTACTACTGCAGTGATGTCTCTGGGGTTCTCGCTTTCAATAATACGTCACATGACTGATTACAGGCAAATTTGTACTTCATGGCAGTAAGGATGAGTGGTGAGAACTCCTTATCAAGACAAATTCAATGTACGAAGAAAGAGTAACTATAAAAGTCGCATACACCGATCTTAAGTAAACGTAAGCCATAACTTTCTTTAAATAGTCAAACAAATGTGCATACTATTTTAAAACATATGTTTTTTCTCCAAGCTATCACAGTTTTCCGGGATATAAACAGGAAATTTTAACATCGGGTTTGACTTTTCGTTGTGTGACGCTATTTCCTGGTTCCAGAACGTTTTTAAAGCAAATCCGTTGCGTCACTGTGGCGCGCTTGTTTTAAGTTACGCTGGGTTCCGGAGCGAGAAGGCACTAAAGCGGGTATTAGAATCCAATTGGTGCTGACGGTCCCGCCCCTATCTCTGGTTCTTTTATTGTGCAACAAGCGTAAAGTTAGTAGCGCCGCCAAAGTTTCAACTAAGGGCGGGACAATGTTGTCAACGTGTTTAGTCCATGCAATTTCACATTTAGGCGCTTGGTGTCGCTGTTTATTCTGGCAGAATAACAAACTGCGATTGCTAATATTTTTTAAAAAATGTCTTTGTTCAGTTTTGGTTTAGCATTCAAACAAAAACATATAAATCTATATTTCTTGTGCCAGGATTCCCATCAGAAGTTAAGGTAGAACATGTTAATAAATATTTAATATTGTTTTCAAGAGAAATTAAAATAAATGTGACTGCAAAATGGGAAAGAATGTGTGATTTAATAAATAAATAACAAATTGACTAAAACTTACTTAGCAGACTATTCTGTAAAAGCAGTGAAACACTGTATATAGTTTGTCCTTTGAGCCAAAATCACAGCTTATTTATTATTATTATTTAAGGTTATCTAATCAAGATTAAAATTGCTGTCCCAAAACATGACATAAAAAATTTGAAACAATAAAACCTTGGAAGCATTTTCAGGAATAACATTCAGCTATCAAATATCTTTGTTAATAATTTTAGCTACATGTTGTTTATTGTTTTTTTTTTTAGTTTGTGAGCCCTAGCAATGTTTCCTGGAAATCTACTGCGCCAACCAGCAGGCGTCTTTGATTTAATGTTTATTTCAGCCTGTGCTGCAATAAACTTACATTCATCTCTAAAATTATACTAAGTTTTCTGATGCACAA
Organism: Poeciliopsis gracilis; assembly: GCA_911649635.1. Taxonomy (NCBI): domain Eukaryota; kingdom Metazoa; phylum Chordata; class Actinopteri; order Cyprinodontiformes; family Poeciliidae; genus Poeciliopsis; species Poeciliopsis gracilis. The sequence goes on from CAJVRI010001093.1 coordinate 1,475,747, forward strand.
AATATATTAGAACACATTCTGGCAAGATCTTTGATATTTAATGAAATATTTACTTTTCTTTTGTACAAAAGAAATGAAAGAAAAAAACATTAAGGATCAGAAAACATTTTCCTGTAATAAAGTAGACCAATTCAGAAATTTGATTGACGTGAGAGTGAGACCTCTTGTTTGTATACAATGTTTGTTATTTTCAGTTAAACTTAAAAATGCTTTATTTATAACAAAAAGAAATTCGGTGTTGCCCACTTTATTTGGGGGTGGGGCTACATCACACATTAATGACTAGAAGAATTCCTGGTCTGTTGTTGCAGAAACATGACTAGTGTGACAGTGCCACTCTGATACAAAAAATATATATCATTATAAAGAGATAATTATATTATGGCATATTATCTCATTATAAGAAAATTAAATCATTATCTCATTATAATGAGATAATGAGACAATGATCTCAATATATATTTTATATTATGAGATAGTATGTCATAGTATATAATTATATAGTATCTCAATATGCTATATTGAGATATTCATTATGATAATATTATCTCATTATAATAACATTATGCTGAGATAGTATCTGGTATAATGTATACTAGTAGGGTATCTCATAGCCTACTATGAGATACTATGACATAGTATCTCATAGATACTATGAGATAGTACTACTATGATATTGTATCTCATAGTAGAATGACTATCTCATAGTAGATACTATGAGATAGTATCTACTATGAGATACTATCATATAGTATCTCATAGTAGGCTATATAATTATATAGTGTCTCAATATAGTATATTGAGATACTCATTATGATAATATTATCTCATTAAAATAACATTTATAAACTCATTTTATACTATGAGACAGTATGTCATTATAATAGCATTATAGTGAGATATTATGAGATATAAAATGAAATATAATGAGATACTATCTCATTATATACTATGAGACAGTATCTCACTATAATAACGTTATTATGATGAGATATAATGAGATATATAATGAGATATAATGAGATATAATGAGATACTATCTCATTATATGCTATGAGATACTATCTCACCACCGCCTCCAAGACTTCGATGGAAACGCTCTCTGCGGATGGAGAACTTCTGGGCATCATTGCTTCTCAGGTTTATGCTGCTAAAATGGCGAGAACGAGATCAGATCTGGGCTCTGCGGCCAGCAAGTGCAAAGTGACGGTTAGAGAAAAAAGAATGAAGTAATAAAGACCCTGCCTATGACGTCTGTCTACACGTCATCGGCACATAAAGGCATCAAACCCACCCGAACAACAGTCTTTTATCTCATCATGTAATAAGTCACGTTGTGTCAGCAGCCACTCTACTGCGCATGTCGCCTTCAGACTATTTAACTATTTAAATTATAGACAGTTGTGCTAATTAAATATGTTACATCCTGCAGACACCGCAGATCTCCTCTCTTCATGATAACTTATATTTTAGGGAAACCCTGTTCTGGTTTCCTTATTGTTCACCATGTTCGTCTCATTTAGAGGGACTGAGAGCTGATCATTTTATAGTGAATAAAAGCGCTTTATTATCGCTATTAATATCCGCTGTTTGGGGAATTTTCTCTCCCATTTATAGACTTCCCTGCATCTAATCATTACGGCTCATTCAGACTGAAATCTTTTTAGAATACAAATCTATAAACACAGGGAAAGTATCACATCTCGCTTTCACAATAGGATGTGTTCATCTGGACCTTTCTCAACACGGACTTTATTTTGTCTTATTCTGCGAACAGTTTATTCAAGGAAGCGATCAGTCAGAGATATTGCACAGAGCACTATTTGGGCTTCAAATTTCCTTTTGTTGAAAACATCCAAGAGTTTTGTTAATAACAGGAAATGTTAAAGTTACATATCCCTTATGAAATATACAGGCACAGTTTTTTTTTTTTTTTTTTTTTTAAGTCACCTTCTGGCGCAGCGCTATTATGAAATGAAAGGCTTCTTGCATTGTGAATTTCAGCGACTGTCATGTAAACTGAGGGTTCCAGAAATCAGTTCACCTTTCTTCCAGATTCTTTTGTGAAACAAACTCAAAATAAGACCTCTGGTCTCTGAATTTTTGCACTTAGGAACATAAACATTGAACAAAACAAAACGTGGAGTTCCGCCTTGGGAAATAACTTTTGACAATGTCAGAAAAAAGTGACCGCAAACTGACTTCATCTGCAACTCGGCGATGAAAACTATGATTGGTTAAAATGCAACTTTGTACAATTCTCATTGGTCAAGGTCTTTTTCCGGCTAAAATGTGATTGGTCAAGTTGTTTATCCTGTATCCTCCCTCTTGGTTACGCAAACAAAGCATGTGAAATAATAACAATCGCCTAAAGTTTACTACGTATTTATTAATTTCCTCCGATCTAGTTGATTTAAAAAGCTGCTAAGAACTTTCAGTGTTAAGGAATTTGCGCGTTGCTTTCAGAACTATTTTCATTTTTAATCGCTTGCTGAGGCAATAACAAAACTAACTGGTAAAGGTTTAGTACTTTGAGTGCGTCATGCGAAAGGAGAACGATTTAAATTTTAGAGTCTGGTTTTGCAAAATAAACGTGTAAGCTGTTTCGGCAACGTTTTAATTCAAAGTGAAGCTTTTGCGTCTTCGGTCACAGCTCTGAACAAGCATGTTCCCGTTAGACTCGCCCTGGAACATCTCCTTCGCAGGTTGCGGCTTCCTGGGGATCTACCACATCGGTGTGGCCAGCTGTCTGCAGGAGCAGGCTCCTTTCCTGGTGCAGAACGCCAGACACATCTATGGGGCCTCTGCTGGGGCCCTCACCGCCACTGCGTTGGTCACTGGAGTGTGTCTCGGTATGTACCAGCTGTTGTCTGTGCGCACCTGCATAGGATGGAGAGACTATGGCATCCAGTTTCAATTTTTAGATGCAATAGTTGCATGAATTGTAACATTAAACCAGCGCAAACAAATGAGAATGTAACCTATTTTAATTTCACTTTTAGTTTCAGCTCAAATTAAATCTTTCTTCTTGTCACCTTAAATCATCACAAATGTCTTAAAAATAAAGATTTGGGGAGTTATTTGAGCTGAGTAGAGTTTGACTTTATTGAACATAGTGTAATAAAAGAATGAACAAAGTTTTATACAAAGAAAAGCAAACAAACAGTCAGTTTGCTTACACGTTCAAATATGTTTTTATCATTTTTTTCAGTGCTCTGTAAACTATTAGTCTTCCATAACAGTTATTTTCTGTGAAAGTCAGGCTGTTAACAAAACCAAAATAGTTATTTAAAAGTACATAGGTTGCTTCATCCCGTAATGCAATAACTCTGTTTAACTCCACAGCAAATTTCAATGCAATTAAGCTGACACAAGGTCTTACAAAGTAATCACTGCCATTTGTTGGTTAACTCTAAATGAATAACATATATTTATTATTAACTTATTTCTTTGGACCAACATTATTTTGTTGTTGTTGCTTTTGTTGATCAACTTGGCTTAGATTGAGACCATAAAGCATTTGGCACAGCAAGTGGATGTAGCATTTTTAGTGTCTCTAAAGTAAATATAATAAAAAATGCAAAGTAACTTAATTTAATGTTAAGCTATCAAAATAAACTCTTATTTTTAATTGGATATATAACTTAAGTTACGTATGGTAACAGGTTTCCTCTCTTGAACTGAGTCGGTTCAGCTCAGGTTGAAACTGTCTCAAATTAAATCTAGCCCTCTTTAGAAAAGAGGAAAACTTAAAAACATTTTCCTTAGCATAACTTTATTCATACTCATAATCATTACTAAGATAATCAACTGACATTATTCACGTATATACATTTTAATCAAAGAAAAAGTAATTTATTTTAAGTCTAAGTTTCGCTTGTTTGGAAAAGTGAACTTAAAAGAGTCAAGACAAGTTTCCCCAAATGGCCTGAAGTTGGGCTTGACTGGGTTTTAAGTTTTGTTAAAGTAATATCAAATAAAATTATTAGTTTTTTCTGATGAGGTTTTTTATGAGATAGCTCACCTAAATAACTGTACCTAAAAGGTATCTTAGTGTCTATATATTAACTATGCAGTGCAAAAACAATGCTAATTGTTGTTATTTATTGTACCTCGATATTGTCATTCTGGGGGGGTTGTTATTTATAGCTTTTTCTATCGCCAGGTTCTGCTCAGTAATTCCCATGAACCCAGGTGAATACATAAAGAAAGTCCTATCTGTCGTTTAGATCATCTCAGAATAATGCATATTGGGTGCTACATTTACATCGAATTCTTTATAAAGCTGTACAAAGAAGCTTAATTGTCTATGTAATTTCAATTACTTTACTCCAGTCTAGTAGTTTACACTCATTAAAGCAATAAATGTCTAACCCTGATGTTTGTGATCCACATGATTGTGAACCTTCGTTCCTGTAATTAACTGCAGGAGATGCTGGGGCAAGCATAATTGAAGTTGCCAAAGAGGCAAGGAAGCGGTTCCTCGGACCCATGCATCCCTCCTTTAATCTGGTGAAGATTGTCCGTCATGTCCTGAGGCGGACTCTGCCCGCCGATAGCCCCCATCGGGCCAACGGGCGACTGGGAATCTCTCTGACCCGTGTGGCAGATGGAGAAAACGTCCTGGTGTCTCACTTCAACAATAAGGAGGAGCTGATTCAGGTATATACTAAATGACATTAAAACAAGACAGTTTTTACAGCTGCTTGCCTATTCTCACTCGTCTGGAGTGAAACAAGTGAAGTTCCTCTAATTCTCACACCGTTACTCTGCCCAGACAAATTCACTCCAAAAAGGTTTCAACTATTTATCCATCCGTCCATTTTCTGTTCACCCTTATCCCTCGTGGGGTCGGGAGTTGCTGGTGCCTATCTCCAGCTACGTTCCGGGCGAGAGGCAGGGTACACCCTGGACAGGTCGCCAGCCTGTCGCAGCTCAACTAACTTGCAATTATTTGTTTTTTTATTAGGCATGTGTCTGCAGTGCCTACATCCCCGTGTATTGTGGCCTCATTCCTCCCACACTGCAAGGCGTGGTGAGCAAATTCTCTGTTCCTTTTCCTGTTGTTGCCATTCTTCTGTTTTCAGACTAATTTTAACTCTGTGATTTGGGAAGATTTACATTAAAACTGATTTTTCTAATGTGTTGTAAGAACACTAACTTAATTTTGTTTTATCTTTGTTGCTTTTGGCACATTTTCTTTTTCTGTCTCCATACCCACTGGGTAGAATGTGTTTGTTCCTAATGGCATATGTGTGTAAACAGTGGTTATAAAATTCCACTAGTGATAGTGTTTGTCTGAAATGTTACTCTCAGGGGGGAGGTTGGAAAGTCTTCTTTTTCCTCTTTTCTGTTTTGTTCGGCATGTTTCTAGTGCAAAGGTTTTTTTCTGAGAAATATCACTGAGTAATGCAAGCAGTATCGCCCTTCCACTGTGAACTTTATGACAAGTTTTTCGGAGTATAACATTGCATGAGAAAGAGCGTGCATGTGCCTGTGTGTGGTGCCTGCGTGTATGTGTGTGTGTGTCTGTTTGGATTGAGGCAAAACTTAGAGAGTGGCAGAGCCAAAATGTGATCAGGTGGCCTCACATGTGATTTGATGTTTCCTTAGTGCCCTCTTGTGACTTAAATCCTGATGTCACAGTCTCTTTACACACACACACGCTGTGTAAACAGACTAACACTTCCACCAAAACTAAATCAGTCGTTTAGTTTTTCTTCTCACAAATGTACACTGATGATTAAAAAAATAGTTGTGCAATAATGTATGGGTTTGCACTGCAGGATTTCACAGAATGCTACAATTTTGAAAAACACCCTGCAGAAAAAAACGGATTTGTGTGTAGATAGATGGTTGGGTTCAGCTAATCTGCTGGCATTAGCGTAAATTATAGTTAACAAGCAAGTTTTGACTAATTCTGACAGATTTAGAGTTGCAAATGATCTAACTCTATGTATCTGAGTTAAATTCTGACTCTTAAAAACCTTCTGGGATATACTGTGATGACAACGATAAATTTATTCTCATACTCAGTTCCAGTTCTTAAATGCAGCTCTCCAGAATTCAAGAGTACACTCCAGAAGAAGAAATTTGCTCAAAAACATGAGAATGAAGAGTTTATTATTAATGATAATAATAAATGAACAGCTGCTTTGTTGTTTGCATTGAACCCTGTGAATTTTTAAAAATCTAATTAAGATTAAAAACAAAAATAAACTTAAGATGTTTTGTAGGGGAGACTTTATATCTAAAGTTTATTTGATTGATTTCATTTAAAAGTCTGGTTCGTAGCTTTGACATTTCATAATCTTTGAGAAAAACCTGCCTTATCAATACAGGGGATATGAGCTCACTATTATCGCATCCTGTTTGTTCCTGCACTGTGGATGAATGCCCCCTCAGTTCCGTTTGTGGAAACTTTGTGGATTCATTGATCTGACTCTGTTTGCTCTGCTGCTATTTATCTTTTACCATTCAGCGATATGTTGACGGGGGAATCTCAGACAACCTGCCACAGTACGAGCTGAAGAACACCATCACGGTCTCCCCCTTTTCCGGAGAGAGCGACATCTGCCCTCGAGACACTTCCACCAACATCCACGAGCTACGTTTCACCAACACAAGCATCCAGTTCACCCTCACCAACCTATACAGAGTCTCTAGGGCGCTTTTCCCACCAGATCCAATGGTAGGCCTTTCTCTAATAAAGTGTTCCTACCCCTAGAGTTTTTTTCACATTTTGCTATTGATATTTGTGATCGTGATCATGCAAGTGCAAGGCAGTTGGAGAAAACCAACTAATCTTCTAATCTTTTAATGTTTTGATCTGTGTTTTATGGTCTGTGTTTGTTGCTGTTTAATTGTTTTAATGATTGCAGCACTGAGATTTCTGTACATTTACTTATTGTGTTTATTAAAAATCCCAATTAGTCTCTACTGTAATAGAGACTATTCATCCTGGGGTTCACACACCACAAACATTACAATAAAATCATACTTTTACAAAAATTACAAGAAAAAGACATGATGAAATATCAAAGGACACAAACAAAATCAAAACATAAAATTCAAGTCAACCACCTCAACAATTTAAACATTTTACAAACATTACAAAAGATAATGTTTGCATGTAACAGCATGTAAGATGGAGTGATCACACTGGACTACTTTGACACATAAAACATAAACATAAATCTGTGTTTGAATGCAGGTCATGAAGGCCATGTGCAAGCAGGGATATAAAGATGCTCTCCACTTTTTAAAGAGAAACGGTAAGACTTGTTTTATTCAAAGCTCCTTTGAATAAATCTGGCTATAAACTAGCATTATTGATTTCTTGTTTTTGTCTCATGACCACAAACGTTTAGGTTGTACACAGCATGTCGGTCCTGATACATTATCAAAACTCATGCTTCCTTTCACCATGTCAGCAAATCAATCGGCTGTTTTTTCCTTGTGATAAGCTCGAATTGCTCACCATAGTTATTTAAGTACACACAAGCAGTGAAATTTATATTTGGTTGTTAAACAGCACATTTACCAAAGATATTATATTTTTTATAGAATATATTGATGAATCAGTAATGTTTATATCTGTTTTGTGTGAAATTCAGGATTGCTTAATTACACCGGGCCTCAAACAGACAAAGCTTTGCTGGCCAACAGAGAAGAACATAAGGCTTGTGATGAAGGGCAGGCTGAGACAAACAATGAGGCAGAAGAAAAGCCACAGATGGAGGCAAAAGTGATGCTTCATGACAGCTCCTCACTAGATGAGCATATCATCGAGTATCTTCCACCTGCTGTGCACAAAGGTAAGATTTCACTCAACCTGACAGTGTACTATATTTAATATATCTATTTGCAGTTTGTGTGGAAGTCTTCAATAGCCTTTGTTTTGTTTCGTTCTTCTTTTCTGCTTCATTATCAAGGTTTAAAACAATTATTAAACATGTTTTCTTAAGTCATTTTTTAAGTTTTAATTGCAGCTATTGCAAAAACACATTTCCAGCCTTTGTTATACATGCCTTTGTAGATGAAAAACATTTTATGTCCTTGATAGGTTCTAATTGGACAAGAATCCCATATACATATCAAAACTGGTTTTGTACACCAACATTAAGTTTTCTAATGAGTCAACCCAAAGAAACTATTTAAAAAATGCTGCTAAAAATGTATGGCCTGTGCTTAAAGGTCTCTGCAAAGAGTGAACTCTACCGGTTCTGCCAAGACGACCTGAGGTCAAGCTGGGACTTGCTTATATTCAGTGTGTATTAATATACTTAAGCTGGTGTGAAATGAAAAAAATTCACAAGAAATTCATCCAATTATGCACCCAAGTATTTATTTATTTTTAAAATGAAGTTGTGTTATCCATCCACCTTGAGGAAAGATGTTTCAGATGCATCATTAAAACTCCAAAGTTAACAACGGTGGCAAACTATATTCACTAAATGTATAAATACATGCATTAAATTGAGCAAGTGTTTAGTTACATAACTCATGAACGCATGACTTTCTTTAACTTCTGCATGTTTGGCGCCCCCTGCAGCTCTACTGGAGGCCTGCCTAGAGAGGAGGAGCCTGGCGCAGTCTCTGGGCAACCTGCTCCCTGTCAGGATGGCATCAGCCATGATGCTCCCCTACACTCTCCCTCTGGAGTCTGCCATGTCCTTGACTCTCAGGTGACGTGTGACTTTATCACATTACACCCCATTCCTACTGTTTCTGATAATGTTGTCCGTGTCTTATTGTATGTTTTATAACCAAAGTCATTTTTCAGGAAACAATGTTTTTAAAGTATTGAAACTGTGTAGATTTGAAGTTTATTTCACCCACTTTTTTGTCTGGGCATTATTTTCACCCCTTATGAAAACTGGTAAAAGGCGGCAAGAATAACTTGCTTTTTGTAATGTAGATGCTTAATATCACACTGAATACTTTGAAAAATGCAACTATTAGCTAAAGTATGCTTGTTTATTGTCACAGCTGCAACATTCATTGGTACCTGTAGCAATATCACTCTCCTTTTACAGGTTCACAATTTTTATGAACTTATGAATTAGTAATCCTCAAGTTACTATTCCTCTGACACAGTTGCCCTTTTCTCTGACCTCAAAATTTAAAAGACAGTGGATCATCTCATTCACAATTTGCAAATGAGTGTTCAGGTTATAAAAGCTAAAAGAAAAAAGATAATTCCATGCATTTGTCCATATTTAAATTCTGGCACAAACAAGGTGGATGAAGACCTGAGCTTTTCTTGAAACAATGAACAGTGAGGACTGCATAAAAATGGCATCTCTTCATCACCAGGTCTCTTAACTTAACTTTACTTTAATACTTTTCTGCATACGTTACTAGGTGCAACATTTTGATAGTTGAGGGCAATGTTTATCGCTGTTACTGAGGATGTTAGGTTGTGCACCGACTGATGATGATGTCTTCCATGTGCAGGCTTCTGGAGTGGCTTCCAGATGTGCAGGAGGATGTGGGCTGGATCCGAGAGCAGATACAGAAAATCCTGCAACGTCTTCTGCATCAGGCTTCCAGAAACTTTTCACAGCACATATCTGCCAGGTAGTTCATAAAACCAACAGTCACTGTCACAGTCTAATGTTGCATAACATGTCAGACATGTCTGTACACACCGGACTGACAGAGGCTGCTCTCTGCAGTATTTGATCCTGGCAGGATTTCAGCTTTGTGCGACCTGCAGAAGCATATCATTTTAGCCTTTTGAAGGTGGCAGGAACTCAAAGCGACTAATATGTTTACAATCAAGCCGACACTGGTTGAAAAAATGTTGCGTTTTTGTACATCCTGCTGTCACGACATTAGATTTAGACAGTAAACATATTACTTCAGTCTTGCAAATCTTGCAAAACTCTGCTCCTTTAGATTAGAGATAATCTGAAGGAGTTCAAAGTTTCTGTGTATTTTTTTTTTTTGCTGAAAAGCAGAACATGGCATTTTGTGAGTAAAGTTCGCTCAGCACAAAATCTTTTCTCAATTATAGTAATATCTTTCATTTTATATTTATTTACAATTACTTGAGCTAATTTTTCATTTGCAATCTTTTCTACTAGGCTGTTCTGCCACCTGGAGCTTCACCATTACAGGTCCCTCTCATCCAAGCCCAGCTCCAGCAATCTATTTCCCACCTGGATGAACAGCAGCGGCTCTTCAATGCAGGACGTGTTCGACTGGTACAAGAACCGGCTGCTATCTGGGGTTCTCTGCATCGACATGGACCTGCAAGGCTCCTTCAAAACCGGACGGATCCCACCAGAGACCAGCCGCATGGCCAGCTTTTTCCAACAAGACTTTGCAGATCACAAAGATTATTTTAATAATCCTCAAGGTGGCAAACCTGCTAAACCTCTGAGCCGATCTAAGAGCTTTTGGTAGGCTTCAGCTGTGATCACAATCCTGACCCTGGACAAGTGAAAAACAAAAATTACACTAATATATGTTAAAGTTGCAATGTTGATGTTGCATTTGAAATGCAGTCAGCTACTTTGTGTAGTGTTTGGAAGCAGTGATATAGAACTTTGAAAAAGAATTGATACTTCCCTTAAGTTTACACCAACACAAAGTTGTGCATAATTGTGAAATGGAAGAAAAATTCATAGTTTTCACTTTTTTTCTCCAATCAAAAATACAAGAACAGCTTGTGTTTGTAATCATCCCTGTTGGAGAAACGTCTTCCTGCATGTATACCTGGACATGTTTCTGACAGCGTTAGATATCCAGAGACTGACATTTTCATCCATTCGTCAACCCCAGTCAGAATGGATGGAAAGGGAACATGAAAAGCAAATCTTTCCTCACATTCTCAACCAAATTTAGATCTGGACTTTGACCGGGCCTTCCCAACACATAAAGATGTTTCAGTTTCAGGTCTAATACATCCTCTAACATGTTTTCTTCAAGAATAGCCAAGTCTTACAACTTATGACCTGCTTTCTTATCCTGGTGGAATAGAACCATCTCCACATCACAGTACTGCAATGTTTCACTGTCTGGATGATGTGTTCAGGGTTATCGGCAGTGTTGGTTCTCTGTGTTTTTTTTTTGTTTTTTTTTTTACGAATGCATGAAGCGTGCCACATGCCATATGCCACACTTTTCAGGTATTTAATTGTAAATAATCATCAAAGCCATGCATCCATTTTCTTTTACTTCACAGTTACGGTGGACTGTTTCATATTCTACTTAAAATTTCAAAAACTACGGCAAGGTGTAAAGCGTGGCAAAAATCTACAAAACTTCAAGAACCATAAATAGTTTTTTTGAGGCACAAGCACATTTACTGGGTTTTCAACGTTTTTGGACCAATGCCCGAGTCAGAAATAAGCCATTAGCTTCAGGCATTCAGGGAGTATTACATCAACAGAAACACACTTAAAATTTGCACAGTTAGTCAATCATGCACAAACTTGAATTACAGGATGTTACAAAGATTTAGCACAGTAAAAGTGTTGATGGTTTTAGTGGAAGGCAGTCAGCCACAAAGTGAAGCAGCATTTTCCTGCCTGCAATTACTTTTGGCTCACAGGAAGCACTGGACAAACGGAAAACATTAGAGTTCGTTTGTTAAAAACGGAAAACATTAGAGTTCGTTTGTTAAAAACAGTTACTCCATTTGCGTGATGCAATTTACAATGCACTGTTTAAAGAAAGCTTACTTTGTTTTTAACAAATGTACTAATGTAAATGGCTAAAACAAATTGATGTGTATGCAGTACATGAACGACATGTAGTGGTCATGTATATTTTCAATCATACTTTTTCATAATTTTTCTTTTTTTTTCACTCCTTCTTTCTTTTGTTAATTACTTTAAAATATATTTGGTGTTTTGTTCAGTGTCAATCTTTTTTTTTCAGAACTGCACATTTTCTACTTATTAAGTAACCAAGCTCTTTAAGTACTCGTCATGTGCAGTGTGTTTCATTTTAATTGAATATTTGATATGCTAAAAACTTACGTTATTTGCCAAGTCAATGTAGTGTGCTGAAATTGTCACCAGGTGTCATCATGTTTAGAATTTGTGATCATAAAATAAACTGGTACTCCCCACGATTAACTACAGCACATAACTACAACAACAGAAACAAGAAAAACAGAAAAACTTCCATCTTATGAAAAGACAAACAGGAGCAACAGTAGGAATATGCTGCAAACCAGCCAAGTTTAATTATGAACTTCAGAGGATTTTTCACTGTTTGTGGTTTAGGATTGGCATAAACTGTGTTTGTCACTGTTATGACAATGAAGTAGAAAATTACAAAAATGTCAAGTAGTAAAAAAGGAAAACAGAAAAAGTAGTTTTTTCATGCACCAAATTTAGACTAAGTTTTATTCCCCTGACCTCTAAAACCACGGTAGGTTTGGATTGCAATGCTAGATGTTTGTGGCTTTTTAGCAATTCAGTCATTTAAAAAAAGTTAAACTACATTTATCATTCCTCCATTATAAACCACATATTAAGATGCAATTTGGCATGAAGCATACATTTTTCAAAGTACTTTTTTAGGTGTATCACTTTTTACACCTCTCAAGTTTTTGTTTTAATAATGACATTTGTTGTTATATTTGGTGGAAGAAAAAATGTATTATTTTGACATGACTTTAACAGTAGCAACATCTGTCAATCCTTGCTCACTTTTAAGGGCAATTTAGACCAAACTGTTATGCTGCAGGAGGCAGCCAGAATACATAAAGAGTCCTACACATGCATGCACACCCTGGAATCTGGACATGTCGTCAATTGGTCTACATTTTAAGGGCAATTTTGACCAAACTGTTATGTCGTGGACTGTAGGAGCACATGGAGAGTCCTACACATACGTGCACACCCTGGAATCTGGACATGTCGCCAATCAAAAGGCCACACAGAAAAACATAACCATGCACACACGCATCTAAGAGCATTTCAGAGAGACCATTAAATTTAATAGTCGTGTTTTTGGGCTGTGATGAAGCTGGAGTACCCAGAGAGAATCTCCACATCTGAACGCCATGCAGAAATAGTCCAGGATGGAATTTGAGCCCAGGACCTTCTTGTTGCAAGGCCAAAATGCTACCAACTTCGACATTTTGTCCATTCTAATTATTTTAGTGGATCAAAGGTGGCGAGAAGTTAAAAAACATTTTGTCAAGTGCTGAAGCTGAAGCAGCGAATTTCAAACTAACTTCAGCGTCATTAATACACTTGTGTGGCAGTAAGTAGGTAAATACCGAGCCGATCCTGAAGGCACCAGGGGGCTGTCGTTGAAGTTTTCAGCGAAGTTTGCGGTTTCAATTGTAGAGATCGTCCACCAGGTGGCGCAGCCCGGGCAGGGGGTGACAAGGCTCAATCTAAACACCGCAGTCCGCTGCTTCTCCTCCTCGTACCATGAGCTGAATCTGTCCGGGGACTCACCAGGGGGAAGATGGCGGCCACTGACCATTCCCGGTCTGAAGCTGCCAAACAGCGACGGCAGGATCAGCTCCAGCGATGGCTGGGCTCGGAAACGGACCGGACGGGATCGGAGACTAGGAAAACCACGGGCGGTTCTGGGACGCGGCGTGCGAAGGTGCAGTTCGCTCAGGGAGCCGTGTTTATGGCCGCCTGCTCCGCCGGGGACCGGGAGGAGGTGGCGGCGCTACTCCGACAAGGAGCTGACATCAACCACGCCAACGTAGACGGGCTGACAGCGCTTCACCAGGTGAGCAGTTTTAACTTTGTGTCTGTGATCAGGACACAATTTATAATTTTATACAGGCGTCCGATTGTCTCTAAACTTTACGCGACGTTGATCAGTTAATGAGCCTCACAGAATGAGGCGTTCAGGTTAAATATCTCGTTAGGTAAAATGTGTTGCTTTCTAGGAAACAAAGTAAACAGTTGCTTCATATTTACCGCAGCAGGTTCTGCAGCTTCATCGGAATGCTTGGATTTGTTCAGGAAGGTTTAGGCAGAACTTCTGGCCTGTGTCACAGTTTCTTTACTTTAGACTGACACGTCCACTTTATTTTCCCCCCCTTGGTTAGTTCAATACTTCTTGCTTCTTTTGTTTTTTAGTTTTATGCCACACAGTAAAATGAGGTCATATCAATGTTGCTGGGATGATATTCTCTTTTATAGACGCAGACTCGCAGGCTTGAGGCAGACACTCCCTGTGTAGTAATATATTGTAATGATCTAGTGAACAAACAGGTCTTCAGAGGAAAATCTATAAAATCTATAACTACAGGAAGGGTAGAAAATTATTCCATAAAGTATTCTTCAAATTACAGTTCATAGATTCAGCATGTAGACTATTTAATTTTATTTATTTCACTAGGTTTGTTCCATTGAGGTCACACAGATAATTAGCAAGGGAGATCTGGTCAAAATAGTTTAGCATCTATGTTTAAGAATTGTATTAACTAATCTAGGAGCAGAAAGTGTTACGAATTAGAAACACTTCAGTTCCAAAAATGCAAATTCATTTTAATGATCAATTCAACTGCATTTGTAAAGTTTTGTTGCAAAGGAAGTTTAAGTCAATTTGACCAAGTTTTTGGAGCTACTCAGAAGACTTTGCGAGGCTGGAAGCAGAGCAGGAAATTACATTGTCATTGAAGTGACTTCAGAATGAGCTCTTGGTTGTTTTTAGATGGACAACAATAATGGACTAAGAAATAAACCTTGTGGAACCCCTTTTGCAAGTTTGGCATGTATATCTGAACCATCTTGGTTATGTCTTGAAGCTAATTTGCAAACCCACCAACTGCTTGTTTAAAAACAATCTGGTATCCGAGGCGTTTAAGGAATCCAGTTGCAAATGATGTCACTGCTTTTTATTGAGGGCTTTTTTAAGAATATTGACAATTTTTATAGGAGGAGTAGAAGTGCCATGATCTTCAGGAAAACTTGTATTGCGTGACGAGGGAATTAAACTATCTATATATTCTTTTTCTTGTCCCCTGACCGAGGATTACTGCTCTTAGAGATTCTTCTGTCTTGAACTTTAGAGACCCTCCCTCTTTTCTACTTCAGTGTCATCAGTGGGCTGCATTCTGGACATCATCACTGTCACACAGAAATTCTGTGATGCTGTATTTCCTCTTCATTTATAACACAGGGTGTCAAACACGTCCTCGTCTCATTACGCAAGCTGAAGACAAAGCCAGCACGTGTCATATGTGATATTTAAGAAGATGTAAACATTGTTTTTCTCCCCCCATATTTGAGGTTCCCAAAAGAGCTGCAAATGCTCCAGTCATTTAAAGCTACCAGTGGGACTTTTCTGTGAAAGAAATTAAATTTATTATAGTTTTTTACCTATAGAACAGGTTTCGTTTTTTCGCTTTGTCGTAAATCATTATTTGTTCCCAAAGACAAACTTCCAGGCTCGCTGTTTGTCTTCCACTGAAATGATTTTCAAATCCAAACTTAGTACTTCTGCATCATCTGATGAAAGTGAGCAAAACCATAAGACTCACAATGAGCTCAATACTACCAGTTTGCCCCAAAATACATGATACAATTTAGATAGAAAGAACTAGATTTGTAAGAGTCAAAGTTCACCTCCTCTGTTTTCTTCAGCTTGTGTGACTTGAGAGTCACCAGAGTCAAATTTTGGCTCACGTAACACAGAATCATCTTATAATTTAAATGCAACTTGAATGCTATAGAATCATTATTTGTCAAATGTCGGTCCTCCTTCACAATATTAATGATATGTGATCTTTTTCACTCAAATAAACACAAAGAAGAACTATACGTTTGTTTTTACACTCGCCGTCATGGGGAGGGGCGATGCACTCCTGGGTATTATATTTAAGGAAGTGGTAGTAACTCCAAGATAAAAGTTGTGTAAAGTGTTCCTGTTTTAGTTTGATCCCCATGTGGTACCCAAGTGAGGTTTTTATACATCCCTCCATCCCGTTCCTCCCCTGTTGCTCATCTGTTGCCTGGCAACTTGAATCAAATATAGGCCCACTCTTTCCAAATTTTCCATCCCCACCAACCAAAGACTTTCTCCACAACGCTGTCTTTCTCCTCCTCCTCCTCCTCCGACTGCCTCGCTCGCTTTTTCTCTTCCTCCTTCCTCTCTGCCAGTACCCTGTGGAAGGGACTTCGGGGATTTCAGATGAAGAAATGGAAAACATTCCTCAAACAGCACAAGCTGCTGCTGTCAAAGGCGATTTCCACAATGAGTCACTTGATGACTTGGAGAAAGACTCTGCGTGGAGGGTCTGCGCTCACCTCTGAAGCCTTCAGAGGGGCAAGAAGTGCCCTCTGTTCTTTCATTCAGCTACTTGTTCCGATACCCTCCCACCAAACAGACACACATCCCTCCGCAGTGGGTGAATAAAGCTTTTTGGCGTCGCTTGCAAGCGTCGTCTTCTGTTCTTACAACAAGCAGATTTCTATCCCCCCAACCTGGTTTCCCACTAATTTGTCTCATATTGCGAGTAACGAAAGCAGCTTTACGATTAGTTGATTTAGACCAAAAGCAAAGCCTCTTAGGTAGCTTAAGTCACTCCTGGAGGGGAACGGCTCTGTGTGAGGCTTTAGCATCATGTAAACATTCTCATTACTCTCGACTCAGGTTGAGGAGTTGTAATTACTGATCTTGATGTGACGGCATTTACTCCAGGTTAGCAAATTCTGTTATCCACATCCAAATAAATAAAGAGAAAGAGGAGGTTTCTCAGCAGCAATTGCCAGGAAATGATTCCTATTCTTTTCTCAGGCCACTGCTTGATATGTGTGGTTTCCAGTTAAAAGTCTTGACTTCGATATTTATCATGTTAAAACTTACTGCAGACATCTCTGTTGTCATGGTGATTAATTGTCATCACCTTTGAGATCTCGTAACTTATCATCTGATCCTGGGAGAAGATCATTTGCAAGACTAATGCATCCTCGTGTCTTCACTGTTTTTGTTTCATTTTGTGATATCAAGCTATTTTTAAGCAGAGCAGCCTATGTATGGGCTTAGAAAACTTTGAGAATGCATCTGTGGGGTGCGAAGACCAGAGCGGTCACAACTTCCTGGGTGGTCAGTGCTACAAGGATCAGTCAACAAATTAAATAAGACTTACTTAAGCCTGTCGCAATCAGCAGTTAATCAATTAATCGCATGATGGATTAAAATGAGCCTGATAAATTTCATTCTGATGATTGTCTTTTGAAGGACAATTTTGTTTAGAGTCTTATTGTCAATTTTGTTGATGGTTTTGGTTGAAAGTGGTTTTTATTTGATCTTAATTCATCGCTTTTGGTTGTTGCCTTTTGTTTTGGACATTTAATATAACTTCCTATTGCAGTTTTGGCTGTTCTGTGCAAAATTAAGGTGTATTAGTTTCTTGCACTTGCATTATTATGCAAAAATCAGTATATTATTTGAAAATTGTCTCAAAAAAACCAATATTATTGTTTATTTCTGGGATAATTTATTGTTCAATAAAATGTATTGTGACAAACCTAGACTCATCTCCAGGTTTTGTAATGACATAAATATGTTTCTTATGAAGTAAAAATTTCTATCTTTAACTCTTTTATTCAGCTTAGTGTTTGTTTGTTTGAATTTGCAAAAGGATTAATTGTCATAAAAATAGATGTTGAGTAATTTATGACAAATTTCCAGGTAGATTCAGGTATTACTGGGTCATTCTAACACGTGAATATGCTAACAAGCCATTCAATTGTTTTGGATCATTGTTCTGCTGGAGAGTGAAGCTCCTGCTCAGTATTAGGATTTTGTTCCACCATCAGCTTTGGCCAGCTTTATTGTTTTTGCTGAAGAAAAGTTTCCCCACAGCATGATGCTGTCACCACCATGGTTCACAGTTGGGATGATGTGAAGTGTTTTTCCTTCGCAGATTTTCATGGGTTTTCTCTCTGCAACACAAATTCCTTCCTTCCACTGGTCCATAAAGGTATTAATCTTGATATATCAATTATTGAAATAATCGTCAACTAATTTAGTGATAGATTGTTAACGAGAGTATAGACAATCGGAAAAGGCCAGTTGTTGAAAGAACAACATCTTCAAAGCTGTAATTAAGGGAAAACTGTGCAAAAATGTCTAATAATCTCTAACATTGCATAAATAGGCTTGAGTGGTTCAATGGAAAATCTGGAGAATATGCCACTTTTTAAATCCAATTAATGGTAAGAATAATTGGAGAAAAATCAATTGCTAAAATAATTTAGCCGCAGCCCTCATTTGCAGGTCTCATATTCTTTCTCATCAATTAATTTACCAACCAGTGGACGTTATTGTGATAAGATGTCTTTAAATTCTTCCTGTATATTTTATTTTGAGGTGAAAAACAGGAAAAATAAGGTTTAAGGGAAGTGAATGTTTTTGCAAGGCGCTGCATGTAGGCGGTCTCATCTATGATTTTATTTCTATGCGATGACAGAGTTCTTGTTCCTGGGGCTGGTTGAAACCCTTTGTAGTGCCAATTTCTGACTCATTGCTAAGACAAAAACACAGCTGACTGACATTAAAACGCCTTAATCTGGTCTTTCTATTCAGCTGTTTGCCACTTTTTGTGTCAATACATTTGGATACATATACAACCAGTCGGAGAGAAAGAACGAAGTATGGGCCCCTTTTTTTGAAAATCAAGAACTGCCTCAGGTGTACTCAGTTGGCAAAAGCTTGAGGAGCGCTGTGAGAAGAAGTAACAAATCTTGATTTTCTTGCTAATGGGTATACAGTGCTGCAAGTGCTGAAGGCAGTGGGTGCGAAACATCAGTCTGCAGGTTTCAGTAGAGATACTTGCACTCAGTTGCTAAAAGCAGGAGAAAATGTCACGTGTAAATATTGGATTGGACCTGAAAGGAGCCACACTGTGATAGGATCGGGTTATAGCAGCCCAGAGTTGCTGCTTCTGTAGGAAACTTCCTGTCTCAAATATCCTCTTTCCAACAAAATGGATTGTGATGCTTGTGTGGACTAAAGGCACGTCCAAGTTGGCCAACAAAAGAGGTATCTTCTGTACAATGGAAAGGTTTGTGATGGTTTTATTGGAAAGGTTCCACAGAAAAAATCCTGTTTTGTCTTACATAACATGATTTGAAACTAGGTGTGTAATATTTGTCACCTGGTGAGGCATTAAGTGCAGCATGTAGGTGTGGCTCGCAGATCAACCGCTGCATCCAACAGGCTGAGCAGAGGAAGCCAACTTCAACCACGTGACCTCTGCTAGATTATATTTCATGATTGCTCATTTACGTCATCAGAGGTTAATGATGGAAAAATGCTCCAACTGGTCATGCCTGACCACAACTCCACCTTAAACACTCATTATTTAATAGTCAGGTAATTCAACAAAATATCTATTAGCTAATTTGCCCATTTAGTAATTGGTCATCATATGATTTCTTGCTAATGGGTATACAGTGCTGCAAGTGCTGAAGGCAGTGGGTGCGAAACATCAGTCTGCAGGTTTCAGTAGAGATACTTGCACTCAGTTTTGTTTAATCAAATAACTTTAATTTAAAACTTTTGTCAAATGATTTTTTCTCTGTTTTTTTCCGATTGGACCACAGTGTACACAGTTGAAAGTACTCATCCTTTTTTTCTAAAATCAAAGCATATCTTTTTTTTCTCTTGATAAATGGGTGATACACAGGTTTATGTGCTTAAGGTGAAATGGGAACTATCGGAATATAGACGAATAGTATCGCTCTGTTTGAATTTTTTCCTCCTGGGCAATGTTTTTACCCAGAGCAATTTGTTTAAATGGAAGACTAACACTAGCATGCATTATATAAACTTTCCTCTAAATGTTATAGTTGGACAGGAGACTGCAGCAGCCAGTACAGTCTCTTGTTCACTGGGAATGTCATTGTAATGGGTGAATAACACTTATATTGTTATTGAAATAAATGTGCACACTCTGTAATACATATTTACAGGCTATGTATAGGAGGAAAAGTGATGTTTTTTAAAAGAAATACAAAGCAGTTTTCCAGCTTGCTGGCAATGGCTAATATTTTAGCAGCGTCTGATGTAAAATCACATGAACATACCAAAAGTTCGGTGCAGTGAGTTACATCAGGGACTTGAACACCAATCATTTAAAAATACTTTGAATACTGCCCTCTACCACAGCATGCAAAAATATGCAAAATTTGTGTCGATATGGCTATTTAACTGCCAATATATGCACAACAGCAAATCAAGAAATAAAATGTTTTACAAAGTTTAAATCAAAATAATGCACATTTTTAATTTGCACTGATCTGTTGAGGGTCCAACAAATATATCTTTGTTGGACACTTTCTGTCATGGATTTGTTCTCTTCCGCCGTGTTTTAATCAGAGAAATGTTGGACTACAAAAGGACACAATAAAACACACGAGAAGTACAAGGAAAATGTAATAACCACAGTCTTAAAGTGCTCTTTAGTAATATGATCCATGTTATCTTGTTGCATCAAGAATCCTGCCTGGCTTGATTGTCATGTTTTCCAGACGTATGAATATAGACGTAGCTGTGTCTTCATGCATAAAGAAGTGAGAAAAACAATTCATGTTTCTGTTTCATTTCATTTTATGGGAATGTTTGTAAAATGGTCTGAAAGTATTTCCCACTTGTAAATTTCTTGTCTTTTTTTTTTTTGTCATGTTTAAATGTTTAAGGCGGATTTCTGATAAATTCGCATATATCAGAAATCCTGTGTAAAATTGAACCAAAGTTAAAAATTTTAAATAGTAATTGTTTTCTTTTTTTCCTATAATAAGTAAAATCAACATTTGGAAATTATATTTTACAAATAATCCGGTTCTCTTTGTCTTATACTAAATTAGTTTGAAGTTCTGAAGCATTTAAATTTTATAGAAAGCAAAAATAAATATAAATGTTGGCAAATACTTATAATACAAATACGCAGGACTGCAACTAGTTCAGCACATTGATCTGTTTCAATTACAGTGACAGTAATTTTTCAAGCATTTTTTCCACGTTTGCATTTCCTTTACTTATTTCCTTAAAGTGTGCAACTTCTAACAGACTTATACAAAGCAAATTGTTTCAGAATAGGTAAAGCTGTGATTTTATTCACAGCTTTACCTGTGAATAAAAAAATAATCTCATGGGATTATTTTAAAAAGCATAAAATAATCCCATGAGATTCACATGCGATTTATCTCGGGACTTTGGTTGGGTCACGTTGAGATCTTTAATAGACTTCTCCCCAGGAAAAGCTGCCAGACACATCCACTGTTTCATTCATGGAACAAAATGACGGTTTTAGAAACTACTTGAGGGCTTTTAGCAGCCCACTTAGCAGAAAGTCATTACAGCAAGTATACAGTGTGGTCATTGTTTTAGCTCTGCTGCTTTAGTTGGGTTTAATAGATTTTGGAAATGTCTGTAGTTTTCCCCTTTTCTCACTGAAAATGTAAAGTGATTTTTAATGGGTTGGAGACCCTCTGAAACAAACATCTGCATTATCCGTTTGAGTTCTCAGCTTCAGAACTTTTGTGAATCAAACTAAACATATCAAACACAGTGATTTTGACGTGTTCCTTTGTCTCCTGTCAGGCATGCATCGATGAAAACGCAGAGATGGTGCAGTTTCTAGTGGAAAACGGGAGCGACGTCAACAGAGGGGACAATGAGGGCTGGACTCCTCTGCACGCTGCAGCTTCCTGCGGCTTCATCCAGATCACCAAGTGAGTCCTCCTCAATGTCATCATCCTGGCTACTGCAGACTCTGTGTTTTGTTACAGATCAACATTTTTTTCAGGATGTAAATTATAGATTAATATATTTACATTTTTTTCTAACTGCTAGCGGACCATCTCTTTGTTTTGAAGGTACCTGATAGAGCACGGTGCTAATGTTGGGGCTGTCAACAGCGAAGGAGAGCTTCCGCTGGATGTGGCCAACGAAGACGTAATGGAGAGGCTTCTCAGAGCTGAAATCAAAAAACAAGGTGAGGTCATTAACACATCGCCATCGACGGTGTCCTGCTGAGTCATGGAGCTGACTGTGAATCATAATCAGAGGTCCATTTAACTCCCATTGCTTTATTTGAAGCTTTTCAGTGTTTAATTATATCTTCCTCTGATGTAATTACATCTTCCTCCGTCTTCATTTTTCTAACAGGTAGTTTTGAGTGTTCTTCCCTCAGTAACATCTATGAACATGTATGTTCAGTCACTAGGAACTTATTACATTTTAAACTTTTTGACCAATCCTGGTCACGAGCCAAGTTATCATTGCATCTCAAATATTGAGTTGAACAGTGTTGAAGTATTTTGAGGATAAATGTAGATTAATTAAAGAAGTAAAAATTTGCCACAAGTTGATCAAAAGTAATTTAGTTTGTTTTGTCATAGTTTGCATAAATAAATAAAAATATGAAAATATAAACAAGAGCTCTGTGATAGCAGAAAAGCATCTGAATATAGTCAATACTGAATAAACTTAACCCACATTTTTCAGACTTTTTTTCCTTCATGACATTCACCTCTATTTGAACTGTTGCGTCTCAACTACTAAAGATACGCATCATATTTCGATATCAAGGTCTGTAAAAGTCTAAGTCCAATCTCCCTTTGGAATGTTTTATGGTTTCATTCTGGAAACGATTTTAGTTAAATGCATCTTTTTTAAAAAAAAAAAGATTTCCCACGTTGTTCACATCTGCCTCACAGGGATAGATGTGGATAAAGCCCGGAAGGAGGAGGAGAGGATCATGCTGCAGGACGCCACGGCGCTGCTGGAAGGAGGCGGCTCCCTGACGCCTCACCCCAACACCAAGGCTACTGCTCTGCACGTCGCCGCAGCCAAAGGTTACATCGAAGTCCTCAAGTAAGAAATGACAAACCTTTTGTCTTGTTTTGGTTTTGTCTTTTATTCATGGCCATGTCTGCTCCTCCCCCTGTTCTTCCTCACCTTCTCAGGGTACTGTTACAGTGCAGGGTAGATGTGGACTGTAGGGACATAGACGGGTGGACGCCTCTGCATGCAGCAGCTCACTGGGGACAGGAGGAAGTGTGCACCCTGCTCGTTGACCACATGTGCGATATGGCCGCCGTCAACAACGTGGTGAGGCCGACTGAAATGACCTTTACTCACTCCTAAATCAGTCGCTGAAGCTTTATCGTCAGTTGCAGCTGATAAAACATGGCTTGATTTCCTTATAGGGTCAAACGCCTCTTGATGTTGCAGACGAGAACCTCGTGGACACCCTGGAGGAGCTGCAGAAGAAACAGAACGCTGTAAGTCTGCCTTCAAACGAGCTCCGCAGCTATTATCACCCGCTCAGATAAACTCCATCTGATTGATGGTGCTGCGGCACAGAATGTTCTCTGTGTTTATGTCTGTTTATATTTCTCTTCAGTTACGCAGCGAGAAACAGAAACAGAATCCTGTTATTGAGACCAATCAACCTATCTCCATGGTACCAGTCCGCACTCGCAGGTTAGTGCCACTATATGTGTGTGTGTGTGTGTGTGTGTGTGTGTGTGTGTTGGTACACACTTTGCCCTTCCTTAGCCGAATCCCATAAAGCCCAGTACCAGTTGTCTGCATGCACGCAAGTCTGAATTTAACAGTCCAAGCGTACCTGTGAGCTGATGTACTGCTGAAGTGACTTTGTCTTTCTTGGTGTCATACTGCATACTTACTGGTCTCAATTTGTAATTTAGGATTAAGTCAGTTTGAAGTTAAGAAAAAAAATCAGTGTATAACATAATTATGTAGATGGTAAATGGAAAATTAGACATAAATAATGGCAGTTCTGATCTTTTTATTGTGGAAAGTCCTTCTTCTGTCATAAACATTCTGAATAGCTGTTTCAAGTTCATTTGTGTAGAAGTAATCAGGACCTTTATATGAAGTACCTTCTAAGTAAAACATCTGGTGCATTTCTTTTTTATCGGTGTTAGATCAGCAGTTTTAAAGTGGCTACTTGTTGCTGTCAGAAGCTTCTGGCTTTTCTCCTTTTCGATGCCTGTACTGAGAACTGTCTGTGCAGTCGTGGACGAGAGCTGCAGATCAAAACCATTAAGAGGCAGAGGACGCTTTGTGCTGTTAGTCTGATTTACAGGGTTCCAGTGTAATCTGGGGGAATTAGACAATTTATGTATTTTCCAGATATGGATAATTGTGGATCAGAAGTTGAATCTGGACTCCCTGTCAGAGTCTCTGCTTGACAGATTGCAGATCTGAATGTTAAAAAATAGTCCATCTGTCTGTCTGTCTGTCTGCTCATTGATCTATATTCATATATTTATTGTTTCCTTCGCCCATATCTGTCTTTATCTATCCATCCATCCATTCTTTTGTCTGTCCACTGGCATGTCCTTCCATTTTTCCATTTATTTTCCCAACCATTGGTCTTTACATCCTTTTGTCCATCAGTTGGTCTATTTTGTCTGGCCAAATGTCCTTCCTCCAATCCATTTTCTCATCCGTTCATGGTTTTGTCTATCCATTCATTTCCTCATATATCTTTTCATTCATCCAGCCTTTTGTCAACCAGTATGTTCTTCTACCATCCATCCATCCATCCATCCATCCATCCATCCATCCATCCATCCATCCATCCATCCATCCATCCATCCATCCATCCATCCATCCATCCATCCATCCATCCATCCATCCATCCATCCATCCATCCATCCATCCATCCATCCATCCATTTGTTTGACTGTATTCACTGGTCCCTCACTCTGTCCCTCTCTGTCCATTCATCCATCCTTTAGATTTTTCTGTCCACTCCCTTTTTTTTGATTCATCCTTGACTTTGTCCATTTTCCCATTATTCGTTTGTCTGTCGATCCATCTATGTATATGTCAAGTACGTAGTTTCTCAAGCTCCATAGTAAATATTCTACAATTCTAAAGGAATGCTTTGTAAAGAAAAATAGCTCAAAAATAGATTTCATAAATGTAAGTTTTAAAAAGAGTGAATTTGTTTTGAAAATCGCAAGTTTAATGTTAATTTCTGAGGTTAGCAATTACATTTTATGAAGGAAAATGGAAAACATGATTGGTCTATATTCTGTTTAACCACAGAACTGTGGTTTGTTTCAAAGTAAGAGACATTATTTTCCTGCAGCTCAGTGCGCTAATAATTCCAAATAATTCAAGCATCATGACTGACGTTTCTTTTAACTTAAGTGATTAGACATAATGCATTGTACTTCCACATAGCTATTAGTCACATCAGTGACCAATAGTCACTTTTGACTAGTGTCAGTGAACATAGTCATGCCACATGACATGCAGTCAGAAAAAAGTAATGGAAGCTACTATTATAAAGTCTTAAATACTTAAAATGTTGCCTTTTAAAAGTCTTAATGCTCTGCAGTGCCATTTAGACAATGACAATATCCATGAAAAGCTTTGAATAATGTGTTCCAGTGACCATTACATAAGATCAGGGCACATCCCACTTTCCTGTCAGTATTTGTGGCTCTTAGACTTTTCTCTACATCAGTGTTTTAAACCCGGACAGGGATTATTTGTCTGTTTCCCAAAAACCACTAAGCACCCTCTCAGAGCCTGCTGTTTATAACGTTAAAGCTGCACACAGTGTTCTTTAGTTTTAACTTAGTATAACTTCAATCATGCTAATTATACGGCTTTATGAATAACATGACTCGGTTGAGAAAAAGGGATTAAATCATTTTTTTTTAAATGATTTAAACTAACATTATGAGCCTTCCTAAGAGCAGCTTATTTACTACAACTATTAACAACCAGTAATTACCAATAATTATTGCTTTGAAAGTAGTAAAACTGAAAACATTTAGCTTTATTTCTACAAAACTCTGTACTAAAACTCTATGCAACCCATTTTGTCCTGTTACGAACACAACCTGTAATGTGTTTCAGGTGATAGACCAGCACAAAGTTGTTGTGTAGGGTAAATTGAACAAAAATATTTTTGAAATATTTTTGCAAATTAAAATCTACAATATGTGGTGGTGAGCTTTCTTATTCATTTTTCCTCTGAATATTTATAGCGGTTTTATGGCGAGAAGCTGCCTTGTTGCTGAAATGTGCAGGTTAAGATTGTATATAGGCCTATCACAATAAAGAATAAATCAATCACTCGCATTAGAGGAAACTGGTGGCAGCATCATGCTGTGGGGATACTTTTCAGGAAAGACTCACAGCTCTACAATGACAAAATGTAATAAATTTAAATTGCTATTATTAATACTTTAGTTGATCATAAGTGGCTAACATGACACTGAGACCAGGCATTGTTTTTTTATTTGAGTTAGTGCCTTTTTGCTTTATTTTAAAAAAAAAAGCAAATCGAAGCAAAATAAATTATAAATTGAAGATGCAATTAGAAATCTGGTGACAACTCAAAACAATGCACTACCAAAAGAGTCCAGCGGTGCTACCTGTTGATGTGCCGACTGACGCTTGCTTGCTCGCTTTAATTGGCTGCACGTTGTACGGTCGCCCTCACTGATCAGCTCCCTGCATGCCACCTGTCGTCCCTCCCCGACTCGGGCTCCGCCCCTCCACCCCCTCTGCACCGCAGGACCTCTATCTCCCGCATGAGCAGCAGGGACAAGATATGCCTTCATGAGCGGGAGAAGCACCCGCCTCCCGCCTTGCCGAGCAGTCCGGCCGAGGACGAGGAGGAGGAAGGCCAAACGGGGCAGAGCCAGGCGAAAGCCTCCAGCAGCTCCAGCTCAGAGGACGAGAGCGAGTCTGAGAGTGACACGGAGTCAGGTGAGAGGAAAGAGAGGGGAGAAGCTGCTGTGTTTTGTTTTGACATTATTTCTGTGAAACTGTATGGAGGATTTCTGACCTGCGTAATGTTTTAACCGTTGCAGAGAAAGCAAAAAACAGAGAAATCATAAACAACTTGAACAACAAACGAAATACCACCAGTGCGCTTTCTACCTCCATGTCAGCGACTACCACTGCAGGCCAGCTAAAGAAGGTAGCCTTTAGAGATGCTGCATGGATACCAGGTGCTTATTGTGCTTTACAGAGTTTTGTAACCCAAGTCTTTTGCACATGTGGCAGGAACCAAGCAAGCCTCCAGCCACCGAGTCCCCCGGCTCATGGAGAACATCCCTGAGGAAAGCGGGCAGCTCCGTGACTCTGGGCTCAGCTGGGCTCTCGGACTCCGTCCAGGACCCGAGCAGAGCCACAGAGTCTGGACTCGGAATGAGCCGCTCCGCCTCCAGCCCCCGCCTTAGCTCTGACGCTGACACCAAGGTACACAATCGTTTCCAAGATTTATGCGCCCACCACAGTATTGCCGTTATTTTTCCTTTAACAAGAACATGACGAGCCAAATAAAGGCGTCTTTTAGAGCTTCTTCTCAGTGAGCTGCATAAATAACTGAAAAACAGACCAAAGTCTCCCTCTTTCATTTTCCCAGGAGCCAAGACTCGCTCGAGTGCCGCCGACTCCGACACGGAGACTATTCAGTATTCCAGATAACAGCTCTGACAGCTCCAACAGGTGGGATTTAATGGCCCAACGTAGAGAAGCAGAATCGAAGTCACTGCGTATGTGTCCCTGTCACTCTGTCTCCCTTTTCTCTCAGTTGGCTAAGCCGTAGCTCGTCGTACACTCGACGACTTCATAGTCAATTAGGGAATGAGTTCACTAGCTCCACACCATCTTTGCTGCACAGGTCAGTCACGCTGCTCACCACCTGTTTCGTATGCGTTTGCTCTGCCATTTAAGTGTTTGTGTGCTTTCATTGTCACAGCTCACAACAGCAACCCCACCCTCTTCCAATCCCACCCTCTGTAGCTGCAAATACTAATATACGTTTAAAAGTTACAGTGTAATATGTGCTTTTGTTTACCTTTCCTATTTTGTTCTTTTATTAGCTCATCTTATGTAAAGAGACTGGATGACGCCAACGTGACCTCGTCGAGTACAGGAACAAGCTCTGCTGTTCTCAGCCGCCTTAATAGTCTTTTAGCTCAGAGGTATTTTACCTTAAAATTGTAGATATATTAAGTTTCTCTCTTTTAGACTTCTAGCCACAAAGTACTATCTTCACTTCTCTGCCTAATATCAGAAATATTTAAAAAGAGAAGTCAAAACTCCCAAACAGTAAGTTAAAAGTTACTGAAAAGTGATAATGTTACATTTGGAAAGCCTGGCTAAAGCATCAATAAATAACATTTTGTCCACTCGAGGCAAAGTTAGGGTTACCCACATCTAAGTCTTCAGACTAAAATGAAAATGGATTTGCCTATTTATCCAGGAAGGAGAAAGTCAAATGTATTTGATGGTAGTAGTTTGGAGACCTTAAAAACTGGCGCCTGATTCTTAGTCTGCCTGAAAATGAAACCACAATATTGGAATTGCTTAAAATTTGTTAGCATTTAAAAAGTCATTGCAGTTTCTGCTCCAGTTCTGACCAGCATCATTACTCTGATGTAAAGAGACATGCTGCAGCATTTTCCACCCAACAAGTGTGTCAACGGCCTTCTTTATATCAACCTGCCATGTTGTGATTGTGTTGCTCTCACTTTTGTCTACATAATTAACCCATATTTAATTGCACCACAGCAATGTATCTGACAAAACATTATTCACAGGACACCATCCGTTACACTGCTTGAACTCTATTGTTGGTTTCTTCATAGGTCACTATATTCCAATGCTACAAACAGTCTGAGTTCTCTCTCCTTTATTTGGCTGTAGACTGGTTTGAAAAACAATCCTTTCTGTACTCTCTGCTTCATCCAGCAGGAACCTCGGCTATTGGGAAATGATGGCTTCCTGGAGGCTTTCACTCTGTTGAAGTTTTAAATGATTGGATCTTAATTTACCCAACTGCTGACGTTTGGCTATAACGACTGCAAAAGAAGTTATGCTATGAAGCTTACCATAAATAGCGCATGCTATAAACAACCATTTCCCAAGTGCTGAGCCGAACCACATCCTTGCCAGCGATAAAATGTCTTATACATTCCTCTGTCTCTTGACTTAAATGGCACTATATTTCGAAGCGTGGTCAACACTGTCTGAAAGGCCACATTGACTTCCTCTGCTGCAGTTGCTAAACTACAATCGTAGACAGACTACATTTCTAAAAGAGCACAGAAAATTGATGTCATTGTTCGCAACTCATCTTTCTGTTTGCTGATTGGCCCATTTTGTCCAATCATGGGCCAAAACTTCCATAAGAGAGGTACTTTAACTTATTAGAGGCAATTGTTGGCTGTCTGGAAACCGCCGAGATGACTTCAGATGACTGTAAAACATGTAACCGCTTCTTTAGACTTCAACACTCCAGGGTAACTGGAGAAATCCAGCTCTATGGGAAAATTTGCAAACGAAGCACAGAAGATAGATGAGAATCGGGCAGAATCGCTCAGAAAGGCAATAGCAAGGGTACTTTGGCTCAGACAGGGAGGGGAAAAAACACTATTTAGAAGCTAATTATGTTGGAAGATTGTTTAAGGAGAGTCGTTATTCATTTAATGAAATCTGTGGAAATAAGCAGGGAAAAAAGTGTGGGGGGGAATATATTTTCTTATGATCATAAACAACAGCTTGTACTGGGGTTCAGGCTGGTTACATGCTGCTCAAGCAATCTGTAGTAGCTGCAGCATGAGGCGCTTTATTTACTATTCCCCCAGCTTTGGGTTGTTCTTTCCCTCTTTCCAGGATTCCAATTTTTTATGATTCTAGAGCAAAAGTTGTTTATAGCAGAGAGGCCGTTTGGTGGGTAAGGGGAAATCTGTGCACTTCACCCATTTCATTTTCATGGCGCTCACAGGTTTTCTACATTAATGGCTTTCGTAGGAAAAGTCATCGAGTATTGACCATAGTTCAATGGAAACCTTTTTTTGCTAAAAAAAAAATGGTGTTATTTATGTAAAATAAAAACTGCAAACGAAGATGTCAAATCATCATCCAATCAAGGTGATGACTATGCATTATCAAAAAGAGTGGTTATGAGGGCTTTTTGTTGCCAAAACGGAATTGTAAAATTACTAATCTGCTTTTAAGAATAATATAAAGGCCACTTAAGATTTATTTATAATCCCTACTTTCAATATTTGAGGGTTTTATGGGTGAAAAATATGACCATATGTGTGTTTCTTGCCTAATTTTGAACATAAACACCTTAAAACATTTCCCCAAAGAACTCCTCAGGAACAGACGGAAAAGAAGGAACCACCGTCCACCATCACCTCAATTTCTCAAGGCACGACGACAAGCGAACAAGAGAGCAAACAGAGGCGCAAGTAAGAACAAAACATCTAACCAAACAAAGACGGTGATCTGGCTTTGTCACTAACAGTGATTCTGATCACAAAGGTCGTATCTGACACCTGTACGAGATGAGGAAGCGGAAGCGCAGAGAAAAGCCCGCTCCCGGCATGCGCGGCAATCCCGGCGCTCCACCCAGGTCAGGATTTACCTCCTCACCTGCTCCCTGCCTTTGAACCTTGGCTGTGCCGTTTGTGTTTGCTTCATCATTGTTTTCTTTTATTCAAAGGGAGTTACGCTAACAGATTTGCAGGAGGCAGAGAAAACAATTAAGAAGTCTGACAACAAAGGAAGAGAAAAGAATGAGGAAGAAGAGAAAGAGAAGGAAGCCAAACAAAAGAAGGCAGATGAAGGGGTAAATGCCCTCTGAAATGGTTGCAGACCGGTTTGGCTCTGCCGTTCATATTTTTGTGATCTTGCAACACTAAAGTGACGCATTTGCAGGAAGTGAGCTGGAGATCTCGTATTGCCAGCCTGCAGAAGTCGGACCTGCTCGGTCTCACTCAGCCTGCTGGGTCGGCTCGTCCTCCGGCGTCTGAAAAAAAAGGTAGTCACTTCTCCACTGCCTTCCAAAAAGTTTAATGCATTTTATTGGAATTTCATATGATAGACCAACAGAAAGAATATAATTTTGAAGTGGAAGGAAAATAATGACAAATAAAAAGTAATTTTTCTGCCCATTTTCTCTCCAGTATTTATTCTTTATTGTCATTCCATTGAAATGAATTTATGTTATTCATAGAAGAAGTCAAAATGCAGATTTTAACTCCAGAGGCGCTACAGGCACCACAGCTCAGGAAGGGAGAATCTGTCAACAACGTACTATTAGTTTTGCCATTGACAAATATGGCATTTATAAATTAATTGCAAAAAAGATGTTGTGAAGGAAAGAAAGAAAGAAAGACATCAGACGTCCCAGTTAAAGTTGGCCATGAGTTTTGTTTAGCGACACAGCAAACATGTGGAAGAAAGCTCTTTGGTCATAGGAGCCCAAAATGAAAACTTTTTGGCCTATACTTACCTGCTGTGGAAAACTAGAATCATACTGGAAGAAAGCTTTTCTACTGCATGGACAGAAGAGCTGGTAAGAGTCGATGGCATAACTGAGCTCACTGGAGGGCAATGCTCGAAAAAGCTTTTTAGAGGCTTCAAAAGACTTGAGACTGAATTGGGACTTTGCCTTCCAACAGCATAAGAACCCTAAACTTAAAAGCAGAGCTGCAATGGACTAGGTTAAATAAAAATATATTCAAGCATAAGAATGGCCTAGTTAAAGTCCAGACACAAAAGCAATGTAGAATCTTATGTAGGACTTGAAAACTAGTGTTCTCAAATGTTCTCTAACTAGTTTTTGTTTTAATTTGAGCTTATTTCTAATGTACTTGTATGCTTTTTGTTCTACTTCCCAGTTACACACCAATTTGTGTGTCTTTGTTGCATAAAATCCCAATAAAATACATAAAAGTTTTGGGTTCTCAAGTGAAAAAAGTTCACTTGACATGAATTGTTTTAGCATATATACTTCTTTTTTCTTTTGCACATCTGACATGCTGTGTGTTTCTGCTCAGATGTTGAGTCCATCACAGGAGAGAGCGAG
This sequence comes from Poeciliopsis gracilis, assembly GCA_911649635.1. NCBI lineage: Eukaryota > Metazoa > Chordata > Actinopteri > Cyprinodontiformes > Poeciliidae > Poeciliopsis > Poeciliopsis gracilis. The sequence goes on from CAJVRI010001093.1 coordinate 1,507,581, forward strand.
ACAGAAAAATGGGCCAGAGAGCACAGAGAGAGGAGACAGGCCCGGGCCCGGAGGAAGGCACAGAGGACCGGGGAGGTAAACACAAAACCGTTTTCATGGAGAAAACTGCTGCAGGATTGGAGCAGCTAAAAGCTGTAGATTGTCTCTGGTTTTATACCATCTGTCTCCTGCAGGGTGAAGACATGGAGCCCAGTGGAGAGGAGGAGTTCTCAGGGAGTGGGCTGGATCCACAGGTTGTACTTGATGTGCCTAATCAAATATAATTAAATGAATACAGCAGCCGTGTTTACCTTTTTTTGTTTTGTTTTTCTGTATGTAGAAAGACAAAGACATGAGTTCAAGGTTGGACACCTCGTATAGCAACCGCACCCAGAGAGAAGGATCGGAAAGCAAAGATTTTAAAAAGGTCAGCAGCTGGAGTTGATTGGTTTGATACGTGGTGATACTTCTATTATTAATTGCCTTTGTGTGTGTGTGTAACAGCTGTTTGAGGAGGTTTCCAGAGAAAACAGCCAGCTCCAAGCTCAACTGCAGGACACACAGAGGATCATTAGTCAGACCAGGGTGGAGCTGGAGAAGGCAACGCAGGTGATGAAGTAGTTCAATTCCCTTCTTAAAGGGGCAATACTATGTAAAATATTTTGAGCTTTATGTCTTGTTATAAAGTTATTCCCTCATCAGAAGCATACCTGGAGTGTTTTCTTGATTCTTTCATGCTTTCATGTTTGAGAAATCCTTGAATCTCCCTTGGTAACCATTCAGCTGAGCAAAACGCCTAGCTGGACGTAGCTCCGCCTTCAAGCCGCAGCTCGTCCTCAAAGCTGCAGTTTCCACGTTTCCGCCTCACAGAGCAGCCCTCCCCCACAACTCGGCCACTCAACTCCTTCAGACTAGCCAGCAGCAATTAGTAAACACCACTTTTGGAATTGCACATTGACTGAGCTACTTCTCAGTGCAAAGCTGATTAAAAAAAAAAAAGAAGTTGTTAAAGGCCTAATAGAGGAGCTCTGTTGTGATTGACTTCCTGAAGGCAGATTTTCATAAAGAGCAAGAGTTTTTAAATAGACGAGACCCACTTTCAAGGCATTAAATTACAAAGTCAAATACTTATAGCATTTTTATAACAACTGAGGGTAACATATTTACTTAACCTTTGGTGTTGTTCATTTAAAAAAAGTATTTTCTTTGCCCAACAGAGACAAGAACGCTTCACTGACTGTTCAGCACTATTGGACCTAGAGAGAAAGGTAAAACTAACTCCCACCCTTCCTGCCGATATTTTCTCTTGCTTGGTTTGTATTTTTGTAGTTTTTGTAGCTTCGTGTGCCTCACTAGTGCCACCCCTGCTGTTTGACACACTCTCCTCTCTTCCCCCACTTAAACCACTTCCTCACTTGTTTTCACTCAACTTCTGCCCTTCTTCTCTGCGTCGCTTCCTCTCTGTCCCCCTCCCATCCCCTCACATTTTTTTCCGACACCAGGACCGGAGGATGTTGGAGCGGCGCATGGCAGAGCTGGAGGAGGAGCTAAAGGTGAGGAACGGTTTGGAGGGAGACTTATCAGGACCGCTGACACTTTGCATGCTTCTCTGCTCGACTGGCCTGGCTTTGGCTTGTGGGAGCACGCTGCAGAGAGCTGCCTCTCACTGTGGTCAGGTGGTGTGATAAGGTTGGTGTTTGGCACCTGCCTGCCCAGTTTTACCTGTTTGTTTTCTGAGCTCTGAGATGCTGAGGCAGCCATGACAGTTTAACAAAACCACTGGGAAAACAATGCAAATTATTTTTTAAGAAATGTTGTGGCTAGACTGTAAATGGCTTAGTTGAAGCCACTTTTGAGTTATTTCTGGTTTCCTGTGGTGTTTGTTTCATAATCTGTTACACAACAAAACCATTTTCCATTAGAGCCTCAGTACAGACTCAACATTTTGGGTTCAGCAAGGACATCAGAAGTTAAGTATTTTATCCATCTAAACTTGTTCAGTTGACTTTATTTATTCAATAACAATTAAATGTATACATTTTCTGTTTATTTTCAGACGCTGTAGTTTTAAAATTCATTACAGTGACAATGAAAATAATTGCGAAAAAAAACCTCTCCAGCAGAATCAAACCATCGAAACAACTGGCTGTGAAGTAGTTATCATCCATTTATTGTTATCGAGGTGAAATGCTCAATATGTCATAACAATGATTCGTCCAGCACTAGTGTCGCCCCTCCCCCGCCTGTTCCTGCAAACTCCTTGTCAGCTGGCTGAAAGGAAGTTACAACTTCCTCCTTACTAACAGGAAAGATAAATTTGGCTGCTTTGAGATATTTTTGTTCATGAAACACACAGTCATTATGTTCAAACTAAAGTAGCGCCACAGAAGCTCTCTGGTAGTTTATACAAATGTTTGCTCTTAGCACAATATGATCAGTTGGAATACACACTGTTGTCCTTCCAGGGTTGATGTGATTTTCTTTTTCTTATCTTCTGGTTTCTAGGAAATCCTTGTTACTTACAAGGTGTATTTAATTCCCTTGTACAGTTGCTGTAAATAACAAAACACAGGCTTGTATCTTTTGTTTAATGGGCTGTTGGTTAGGGTTCCTTGTTTAACGCCATCAATTAAAACACTAGTTCAATAATTTTGTAGGCTGTAGATTTGCGTGCTTTGGCTTCTGATTCTCTGAAAGGAGAAATCAGTAACTTATCTTTGGATGAAATAATCATTTTTACCTTTTTAAGAATAAATAAGCAGAATCCAGCTGACCGCATGAAATAAACTACAAATAAGCATTGTGCTCTGATTTTAAAGAAATTCAAGAACACTCTAGAAAAAAATAAGGGCATCACATTACTTGTATTCTTTTAAATTATTTTACTGTTCACTTTAATATGGGGCTGTTATTTTTAATCAATCAATCAACCAGTTGATTGGCCCCAATTTCCTTAATTTTGGGTGATCTGTGATTTAAAGGTGTATTGCGTCCTTTAACACAAACACACAAAAAATTATATCAGCCAAATCATTATCTGCAGATCAGGCTTTTTAAAGATTCCTGATCAGCCAGGAAACTGCAATCGGTCCATCACTAGTTATTTTATATCCTCTTACCAAACATAATAATTGGTTGTTAATAAAACTAAAGTTTCAAAATTCTGCGATTCTTATCTTGTACTTCTTACCAGATGGGATTATTCATGTAAAGTAGATGGTGAGTCTGATTAATCGCTGTGAAAGATACCAAGTGACGCACTTTGACTCTACATACTCCCTGTTCGGACTTGATTTAATGTGAGCTTTAACTTCTACCTGCAGGTTTTGGTTGACTTGCGAGCAGACAACCAGCGTCTTAAAGATGAAAATGGAGCACTGATCCGCGTCATCAGCAAACTCTCCAAATAGACTGAGAGAGACGACCACCAGGGAACTCTTCCCCTCCTCACTCCTTTCATCCATCCCACCGCTTCCATACATTCCTTTGCTCTCAGTGCCAAATGGTGAGGGGGGGGGGAGAAGCAATGGAAAGTTCTACGCACATGAGCACTGCAGCTTCACTTGGATTGTGATGCCTCTTCATGAACAGCTGGAGTGTCTTTTGAGTGCCTTATTGCTCAGTTGCCACAGGAGGGACCCGTGCACGCGCTTTCCCATCATGTCGACATACTGTGACTATTCGTCAGGGAACCTGCACACACACCGTCCTACTGAGTTCCCTTCCTTCCCACGATACATGTTCCACTGAGCACACATGGCTTGGTTCTTAAAGCATCCACTTTGTATGTATTCTTTTGTGAACACATTTCACGTCACACGTTGAGAAAGTTTCCCCTCACCAGGTCCAAGTGTTTTGGTGTTTTCTTCTTCTGTCACTTATCTCCAGGGCTCGTCTTAGGCTCTACATTTTGGTATTAAACCATGCCATGAAGGCGAGGGGCGTCGGTGAAGCTCTGTTGGGTTGTTTTGCTGCCACATGCAAGTGTTTGAACCCACCTACCTCTCTCCACTTATGCACTTCCTTACATCTTTTTGTTTTATTTCTGTAAACGCAGACATACTCCATGCTCTTAAAGGTGAACCAGGTCAGTGGACCACAGCACTTTACTCTCTGCAAAGCAATAAGAATAAATAAATAAATCTATGACCCTTTGCCCGGTCCTTCAGAAAGACGATCTTAAACCACAGCAGCCATCCTCACTGAGGATGCAGCCTGAGAATATTCAAGTTCAAAGGTTGCACAGTTGCTGAAATGACTAATTTATCCAGATCTATTATGCTACGAATGGTTTTTAAATGTTACCATTGATATTATTTTCTCTTTCTTTCATTTTCAATTCCTCTTTTACTAAGAAGCATGGTTATGTATGTAAATGTAAGTCTATAATGTTACCCTTTGAAGTAAAATTTCATGTAGCCTTGCTTCACATGTTGGTTTTTCTAATATGGATCTCTGCACCATAATAAAAAAAGGGTTTTTCAAAGTTTGCTTGGTTATTCTGAACATGTCACGTTTGTTGCTTTTATCCATCAGATGTTTTTATTCAAAGCAAGATGGCTGTTATTTTATAGTCTCATTGCTGTAAATACCATCAAATGTATTTTTTGTTCAATAATTCAGTTCAAAAAGTCAAGTCTTAGATTTACTACAAATTTTTATTTCAAACTTTAAGATCAATTTTCAGATTTACAGTGTTGTGGTGTTTAGAAGTTTTTTTGTTTGTTTTTTGTTGCAAATAAATGTCTGCTAAACTATTTTTAATAATAAGTAAGTAAACTTAACGTTTGAAAGCCGAAGGGTAATTTGACTTATTTTATGTCATCATTCCAAGAAATTTATGATAGCGATTACTTCGCTATCATCAAAGTAGTGAAGTAAACATTTATAAAAGATATTGCAAAATTTGAATATACAATTAAATCTTTGAGCTTTTTCAAAATTAAATGTCTAAAATTAACTTTAATTTGTTGAAATGCACCAAATGTGTCTGTAAAGTGTATTAGTTATCCGTTTGCTCCTTTTGACGGTGGTTTACCGCATCATCCATGCATGTAGTGCAGAGGTTCTCTGTGTGGTGGACAGATGGCCTGTATCAGTTGTGGGAGGAAAAAAGAAGACAACAGCTGCAGCACTAACTGAGACTAAAAGAGGAAATGGAGCTACACAGATGTATTTACAGCATGTCTGTACTGTTGCATTACTCTGCTGCTGTTCCCAGGTGAACCATTCATCATGGGAGTCTGAGGGACAGAATGAGTGTGTGTGTGCCGGAGGAGCACATCTGGGGCAAAGCTGCGTGAGACCTGATGTCTTTTGGCACCAGCGCTGACACAAGTTATCCATCTGTTTGGCCCATCCGAGAGCAGAGATGGACCACTGTCCTGGATGGTAGGAGATCTGACAGCAGGCGAAGCTCCTAAAAAGGAAGAGCAGGCCGGCCAAGGCGCGCTCTCTGTAAATATCCCTCAGGTCTGAGAAAGGCATAGGAAGGGAGCTGGGGAGGAAGAGGGAAGCGGATGGATTGCAGCCTTATATGGACAAAGCGCTGCTTTTCCCAGGGTTTGTGGCTCTGACAGCCGGCATGATGCCAGATGCTGCACAAAATGGCTCCCTGGTGCCACCAAGAGGTTCAGCTGATGTAATGCTCCAGGCCAACTGGGAAAATGAATAGTTAGGACTGTCAGTTTTACACAGATGGGCTGACCTGTAGTCATAAAAGCCCAAACTAAACAAAGTTGGATTATGTTTTAGTGCCTCAAGCAGACACTTGCAAATCACTCCAGCTGTTTTGCAGTGTTATAGCGTTGTACACCATGCGTCATATTTATTTTCACCTCGGCTGAGGATGTGCTAAAAGAAATGACCCTTTATGGCAGCAGCATGATCTGGCTGATTTGACAATATTTATTTATAGAACTCAAACTGGATAAAAAACTTCACAAGATAAATGCAACGAACACTACTACAATTACCTATAAACAGCATTAAAAATACAAGAACAACTACACAGCTGTAAGATAAAATGTTTGGGCTAACGTGCTAAACGTCAGTTCATAACAGTGAATCTCTAAGAATGATTAGAAATTTCCTAATGTGCAGATCTATAGTCTCTGATCCACCTCAGTAAAAGCTCAGCCACTGTGGGCTTTAAGTTCAGACTTAGACCTGGAAATGGATAACAATAGTTTCTGAACTGGACCTCAAAGTTTTTGGTTCCTCATAAGAAATTGTTTTGTTACAGGTGATAACAGGAAAAATCACTTTTCATTCTGACATAAAACTAAATGTATGCAGTTTGCTAAACAGGTCTGCACAAGATATTCTGATGTAATTTGGTGGTAAAAACTTGTGGTTTTGCATTTATTCTCTTTAACATATCAGCAGGAAACATTAAAAACCTGTAGCAGGATGTATATGAAAGCACCGCCTTTCTCTAACTTTGTGTGCTTGACCTGGAATTTAACTGGACCGTTAAAAATGTATGAATATACCTTGATCAAACCCCGCCCCGACCCGCTTCCTCAGTTTCAAATCGCAAGCATTTTCTACGACTGCCAAACTCTATTAGTCCAGAGTACAAAACAAAGTAGCGGCAGCCATTAAGGCCTTCAAAGCCACTAATTAGCTGCAGACAGGTGAGATTATTTAGTTCAGACTGAGTGAAGAGATGAAAACATAAACACTCTTAGTGTGACCTGCAGAGTATTTCTGCTGCCTCTGTCAAGTTATGTCATCCTGCTGCTCAAACTGTAAACACACAGACAGCAGCCTTTTAAGATCACGAGTCCAGAGAAGCTATGAAAGGAGGACACTTGAACAAAATCTATGTAAACTTTTGAATCCTTGCTGCACAGCTGGGTTGGGACTGATGTTTGTCCTCCATGTGAAATCCATGCCAGGTTTTTCAGCAGACCAAAACTACATCCAGATTTTCCCTGCAGCACAAAAACAGAAGAGAGGCCTCCTCTTTCTGCAGAGACAAAACAAAACTTGGATCCACTATCTGAACATCTCTGCACTGCTTTTCTTTGTGACTGTGTAAAAGCTGAGAGAAATCAGAGCACAGAGGAAGCATTCTGCAACTCATCATGTAAAGAATAGACGTTTCGAGAACTTCTTCAGGTTGTTTTACCATTTTTTATCTGCATTCCTGTTTGTGTTGGAAACAGATCCTTCCTGTTTATGTGAAAATGAAACAATGCAACTTTGCTGATGTACTGTGTTTAGAATAGCTTGATCACTGAGCTGTGAGGAATGTCTTCAAGCTCATTTACAGTTGCTCTTCAACCTTTTTCTACTTTTGCTTATTGCTTAGTCTGCGTCTCATTGCATGCAATTAATGAAAGCACATGACTGAAGTTTACATTTGGTCATCTTGTGATATTGACCGGGTCAAAGTTCACGGCCCCTGATTGATCTGGTGTCTTCTTGCTTTATGAGCTTGAAGCAAATAAATACTTGGAACATTTCAAACCTTTTGACAAAATCTAGGCAAAGATGAACAGAGTAAATACAAAAAGCAGTTATTCAACTGTTATTTAATTCATTTAGGTAAGATGAGCAAAAATAATCAGTTTGGAAAGGTTTAAAATGCAATTTCTAAGGGTTTGGGACTCCAGGGAACCAGAGCGTGAAGACAGCATGGATCAGTGATGAACATTCCCAGAATTCCTAGAGGAAGTTAGAACAACATTTTAAGCTCTGCAGGCTCAGGATCAGTGTTTGTGATTCAACAAGAAAAAATATAATGGACACACAAAAATGACATCCAATTCAATTCAGTGCATTTATATGACGCCAATTCACAACAAACATTGTCTAAAGGCAGTTTACCAAAAAAATTATCTTTATTCAATGTAGGCCAAAAACAACTCAAGGATTTTTCCCCCCATAAAATACCCAAATCAACTTTATTGACTTAGGTTTTTAAGTACCCACAGGAAACAAAGTACAAATACTTTCAAAAACTTTTAAGGAAATAATAAAGGATGATGGGTAACATGTACGTTTATGTGCAGCAGCAGAAAAATGTTATTCATATCTTGACGATCCTCAAGTCTTTGAGGAAAATAATCTGTGGACAAAGAAGACAAGAGTGAACCTTTACATAATGTGAATTTATGTAAAGATTAAAAAAATACAGATTATTACATAGTGGTAGATATTAGATGGTTTGAAATCACAAATTCTGCTCTGCACAAGAAAAGAAGAATATCTGGTAATCAATTTGTGACCTTTAGCTCAAAATCACCTGAGCTTTACAAAAGAGCACACCAGCAAATCCACTTCTGAATGGCTGAAAAGATAAATAAATTAAAGTCAATTAAAGTCAAAGTTGGATACTGTGGTCTGGCCTCCAGTGTAACTAAATTTGAAACCAGTGTTTTGAATTTATTTGGATTTTGTTAATAAAATTTGTTTGATGTTGAACATTTAAGTACAACAAAAATGAATACAAAAATGAAAATAGAAACAGAAAAGGCGTGGTACACCTTGGACAGGTCACCAGTCTGTCGCAGGGCAACACAGAGACAGACATGCACATACACACACACTCACACACTCACACCTATGGAGAATTACAAAGTTATTACAAAGAAAAATATCAGACTTGCAATCCGATGGATGTGCAACTGAGTCGGATGACTTTTCCAAAAATGATGTGAATTAAACACTGAAAAAAGCTGAACTTTTTACAATACTGTATGTAAAACCTGTAAGTTGGAAAATACTTTTCAAACTAACTGTTCACATGACAATCATAATGACTTTAACTGTGGTTTCTTTAGATAAAATCAGTCTGCATCGCTTTCATTAAGTGACTGTGAGAGGATAACCTTCACAGCATGTCTTGTGACTCGGACCCTTACGTCTTCACCACCGACACCCTTCCCAGCGACCCTCGTTTCCTGCCTCCTCTTGCAAATGGGCTCCTGGGCTGGAAGGTGTTCGACAGCATCATGCATATGGGTGGTGTTTATAATGGGGAGGCTGGAGATTGCCACAGAGCTGACGTCCCTTGCCCTCTGGCTGTGAAGATTGAGACAGAGGAACCTGCCCAGCACAACTACACCCTGGACACCCACACAGGTAGTCTCTATGGGAGGAAGTGATGCTGTTTGTTTCTTTTTTTTTTAATGTTTTCCTCTCATCTTCAGGTATTTTCTCCCACACTCTGAGCTCAGCCAGTGTGACTGCCTCGCAGTCTCTATACTGTCACCGTTTTTATGCCAACATTTTGGTGATGGAGGTTCTGCTGGAGCGCCAGGTGACCTCAGAGGAGCCGGTTGTAGTCAATCTGGTCAGTTCATTCGCCCCTCGGAGCAAAGACATCCAGTTTGAGTCTTCTCCTGACTACAAAGGTGGAAAGTGAGGCTTTCAGCATGTTTTTACTCCATAGCAGTGGCTGTTGTTTGTATGGATTTACTCAGTTGCATTTACTTGAAGAACCTTTTCAAAAATATGGACCTTTTGGAGTATTTTTAAAAAATATATTATGAAGTATTGCTACTACCTTCAAGTTGTTTAAGAATTTTTACACTTCACGCTGCTTCTCCAGGCATATTCAAGGACAAACGGCTAAAGCTGAATTCCCAGGCGGGGTCTGTCCCACAGTCCACCTAATCTGGACCCCTGTGCCTTCCACTGTGTCGCTGCCACCGGAGCAGACAAAAGCTCGCTGGGGATTCATCCTGGTCGTGGCCAACAGCTTGGAAACTGCCAAGTCCAGCTACGACGAGAGCCTGAACCTGATGGCGACTGGAAACCTGCGACCATCTCACCAGAAGGCCTGGAAGGAGTTGTGGCTGCAGAGCAAGGTGGAGGTCACGGGGTCTGAAACCCTCAGCAAAGCTGTTGTCGGCTGCATGTTCTATCTCCTGAGCGCCTTCCCGTCCATCCATGACACCTCCAGCTATTTTGGTGGGTTGAGTCCAGGCGGGCTCTCTAACGGCGGGGACGGACAGGATTACTGGGGTCATGTTTTTTGGGATCAGGTGAAGCTCCAGAATGTTGATTGCAGCTTGTTTATTGGTTATGCATTCTACATCACACAGTATACCTCTTTTTTTCTGACAGGATATTTGGATGTATCCAGGAATCGCCCTGTTCTACCCCAAGCTGGCCCGATCCGTGCTGGAGTACAGAGTTGGGACGATAGACGGTGCAAAAGACAACGCCCAGAAGCAAGGCTACAAGGTAAATTGATCAACAGGAGGACGGTGCCTCTCCATTCTGTTTTCATCTAGAAAAACATGACACACTGAACACAGTATGTATTAAAGTACCAGTGTGTTACAAAACTAAGAAGTAAACTATTTTAAAGACATGTTGGGTATGCCTTACATAGTCATGATGGGAAGAAAGTACATACAGAACTATTAGGACATCATAAAAAATGATCTTGTGTTTACAAATAGATTAAATACTAACAAGGTTTCTCCCAGAAAACTTGCTAAGCCTGGTGGTTGGGCACTTGGCAGTCATTCATCCAGCAGCCTGCTGTGTCTTTGAGTTAAAAAAAAAGGTTTAAAGTTGACAAGAAATTTGAAAATATCACTTGATAATTATGGGTTATTTGAAGATTAATATCTAAACACCAACTACAAAGTCTTAAAAAAATGCAACCATAAAAAAATAAATAAATAATAATTAAGCAACGCTAAGCCTGGTGGGGGCACACGTAAAGCCTGGAGGCCCCCAGGCTTATAATATACAGGAGAAACCCTGCTTAAATTATCACTTAAAACGTACAAAATAAAATTCAACCAATGAGACATTTTTATTATTTAGTTAGCTGAAATGGAGAAGGATGGAAGGAGAAATGGGAAAGAAAGTAGGGATGTGAGGGAGGAAGGAGGAAATAGTAGAGAAGGGAGGACAAGTTTTGGAAAAATGAAAATTAAAGAGAAATGAAAGACAATATTTAGACAATAAAGTCAGACTTTTTTCATACATTTTCAGACAAGGAAAATGCTGAAATCAAAGCTTTTCTTGGCAAAGGAATCCTGCTGAACACAGTTCAGATTCCAACAATGAAAAACAACAACATTGTCTGAGTCTTCTAAAGCACAGATGCTATCTTCCAGGGGCTGAAGTTCCCATGGGAAAGTGCTGTGTCAGGGAGAGAGGTGTGTCCGGATGACATTTATGGGAAACAAGAGATTCACATCAACGGAGATGTTACGCTGGCCTTCCAACACTATCTCTACCTCACTGAGGTAACGACCACTGACCCTACTTCCCATCACGTTTTCTGCCTCTGTTAACTGAGTTGCTTGTTGCAGGATCTGTCTATGTTCATGGAGGGAAGGGGAAGCGAGGTGATTTTTGGGGTGGCTGATTACTGGGTTTCCAGGGTCAAGTGGAACCCTGACGATCAGAAATATCACCTGTTGGGTAAGAATAAAGCAACTACCTGCTGCATTAAAGGGGCCCAAACTACAGAAGCCCCAGTGATTTTGTGTTTGAATCATTATTGCTTCAAAAGAATCAGGACTCGGATTCCTGAGTCTGTTGTGTTTTCAGTCATATCATCCAATTACTTTAATGGTGAAGAATTTGTGAATGTGCTTATCTACTTGAATGATAACCTAAATACATTGAATTAAATGATGACTGGACTAGAATCCAATGCTACCCATCACGATTCATTTAAATGACAGGAAAAAGCATAAATGAAATGAAATTACCTTAAATTTTTCTGACCCTTTTCTCCATTAATATTCTGCATCACATTTTTTTAACTGTTGAACATTTGTAGAAGTGAATACTTGCAAAATCCTTCTCTTTTTTGCATTTAGGTGTTATGCCACCGGATGAATATTACTACAACGTCAACAACTCAGTGTACACCAACACGGTGGCCAAACTCAGGTATTTATGTTAGAGTTTAGGCATTATAAGAGACCTGCATTCATTGGCACCTGGTAAAAGCCTTCAGAAAGCTTGGTCTCAATATATATACATTGTTTTAGTAATCCATGACTTCTCTGTGTGTAAATATAATGTGGCAAATGAGTCAACAGATCAAAATGGGAAAGAAAAATCGGGCAAATGTGTGTTTATCTTCATCACTGAAAATTTCTGACGAGAAAAGTTATTTTTACTGATTATGCTTCAACAGCAAAATGGAGTTTCTTTTCACATGATTACCAGGACAGTCAAAGAATGTGAAGATTGCTTTACATTACAGATTAGGTCATGAATGTTATTCAAAAAAGTAGTTTCTCCTTTCTTAGTCTGCAGTTTGCTGTCGACTTGGCTGATCTTCTCCAACACTCGGCTCCAAAAGAATGGCAGGAAGTGGCCGAGCGTATGGAAATACCTTTTGACCAAGAGTTGCAGTACCATCCGGAGTTTGATGGCTACAGTAAAGGTTGAAGTCTGTGCTTCTCTCACACCAAACCTGAAAAAAAGGATCCAGAATTCAGAAAACATCCAAACTTTCTGCTGTTTGCCGCACAGGTCAACCGGTGAAACAGGCAGACACAGTGATGCTGGGGTATCCCCTCGGCCTGGTGATGCCTCCGGAAATTAGGAGGACTGATCTGGAAGCCTACGAGCCGGTCACAGACCCAAACGGACCAGCCATGACGTGGGTAAGTTAGGCGCAAGGAGTTGCACGTTCAGCACATTTACAAACTCCTTTACAAATATGAACAGTGTTTTGGAAAGGTATCCTTACCCTGTCCTTTGTAGGACAATCCTGAAAAAAACTGAGTCTCTGGTGGAGGTTCTCCTTGAAGCATATTAATGATCCTAAACATCCTAAACCAGAGCTGTAATAAAATGGAATATATCCAATCCTATTTGATGTTCTAGTTTAAGAACATCAAACCTAAATTCAATTGGGAAATTCACTGTCTGAATGTGCAAAACCAATGAACACATAGCCCCATTCAGTTGTATTATTTTGTTTGTAAAAACTTTTTAAATTTGTGTATCATTTTCTTTCCTCTTAGAAAATATGCATTACTTTATGTTGGCATGCAATATAAAATGCTTTAAAGTTTGTGGCTGTAAATGTTGAAAAGTACATACACAGCATAGCATTCCAAGTTTTGAACAAATACATTTTTCTTTCCATCTGCAGGGGATGTTTGCAATAGGCTGGCTGGAGCTGGGCGAAGCAGAGAAAGCTCAACGCTTACTTGAAAAGTGCTTCAAGAACATTCAGGGGCCGTTTCAGGTATGCAGAGGGACTCGCGCCCTCCTTACACCAACAATGATTCAGTGAACACTTCAACACTTCTCTTCACAGGTATGGAGTGAATCATCAGATGGCTCTGGGGCGGTGAATTTCCTCACAGGTATGGGAGGATTCCTGCAGGCTGTGCTGTTTGGGTACACAGGTTTCAGGTCAGTTATTTATCCCTCCAACATGCTCAGATGATCATATGTCCACCGACGGTGTTTGAAAGGCTTCACTGTTTCTTAGAGTTCAGAAAGAATGCTTGGCCTTTGCACCGCTGCTTCCAGATGAGATCTGTGAACTGTGTGTCCGTGGCATCAACTATCTGGGCAATCAGATGGACTGGCTGCTCAGGAAAGATGATGTCTGCGTCATACTCAGAGAACAGACTGGCAGAGCTGGAAACACTAATCCTCATAAGCTGCAAGTTGTCCTGAAAGCATCAGGAGCTAAAATCCCTCTAATGCCAGGTAACACACAAGCAGTGACATGCAGCTACAGTTTGTGTTTCATTAAAGAAACATTGAAGTTAGAAAAATAAAATGGCTTTGTCTTTGAATCGTACACATCTGTCATTTCAGGACAGCCAGTCACTTTTCCTCGAGAAGCAGGCTGCATATGTAAAATGGATCCTCCGTCTTTCTGCTGGCCGCTTTGAAACAAGAGCCTCGTCACTCCTCCTCATCATTTCATTCACAGACAAACATGCAAAATTACTATGTCTGCGATATGGGTTGGAATTTTCAACATGGAAAATTATTGGTAATATTATAAAGAAACAATAAAAACACTATTTTGGACTTTTTTTTGCCTTTGTCACAAATTATCTTGCAAATGTAATGCTGTTTAATTAAAAAAGAAACATGCAAACAGATTTTAATGTTGTTTCTTCAGTTACACCTATGTTTAAAGATACTTTTTTTAAATTAATGAACAAAGGTACACTGAGGATTTAAAAAATCCCAGCTGGGTAATTAAATATGGATTTCCAAAGAAGTATTTCACCAAAAAAAGAACGTCAACTGAAAGGAAAAGAAAACATCCCTCTTCTGTTTTGTACATATTCATATTTATAAACTCACAAGAGGCACAGAGTGGAGCTGGATAAAGATTCAGCTTCATTCTACATCATCGAGTGACAGAAGCACATAAGACAGAGAAGAAATTATTGAAAAAGGCTTTTGAATTGTTCACAATACAACAAGCGTGAAGTTAGCAGCGCCGCCAAAGTTTCAACTAAGGGCGGGATAATGTTGTCAACGTGTTTAGTCCATGCAACTTCACATTTAGGCGCTTGGTGTCGCCGTTTATTTAACAGAATAACAAACTGAGATTGCTTAATATTTAAAAAAGATTTCTTTATTCAATTTTGGTTTACCATTCAAGCAAAAACATATAAATCTATATTTCTTGTGCGAGGATTCCCATCAGAAGTTAAGGTAGAACATGTTAATAAATATTTAATATTGTTTTTAATTGAAATTAAAATAAATGTGACTGAAAAATTAATGAAAGAATGAGTGATTTAAAAAATAAATAACAAACTGACTTAAACTTCCTTAGCAGACTATTCTGTAAAAGCAATCAAACACTGTATATAGTTTGTCCGTTTACCCAAATCACAGCTTTTTATTATTATTTAAGGTTATCTAATCAAGATTATACTTTTTAGTTTGTGAGCCCCAACTATGTTTCCTGGAAATCTACTGCGCCAACCAGCAGGCGTCTTTGATTTAATGTTTATTTCAGCCTGTGCTGCAATAAACTTACATTCATCTCTAAAATTATATTAAGATGTACAAAATATATTTGAACACATTCTGCCAAGATCTTTGATATTTAATAAAATATTTACTGGCATATTTCATTTGTACGAAAAAAAAAAACATTAAGGATCAGAAAACATTTTCCTGTAATAAAGTAGACCGATTCAGGAATTTGATTGACGTGAGAGTGAGACCTCTTGTTTGTATACAATGTTTGTTATTTTCAGTTAAACTTAAAAATGCTTTATTTATCCCAAAAGGAAATTCAGTGTTGCCCACTTTATTTGGGGGTGGGGCTACGTCACACATTAATGACTAGAAGAATTGCTGCTCTGTTGTTGCAGAAACATGACCAGTGTGACGGCGCCACTCTGATACAAAAAATATATATCATTATAAAGAGATAATTATATTATGAGATACTAATAATTATCTTGTTATAACCAGGTTATTATAATCCCATTATGAGATAATTATAATGATCTAACTACTAAACATAAACAAGTATAAAATTACCTAACTACTAACTAATTTTAAAATGATCTAACGACTAATGAAGTATAAAAAGACCAAACTATTTAACACGAACCAGTACAAAATGACAAACTACTAACTACATATAAAAAGAACTATTTAAAACGAACAAGTTTAAAATGACCGAACTATGAACTAAGTATAAAAAGAACAAATTACTTAACAGGGGCAAGTTTAAAATGACTTAACTACTTATTAAGTTTAAAATGAACTAACTACTAACTAAATTTTAAAAAGACCTAATTATCCTAATTTTTCCTGTTTTTGCTTTTCAAAAACTGAGGAAATTCATTTAGAGCAAATGCACCCTGTGCTGGTTTTCTCTGAGGAAAGCCTCTCCATCAGAACTTTCTCCTGCAGATTTTGTTTCCATCTTCAACCTAGGGAAAAGGTTGGCTTGGACAGCGTTGGCATGGACAGCGTTGGCTTGGACAGCGTTGGCTTGGACAGCGTTAGCTTGGAGGGGTTTCTGGTTTTTCTTACATGTTCACTGGAGCCACCGGAGCAGAATGTTTGTGAGCAAATTTGAGGAAAAAGCTCTTTATCTTCCCTGTCAGACTTTTGCGATTGGACTTTGCTCAGCAGTTTTTGTTCATCATCTCTTTTGTACTGTCTGCGAGCTCTTTCAGCTGATCTAGGTTGTCGATGGCTGCTTTCTTGGATTCCTCTTTGGATTCACACAATCTAACCATGAGGTCCCTGATGACTGAGATGGTTTCCTCAACCATATGTCTGATTATGCGAACAGAGGATCCCTGCTCATTTCCTTGGCGTGTCGTCTGAGTCCAAGCTGTGATAAATTTTATCCAACAGATATTTCACTATCAGCTGGTTTAAGTACTCTGTGTGCTCGGGATGGTAGATTCCATCGATGTCCATGATTTCTGCAAAGGTTTTGGGAACTTTGTTCCCTACAGCCGCCTCCAAGCCCTCAATGGTGAACCTTTGCTTGTGGAGATTTTCCAGAACGTTGGATGTAAATATGTCCAAGATTTCACCACAAATCTCCCCCAGGGTGCAGATGATTCTTGGTTCTGGGTTTCCAGTTTCCAGCCTAACCACTCCTCTGGGGTCATGTAGATGAAAACGCGGTCGACCACCGCCTCCAAGGCTTCGATGGAAACGCTCTCTGCGGATGGAGAACTTCTGGCCATCATTGCTTCTCAAGTTTGTGCTGCTAAAATGGCGAGAACGAGATCAGATCTGAGCTCTGCGGCCAGCAAGTGCAAAGTGACAGTTAGAGAAACAGAACGAACAAATAAAGATCCTGCACGTCATCGGCACCAAAGGCATCAAACCCATCCGAACAAGTCCCGTGACTTGCAGCCACTCTACTGCGCATGTCGCTGTTTAACTATTTAAATTATAGACAGTTGTGATAATTAAATAATTTACATTTTGCAGACACTGCAGATCGCCTCTCTTCATGAAAACGTATATTTTAGGAAAACCCTGTTCTGTTTTTCTTATTGTTCACCATGTTCGTCTCATTTAGAGGGACTCTGCTTATCTCACTGAGACCTGATCATTTTTCCGCTATTTAATCGCTATTAATATCCGATGTTTGGGGAATTTTCTCTCCCATTTATAGACTTCCCTGCATTTAATTATTACGGCTCATTCAGACTGAATTTTTAGAATACAAATCTATAAACTCGGGGAAAGTAGCATATCTTGCTTTCACAATAGAATCTGTTCATCTGGACCTTTCTCAACACGGACTGTTTTCTAACTTTAAATAGTCAACCAAATGTGCATACTATTTTAAAATAGTATAAAAATAGTTGTTAGGTCAAAATTAGAGAAAACAACAACGTTGTCACTTCGCCATAAATGCAAAGGTGTCGGAAGAGGAACAAGAAAAATTCTAACCAGTGATTGGTTGATTTAAATCTGACTCGTAACCCGTAAACTTCCGCAGTGTTTATATTATATTCCTTCAGACCCCGCAGTTGCCACTCCCCGCATACTTCGCTGCTGCCCTTTGCAAGGTTAACTCCGCTCGCCCTGGATGCCCCGGTGAAAACATCGACCCACTCGAAAAAGCTGTTCTGCTCTGTGATTGGTTGCCGTGCCGCGGTTTGAACAAGTTAAAAACGGTTTCAGCCGGTTATCGGGAGAATAGCTGTTGTTTTCCCTCACTTCCAGGGCCGAAGTATTTACACCCAAACGTAGGGATTATTACAAGTTCGTTTTTGTTTAGTGTAGATATGCGATTGCTTTAGGTTTTTTCTTTTTTTTACTATAAATAACAGACCAACGGTCTTCGTTGACGTTGTAAAGAAACGCGGATACGAAAGGTAAATATTGACGCTCGTCTATGTCTGTAAACGTTACCCGGCTAACATTTTAACGTTAGTCTTCTGGTGGCTTTTGGAGTGGGTAGAAATTCAAACGTTAATGCTGGAGTTACTTACAACTCGAGGTCTGTTTTTGTTCCCGGTTAAATCGCTGCTGTTTGTAGTTTCCCTGATGATTTTCTTACAAACCTCCCCTCCCCCGAGCTAGCATGCTGTGCTTTCAAACGGGTAGGTGCTATTGTTAACTGTAATTTTTCCCCCAAGTGTTTCAAATGTATTATCGATGCTATCTACGCGTTATTGTCGGGGAAAGTGCAGAAAATTACAAGTATTGTTATTGTCGAACATACTGAGTGTGAATTGACTGATAGTCGCTTCCGGAATTTTGCATAATTTGTTAGGGAAATTTAGAATATGATACTTAACTAGAAAATTCCTGAAGAAATTTAACCGGGGCCCTGCCAAAGTGTGCCCGTCGGTTTGGAGCCAGCGTTCTGATGCTAAATTATAACCTTAGCTGACAAAAGTGAGAAACGTACCATGTGGAGAATCACAAGAATGTTCCCTAACATGGACTTGCACTATTCAGTATGTTAAAATAAGTGTATAATCTAAAATTAGCCAAAATGCTAATTTTAGCATGAATACTATCAGTATCATGTGGCGCATCACTAGCATGTTGTCTGTAATTGACTTACTCTGTTCACTATACCAAACATGTGTAATAGGTCAGACAAATAGCTGATACCTCATTTAAGGTAAAAGGCTAAAGCTAATGCACGGTCTTGCTATGCAAGACCCTGCATTAGCCACAGACTGATCTTAAGGCTTTTATTTTGAAATTTTCAGTAAGCTTCATTTCAAATGTCTAAACTAATACCATGATTAACATTGATTGGATTAAATCAGTTATTTAATGCTCAAAAAAGCAATAACCTGATCTAAAGATTTTTAGGGCTTTTATTTTGAAATTTTCAGTCAGCTTCATTTTAAATTGCCAAACGTATCCCAAGTGTAACATTGGTTTTGTTGAAAAAGTCACATAATACCAAAGAAGGCAATTACGTCATATAAAAAGAATGTCAGGGCTTTTATTTTGAAATTTTCATTAAGCTTAATTTATAATTCTCACATTAATCATGTGTGTAACAATGCTTGGTTAAAATCAGTCATAAAATGCCCAAACACAATGTTATTTTTAAAGGCCAGCTCATTCCTCCTCTGTAGTAACTGACAGTTCCGCCATGTTGTAGTTCTGAGAATCAGCTCTGACCTTTTTTGTAGGCACTGAGTGTTCCGCCATGTTGTAGTCCTAACCTTCAGTAATTGTAGTTCTAAAGAGGAGGTCAACTGTCATGTCAGTGTGACACACAAGGAGAGACTTAATTACATGCCTGAATCAATTTTTCTGAAAGGCCTAAGAGAAATATTCAGGCTTTTATTTTGAAATTTTCATTAAGGTTAATTTAAAATTGACATACTAATTCCATGTTTAACAACGGTTGGTTAAAATCAGTTATAAAATGCCCAAAACACAAGTAGTTTTAAAGGCCAGCTCATTCCTCCTCAGTAGTAACTGACAGTTCCGCCATGTTGTAGTTCTGACAATCAGCTCTGA
This sequence comes from Poeciliopsis gracilis, assembly GCA_911649635.1. Classification (NCBI taxonomy): domain Eukaryota; kingdom Metazoa; phylum Chordata; class Actinopteri; order Cyprinodontiformes; family Poeciliidae; genus Poeciliopsis; species Poeciliopsis gracilis. The sequence goes on from CAJVRI010001093.1 coordinate 1,526,973, forward strand.
CCTCTTTTGTAGGCACTGAGTGTTCCGCCATGTTGTAGTCCTAACCTTCAGTCATTGTAGTTCTAAAGAGGAAGTTAACTGTTATGTCAGTGTGACACACAAAGAGAGACTTAATTAAATGCTTGAATCAGTTAGTTTTTCTGAAAGGCCTGAGAGAAATATTCAAGCTTTTATTTTGAAATTTTGATCAAGCTTAATTTAAAATTGTCACATTAATCATGTGTGTAACAATGGTTGGTTAAAATCAGTTATAAAATGCCCAATCACAATGTAATTCTAAAGGCCAGCTCCTTCCTCCTCAGTAGTAACTGACAGTTCCGCCATGTTGTAGTTCTTACAATCAGCTCTGACCTCTTTTGTAGGCACTGAGTGTTCTGCCATGTTGTATATCTGACAATCAGTAATTGTAGTTCTAAAGAGGAGGTCCTTGTGTGTCACAAGTCTCTCCTTGTGACACACAAGGAGAGACTTAAATGCTTGAATCAGTTAGTTTTTCTGAAAGGCCTGGAACATTCAAGTTTTTATTTTGAAATTTTCATTAAGGTTAATTTAAAATTGACATACTAATTCCATTTGTAACAATGGTTGGTTAAAATCAGTTACAAAATGCCCAAAACACAAGTAGTTCTAAAGGCCAACGACTTCCTCAGAGCTCTGCCACAGTAAAAACTACAGTGATGCGTTTCTGTAGTTCTAATTAGCTGCTCGGCCCTGGTGTGTTCCGTTGCTATGGTCATGGATTCTCTGCCAGCTGTGGAGTGTGAGACATAATGGTGGAGAAAGAATTCTATCTTTGTGAGACACCTCAGTCAGTTTGAATGAAAAAAGCAGTCCGAACAGCTCCTTCTCATTCGGAAACCGTGATACGTATCGGAAAACCGTTTGAAGCGTTTAAGAGCCCTATTTTTTCGTCTCCAATAGTCCCGCGATTCATATTTGTACATCACTCACAGTAATAACAGCGACGAGATAAAAAATAGTGTGCGCTGGGGTCTGACATTTTTCAGAAATACATGGAAGTGATCCTGGCAGAGCGTGTGAAAATCCTGTCGCATGACTTCGCTCTGAAGCACCTTGACAGAAAACCGTAAGCCCTAGGAAAATTTTGAAAACATTTTACCGGAGCAGGCATGCGTATCAATGTCATGACCGAGTTTCATACCGATCGGGCGATATTTGTGGGCGTGACGGCGATTTCAAAATTAATTTGGGGTCAGAATCGCAATGCTTCCCACACTCTAACGAATCGTCAGTTACACTCTAATTTTTCCAAAAATTGAAAACTTTGGTGCGCTTAGAGAGAAATTGTGGACAAACCGTAATTCATATCCTCTTGTTGTCTAGACTTTAGAAAAGATCACGGGCGTATCTACAAACTGAAATTTCAATGGCATTTCTACGTGAATCCATGACAACACACGAAATTCTCAAAAATTGGGTATTTTAGTATGTTTTGGTTTCCCCTCTCCATTCATTTCTATGGGGGTTTTGGGGGTCTTTTTTCGCTTATTACGTCGCTATGGTAACTCCGAATCCCACCACCAGTAATAGCTCCAATGCCGGGAACGAGCCGCACGTTTTGATACCACATTTGTGGGTGGGCACGCAGTTACTACTTGCTTCGCAAGTAGTAACTGCCTCCTTATGCATTGCTATGGCAGGGCCCCAATAATTATAAACGCACATCTCTTAGTTATAGACCATTGTAAAAAACAAAAACTAAACATAAGAGTTCAGTTAAAATGTTTATTTTGGCTGCAATGTAAAATGCCAGTTTTACAACATTGAAGTTTCATGATCACTGTTGTCATTGAGAGAGGAGGTTTTGTCATTGTAGCATCTACAAAAATGCAAACAGCATATGTACATGGTGCAGCATGAAAAAGTAGTATATAAAGTATAACAATATTATTAAATATATGCTATTAATATGCAGAACAGTAATCAAAGGAACAAAATGGTGATGAAAAAACTGTTTTCCTAAATCTCCCAACATGCAGCTTCTCAGATGAACTGAATTATTTCTGAAAATAAATAAAATTTAGCATTGAATAGAATAAACATGTACAATAAACCAACTTGCAGCACACTATTTTTGGTAAGACACTTAACTGGAGAGGTAGTAGTTAATTCTAGAGATTTTCCTTCCATTCCAACATTTTCGCTTCTCAAAAAGTAACAAAGCTCTCACAGGTCTGTCACGATAGCAAATTTTGTTGAGCTAGTAATTGTTCCAAAAATTATTGCGATGATATGGTTTGAAGACCATTTTAAACTGATGTGATGTAATGACATAATAATGCAACACATTGTTCTCCCAACATGCAACTCCTCTGCTTAACAAAATTTCTGGAAGTAAATTAGCTTTAGCATTAAATAGAATCAACATTGCAATTTTAAACAGAGATGTACAGTCAATCAACTTACGGTACTGTACTTAGTTTACAGCACACTAGTTTTGGTAAGGCATCGACCTGGATAGCTAGTATTTAATTATAAAGAATTTCCTTACATGCTCTCTTCTCAAAGACTAACAAATCTCACATTCTGTGAAAGCATATGCGATCAAGTTTAATAATCACTCAATCTTCTTTCTATAGCTGCCACCATGAACTCTGTGCTGCCGTCGCTGCGCTCCCTGACGGAGATGTTTGTGGGAAAGACGCAGGAATTTGTCAGTGAGATTGAAAATGTCCACATGGTTTGGCTTGAAGAGATACAACAAGAAGCAAATCGCATGTTCTCTAGGTAGGTTTGCCTTAATGCAGTGAATGTTTGCTAAATGGATTCTTGCCAAACTTTTTGAATATATATATATATATACATGTCTCTTTTTTTTTTTATTTCAGAGACTTTAATGCTGAACCAGAACTGATGCCGAAAACGCCTTCACAGAAAAAGAACAGTCGCAGGAGGCGGGTGTCTGCAGGTCGCCAAGAGGAAGGTCAAGCAAGGAGGTTTGTTTGATAATTTCTTTTATGAAGGGTGATGACCTGCAATTATGTTGTACCTACCTGTGTCTGTGGCAACATTGTGTGTCTGTGATGCAGGTTCTCAAAGGGAAAGCGTAGCAATCTTCGTGGATCATCTGTGAAACCCTTGAACTTGATTGCTGAAGAAGAAGCGATCTCTGAGGTCTCAACCTCTAAGGGTTGTAACCCTCCAAAACCAAAACGTGCTACTCGTAAAAACAAACAGACAAAGCCTGAAGATGCAGATGAGAGTCTGTCATTCAGTGACAGCAGCAAGCAGGAAGAGGTGCAGAACAAGAAGCCAGAGCTGGTTAAGGAAGAGGATGAAGTGGACAAAGCTCAAAAAGTTAGTAATGCGGAAACCAAATCTGACGATGCAAGCAGCACTTCTCAGTCCCCTCTGAAGATTCTTTCACCGGAGTTGGTCGTCAACATCTCAGCAGAGGATCGCTTGTCTGCCGAACTTGCCAGTAAGCCAGAGGCGTCTCAGGGTCGTACAGCTACAAAGATAGCAATAGCTGCAGCTGATCGGAGGTCAAGGCGGAGCTCTGCACGCTGCTCCCTCAAACTGCGGCACTCACTGGCTGGTCTTCGGCACAGTATGACGCAGGAATCCATCCGCCGGGCTTCACGCCGCTCTATGCTCAAGAGGATGTCGACTCGAATGGGCACCTCTACAAGCAGCAGCACCAACACTGGTGGTGCGTTATTTAATCTCCCAAATGCAGACATCTTCAACCTTTGATTAAACTTCTTTCTCATCTTTGATTTTTTTTATTTTTTATCTTTTTGCGTAGGAGCGAACTCCTCCATGGACACTGCAGATGAGGATAATGAGGAAGTGTGAGTAGAACCACTTTCTTTGCATTTAATATAAATTTTTTTATTTGGGAAGTTTACATTCTTTTGCGCATTTGCAGTTGTAGGAATGGAAAACTCTAAGGTTAGCAAAATGGGGATTCACAATTCTGTTTTAAAATCTGAGCTGATGTTGCTCAGAAATTGCATCTGTTCAAAATAAATCACAAAAATGAAAAAAAAGAAGGAAAAATTACAGTTTAATAGATGAGCTTCTTTTTACCCATCTTGTGGAAATGAATCTTTTTATTAAGGATGCTAGATATGAAAGTTGCTTTATATTTTTATGTGCATATTACATGTTATTTATGTACTGCAAATGGTGGAAAGTCCTAGTATTGATGCATTCAACGCATCTAATTTAGAGCCGATAAGTTTATTCACAACAGATTTACCTCATGAATAGTTCAAATGTTATTCTTTCTATTCTTTTTAAAGATTCCTGAAGTACCACCAGTGGTACAGTAGAACCATGACTCTACTTGTTTTATTATAATCTACCCTCTTCCACCAGATGCTGCAATTGAAATCATGAATCAGTATCCGGTGTCTTTACTATTTTATCCACTTTTGCAGCAAAACAGAAGCAGAAACTGAAGCCACTGTTGATGACTTGCCAGAAAAAGCAAGTGAAGCGTCAGAGGTAGTTTTTCTTTGTTTGGTGTGTTTAACTTATTCCTTTGAGTTGTCTTCTATGTAATTTCTTCCTTTCCTTCAAACAAGCCTGAAAGCAGTCGCCATGTTCCTGTGCATGCTGTTGAGCGAGTGACTCGCTCTGTAGCTGCTAATTCTCCCAAACTGGCTCCCCCTCCGTTGTTTTGCTCTCTGGATAAAATGAGCACTACTTCCAAAAAGTCTGGTATGAGATCTTGTCATATTTTTGTTTTTACTCTGTTGATTATGATTCTCACTGCAAAAAACTTAAAATATTCGTCTCCTTTCTAGCAGAAGTATCTTGAAATTGAATAAGACAAAACTAACTTATAAAAAACTTTAAATAATCTGCCTCTATAATTAGTTTATGTTACTCAATAGTAAAGAACTGGTGGCTCAAAACAATCTCCTAAATTTTGTTGAAAAGTCTCTTGTACATTATTTGTATCTTCAATATAATAAGATAGTTGGACTAAAGGACAAAATCCTTAAGTATTTTTGGACTATAGAAAGTAGACCAAAAATACTTAAGGATTAGGGTTTTATGTTTTTGCAGTGTTCCACTACCACACAACTTTTAGGACGATATTAAATTGATGTTTGCATTTTTTTTCTTTCAGTGGCTGCTGCTGCTTGGAAACAAAGCCAGGCAACTCGAAGGTGTGTATGTTCAGTTTTGGTGTGATTTTTTTATTTATTTATTTATTTTTTAAATAACACTTGGGTATTGTTCCAAATTGCAAAGACATAAAAGGACTGTCATGTTAGCAATAATAAAGACATGTCAGTGCTGTGTGTAACATTATATACATGTATATGCAAATTGACTTGGCATTTATGTTTTCCTGTCTTTAGATCGAGCCTCAGCACAAAGCAGGCCCCGGACACCGAGGACAGCCCCTCGAGCGCTTCTCTCCACCAAAGAAAAGCCAAAGTGTACGACACAACAATCTTATTGGGGCATTTTTAAACTATTAAGTGGGTTTATTTTTGAAGTAATACATGGAATATTGTCTTTTCTCCAATATACAGACCATCAAACCGAACATGAGATCTTTTCTTCACACTGTGAATAAGAATCAGATGCTGATGATGACCCCGAACTCCTTTGGCCGAACCGCCGTGATAAAATCCTTTATCAAACAGACCACTCCTCTGAAAGTTGATCCTAAAGTAAGTTTCAGTCTCACTGACTGCCAAATTAATACATCGACTGTTGCTACTAAAATGTTTCATCACTGTTGTGATTTCTGATTGTATAAAGAGCTGCTAAAGCTTCACTTGTCCTCGGAATAAAATAAAAAAAACTCGCAAATTAATTTATGACATTACAGCAACAGGGCATTCAAATAACTACATGATAAAAACAGCAAACATTATAATAAAGGAAAAGAATATGCATTTGCAAAACGGACTAAAATTAATGATTCAATTATCAACCAAAGTTAACTGTAAGCAACTGGATTTTAGCCACAATTTAAAGCATTTTTTTCAGGTTTTGGGAAATTTTTTCCAGATTTGTGGTGTATAGTAAGCTGAATGCTGATTTTACATGTTTGGTTCTGATTGTGGGGATCCAGAGAAGGTCAGAACCGGAAGACCTGAGTGGTCTGTAAAGTTGATACAATAACAGATCTTTGTTTTATTATAGTGTTAATCCTCTCAGTGATTTAAAAACCAGCTAAAGTATTTTTAAAGTCTGTCCTCTGAGATACAGGGAGCCAGAGTGAGGACTTTAGAACTGGGCCGATGTTTTAGTAGTTGTAACGAGAACTCAAACAGAAGCGTTCTGATTGGCATTTAGGCAGACCTGTGAAAAGTCTTTTACTAATACGTTTGACTAACTGCGTAGCCCTTTAACTTGGGCTTTGAGGTGATATCCCATCTTATCCAGTCAGAAGAAATGACAAATTCTTCATTATGAATTAATTGCATCTCATCACTGAAGTTGGAGTCTGTGTGTTTCCTAAACAAGGCAAAAGAACAACCTTGAAATCCTATTAACATTTGTGCCAGTTTGCTTTAGTTGCAAAATTTTGGCTTAAATGTTTTTGTTTCTTCCTCAGATAAACATGGGGACTGTGGTAAGTGTCATGCTAAAGCACCGTCTGTAGGAATTGGGTGGTGTCTTTTAACAGCCATAGTGTGAAGGATCAAATTTCACTTGCACAAAAAAACAAAATCCTTCCCCCACTCTTGCATCCTAAAAAATGTTTACAAATATCATTTTTGGAGAACCCTTGATAAAAATTAAGAAACTAGTTTATTTACGCTCTGAAAATGAGGCTAAAAGTGAACCCCAAACAGTGAAATGGAAACACTGTTTAGGTGTGGAAGGGGTTGACAATAAGTTTGTTTTTTTTCTCTCCAGTAGGTTGATTTATAAAATGATAATATTTCACTATTACCAAATATTAGCGGTATTTTGTTTTGATCAGTTCACTGGGTGTTTTTGGGGAGTGGCGTGTGTGTGTTTTTATTTTTGTTTTATTCTAATTTTTAAATCTGCTTTAGTGCCCATTCTGTGCCAGCAGGTGGAGACGATGTCAACAGGAACAATAAAATCCTGAATGTCTAAAACAGACGATTAGAAACGGTTGTAGCTGTTTTCTTTCAGTCTGACATTTAAGGTTCAGTTAAATCTGTCGAGACAACAGTGCCTCTTGAGTTGTTTCTGGCATATAATTGCTGATTATTCATCTCACATTTTGCTTTTCCACACTTTGGAAAAGACTTTTACCCCTCCGTCTTGTAAAATATCCATCTAGGTGTTGATGGAGCATCAAAGAGAATCTATAATTGTTTTTTTTTGTGTGTGTGTGAGACTCTCCTGCTAATTGTCATGAAATTTTATTTACAAATGAAAATGTCCCACAATAAATTTCAAGCATTCACTTGGATTGTTGTTAGTATTGGCTAAAATGCATCACTACAAATTTAACACTGCTTTATGGAGTTTGTGCTTCCAATACATTTTTGTTCCCTAAAAGTTTATCAGTATGGTTAAAGTTAAATATTTAGCTTGTAAGCAAATCATTTTTTTTTTTTTGCAGAATAAAAAGCTTTGTAACTTTTTACCATTCCTCTTAGTTGCTCTGAAGTTTTGTGCATCCAAATGCAACTCGTGTTTCTAACTCACTGGTTTCTAATTTTTTCTCCCCCTCCTCACAGCTATCTTAATGTTTATCGATAAAATTATTAACTCTTTAACTCTAATTGTAATCCTTTGCCTTTTACATCTCTGATAATCAGTTTTCCATATTTTTTTTCCTTCTTTCAGACCAAAGAGCGTCACAAGCTGGAGGCTCTCAGAAAGAAGCAGGAACAAGAGGAAGAAAGGATGAGGAAAATGGAGGAAGAAAAGAAGAAAAAGCAAGAAGAGCTGAAGAGGTTTACCATCCTTGGGGGGGCAAAAAAATAAAAATAGTTGTTACTTTTGGGCAAGATGTTTTTATTTAAATTTTACTCTGAAAATTTGTTTTCACAGGAAAAGAGAAGAGAGAATAAAAAGAGTGTTTGAGGCAAAGGTAAAGGAAGAGCTTAGGGAAGAGGAAAAGAAAAAGAAGTTTGAACAAAAGATGGCTCTAATTGATGAGAAAAATGATAAAGTATGTAAAAGGTTTGGTGGCTCTCCATTTACTCATAGGTTCATTAATACTCATTTTATTTCTTTGTCTACACAGCGTCAGGCCGAGGAGAAAGCTAAAAAGAAACAGGCAGCAAAGCGTCAAGAAGAGCTGGAGCAAAAGAAGAAGCTAGAAGAAGAAGCTAGAAAGAAAAAGATTCAGCAGGTGAAAACTTGATTTGTTTTTCCTGTTTTATCCTTGTAATTTGCTCATTTACCACTTTATATGGTCTTTTTTTTTTCCTTTAATCACCCAACTGAAATGTTTATAAACTTACTGTATACAAATGTATTAAAACATGTTTTAATACAAAAACATTTTATTTTTGCCAAGCATGCACACAGCAGTCAAATAAAATGGACAATTTAATCCACATGACAAAAGTTAATTATTCACCTTCAACATTTTTATTAATTTTTTGGAGGATGCAAA